>CM064525.1:14514268-14677209 GCA_032716605.1 Paralithodes platypus
AGAAAAAGATTAGATTAAGCTGCGAAGGTGGAAAATAGGGTAGTTTTCTGCAAGGTAGAAAGGAAGAGAGTGACGACACAAACCCGTTATTGCATTCATAATTAACGAGCGCGACAACCCCTGTTTGGGTTGACCCACATCCGTTCGAGGAAGGGGAAAGACATGCAACTCCGACACGAGTGAATAAGACCAAAGAACCACAAAAACCGGCCACTGAGACCTAGCATATTCTCTACTTTTTCTAGATATCACATAAAGGATGTTTTTTTTGGGGAACGGTTACATTCAATGTTATTCGAATTCTATTGATTTCGTCCCACCTTCAGGTGGAACTGGGCCGTCCCCATGGTTTTCTTAATTCTTTATGCAATAGGTGACTCATGCTCCTTATTCAGGTACATTTAGGAACCAGTAGGATAAACGTCGGGATGGCTAGAAAAGTACCCCATCAAGAACTTCACCTTTCCATGTTGGGGCTGACAAGACTTTTAACTCTCGGTTAGGCTACTGGATACTACTCTTTAGAACCCAATTTGAATTAATGGACAGCTCCGAGTTACCCTCCGTGACAACAACATTTAGATCCAAATAGGTACGGGAGGATAGATACAAACAATATTGCAGTAAATCTTAAGCTTGATATTCATAGAAGGAACATTTTAACCGTTTAACACCTCTTAACATTGGTACCGTATGGTCCGTATTCTAATTATCTCGATAAAACCATTAACCTGGACCAATCCATTACTGTAACTCGGGACAGTCTCTTAACCTAGGAGTAGGACTCGAATATTGCTGTCTGTGATCCACCACCCCCCATTCCTCTCAGTATTATACACTCCCAAAATTCCGCTAGATACCGGTATCGGCCCGGCTTGCCTTTACGTCTCTTCTCTGGTCGGGGGCCCACTATGACCCGTAGTCCTGGGTGTATAGGGGGTTAATCATACGTCTTCCCTGCGGATCCTTGACCCCCTCGTAGCAGTACGACAACGAGGTTCAGCATCCATGCACTCAGCCAATGGGAGGGGTGAATTCTCCGAATTACCCTCCCGCCCTATCAGCAAGTTTCAGCAAAATCACATCAACTCGCGTCCAACAAACTGGTTCCCTGGTAATTTGAAATACCTTTCTTTAACGCCAAGGTTGACATATAGCTAACCCTTTAATAATGGGGTTAATCAATATCCTAATTACGGTAACACAAGTAATACTTAAAACAAATACATATAAAAAATATAGGTTAATATAAACATATAAAAATACAATGGATTCCTATTAACTTTTATAAAAATAGATGAGCTAATATAAGTACAGAATACAATGACAGATCAAAAAAATTATGACAATTACAGTACTGTACCGAAATAATCTCTTAAGGCATCCAAAGATCCTCTCATTAAGTACAGGTACATATGTGACTCAGCATTACTCTACACACAATTGGGAATACATAATTACGCCGCATATCTATGGAGTCAAATCAATACAATAATGGCATAAATCAAAGGTAATTGTCATGGTCAAACTTAACAGGTTGGACTGCTCAATACGGAGGGTGCTATACAAGGCGCAAACAAAGCTAACCTTAGTTTCTACTGTACCGAGTAACTTATCCCCTGAATCAGCTGCCCAGAATCTCACTACAAAGCGTTCCATCCCGTGCAAGGCAACGCCGTTCATTAGACCATGTCAAACATAATTATATCATAAGAATCAATATTCATAATACACTCAAAAAGCACAATAATTAATAATAGCCTACTGTACTTCCAATTAGGTGAAAGTTAGGTAGCCTAATTAAAAATGTAAAATCATATAACCTACCATAATAATTCAGCAAGTACCCATACCTAAACGACCTTTTCACTAGTTAACTTTAAGTAACAAAAGGTAAGAACAAAAAATCATCTGAAATAACCCGACCCAATGGGGGTCCGAAATTTGACAGTACTGGGGTTGGGAAATGAGGACCTCTAAATCAAGATAACAAGTAACTCTTTACACTATAACCCAGTTAAAAACATTTAAAAGGAACAATAACCAGGCCTAGGAGACATTAGTTATAAATACTTATCTGAATAGGCCGAACTTTGGAACGTCGGAGACACGAAAGGTAAACAAAACTCAAGGACACGATCTCAAACGAATGTCCTTTCCTGATTTACACGTTAAAATACAACCATAGTTACCAAAATGCATGGTTTTATAACTCAAAGTAATGAACAAGTTCTAAACATACAATACAACTGCTACATTAGTAATTACTCACCTGTCGTCTCTCCGAAATGCGAGATGGTCTAAATCCTAAAATGGCGGTCAAGCTTCAAAAGCATTTTAATCAACTTCATCGTCCTCAATTCTACTCTTAACTGGGGTTCTCGCACTACCTCAGGATTATGTAAAACGGTGAAAGACAAACTAGCAAAATAGGCTAGCCTAAGTTTGGTCGGGAATTATGGAAAAACACAAGAATGGGAAGGCCATCAAATGGCGTCCCTCTGACTGAAATTATTACACACGAAGTTAATTTGACGTTAATTTGGAATAACAAAGTCTAAAATATCAGAATACCACTTAGCAAAGGTGCACAGAATTAAGTTTTACTGAACACAATGATTATGGGGGATTTTGTATGGTTGTAGGCACTTGGCAGGTGAGGGGTGCCTGTCGACCAACCCGATGGTAGGCTCGAGTTCACGAATTTGTCAATCACAGTAATACCTCCTACATTACACACCTAGTACTTACTTAACTGTATAAGCACTACCTTATAACACTATAAACCTTAATTACGAACCTCTGAATGGAGGGAAAGGAAGCCTAAGTCCGGAGAAGAAGCGGGGAATGATGACAGAGACTGGGGGTTAGGTAGGTGTCTCTCTCGTAGGCCTGGGGTCACGACAGTGAGGGGCCGAGGGCCAGTGCCAGGGATCCCGCCAAAAAAGGGGAGGGTGACCACAAAGGGTGGCGTCGCTTGGGTAGGAATTGGCGGTCTTTTTACACAAGGGGGCATTACTCTAAATTCGAAAAGGAAGGATTTTTTACATGGGATAACAAAAGGGGGTAAAAGGATAAATTAGGCTTGAAAGTATTTTACATAGATTTGAGAATATTAGTTCTCCTGATCTAGGCTAATTTCCCTCTTTACATAGACAAGGGTTACTTAACCCTTCTTAAACGATACATTTCCCTTAAATATAGGGAAGAGTGAATGAAGGGGAAAAAGTCTTACAGTTAAGTCAAACCTTACAACATAATATACCAAAAGGGAAAGTACAATTTCTTCCCGTTACACAGCTCTACCTTTTCTTTGAAGACTTTTTACCTCATTCACTCTTTCATCAACATAAACATTATACAGTTACCATTAATCCAGCCTTAACTTATTACAGCAGAATTTCTGATCCGCCTGGCATCTTACCATGCCCAGAGCTCGCAGTCTATACCCAACGTCTTAGAATCTGACACATCATTACTGTACTGTACTCTGCCTGTGGGGCGTCCCTTCCTTCATCAACAAATCACTATACCACTCTATAAAGTGTCCCTCCTTTTCAGGAGAGTGGCAACCAGGCACTATCTTGTCCCCGTAGAGACAGCCTCTCTCCACCCCTTTATTGCTTGGAAAACCCCAGGAGACCAGACTAGAGAGCAGCGTGGACACCCGTATCGTGGGAGTCCCTTCACACTCTGTGCGCTGGCTGAGCCTCGGGACGAAAGGAGTATAACCCCAGTCAACCATAAAGGTACTCAGAGCCAACAGCACGTCCTGATGGGAACGCCACCACCCTAGTCCCAATCACCTGTATGACGTTCTACAAAACCTAGGCACCTACGTCTCTTAAAGTTTTCGCTGCACGGGTGTTTGACCGGAAAGATTAATTAACGATGGGGGGGCCACAGGGGAGTACACAACAAGACTACCACAACAGGGACTCTACTGTACACTCTAACAAGATTCTATATAACGCCGGGCCGGCTGACGGGCTCTGGGTGCTAAAATCTCAGGTTGATAGTCTTCCTCAACCGGCATTTCAACTTGCTCTACCTGCCAATACTCCTCACCCACGAACGGTTTTCACTTTCTCTGCGGCCCTTTTCATAAACACACCCGTATAGGGATTTACTAGCTTATACGCAGCCCCGTCTCGGACTACTTCCGTAACCCTAAAGGGACCCACCCACTTTGCGTTCAACTTTTGGCTAGTCCCCGGGTAGTGGATTCTCGTTCCTGATACCATACCATGTCGTCCACATTGACCTTTTCATTCCGGCGGTTCCGATTATCCACGTCTCTAAACTTCCTGGCCATGGTCAGTGAGGTCCTGTTCCAGGACCACTTCCTCGACGGACATAGCCTCTTGGCGTTCCTCATTTTCTATTGATGGTAACGCTGCACCTAATTGTCTGGGAGCGTAACGACCAAAGAACGCAAAATGAGGTTGTTCCCCTAGCGTCACATGCACTGCACAGTTCATAACGCGCTGACACTCGCCTACATACTGGGGCCACCTTAACGGGTGCCCTTTACACAAGGTTGCTAAGACCGTCTTTAATGTCCGATGCATCCGTTCGGTCACACTGTTCCCACGCGGGTGATAAGGAGTCACATATCCCAACTTAATATTAAATGAAGTGGATAAATCTCGGAACTGTTGCGAGGTAAACTCTCCACCATTATCAGAGAGGAGGGTCTGAGGCGACCCGAAATCGCATAAGTACTCTCGGAACTTCCCACAGACCTCCGCCGAGACCTTGGACCTTAACTTATAGAACCTTACAAATCTACTGTAGTGATCGGTTACTGTCAGAATGTAACGATACCCCTGGGCTCCTGCCGTCATATCCGTAAGATCAACACTGACTCTCTCCAAAGGTTGCTTAATGGGTGGCAATTCCTGCCAGCGCTGCTGGAGTCCTTGGGTGCCCTTATACTGCTGACAGACCGAACACTCCCTAACATAAGTACTTACATCACTACGTAAATTAGGCCAGTAAAACAGCGACTCGGCCTTCATGATACTCTTAAATCTACCCAGATGACCCGACTCTTGGTCATGTGCCAGATTCAACGCAGCTTTCTTCAGCTCACTCGGCACAACTAGAAGGTAATGCCGACTTCCGTCCGACTTAGCCACTACAAAATAAAGAACTCCTTGGTCCACTACAAACTGATCGAGCGTGGCTCGGGGCTAGCGATGCTTAGGTAAGGCCCCACCTTCGAGGAAAACTATGAGATCCTTCCATCGGGCCTCCTGACACTGCAACTCCCTCATCTCGGCGCTGGTCTGACCTAACCATTTCTGATCCTGTTCCCACCTCACTGCTATCTACGCGCGACTTAACTGGTCGGCAACATAATTCTTAGGACCCGGCTTGTAACTGATGTCAAACCTATACTCTCTCATCTCTAGACTCCACCGACTCATGCGAGCCGACTTAGTCTTCTTCGTAAAGGCTGACACCAATGGCTGATGATCCGTCATGAGGTTGAAACGGACTCCCCACAAGTAGTGGTGAAACTGTCTACATGCTAATACTACGGCTAAAGCTTCACGATCAGTGGTGGAGTAGCGAGTTTCAGCGGGCTTCAACTTCTTACTAAAATACCCCACGGGCCGCAAGGTGCCGTCTGACTGAGGTGGCATCAACGCGGGGCCACATGAGTACCAGAAGCATCTGTATGGCAGAAGGAACTTGCGGTGCATGTCCGCCTTCACTAGAACAGGTGCACTAACTAACAAGGTCTTCAGCTTTTGGAACGCCTCTTCACACTCCGAGGACCATTCAAACTGGGCATACTTCTTGGTTAACTCAGTTAAGGGAGCTGCAAATTTGGCAAATTGAGGAATGCACTTCCTGTAAAAACCGGCCATACCCAAAAATCGCCGTATTTCCTTGACGTTCGAGGGGGACTTCATGTTGATCACAGCTTCGACGTTCTCCGGATCTGGTCTACACCCTTGTTCAGAAATGAGGTGGCCCAGAAATTTTACCTCAGGGTGCGCAAATTGGCACTTAGTGAGATTCAATTTCAGGCCCATCGTGGCAAAGTGACTGAAAAGAGTAGATAGACGAGTCAAGAGCTCATAAAAACTAGATGCCCATAGCAGTACATCATCCAGATAGTTTTCTGACCCAGCCTTCCTTTGCCAAGGGAGCCAGGACCGAACCCATCTGCCGTGTGAATATGGCCGGGCTACAACTGAGCCCAAAAGGTAGCCGCTTGAAACGATATAACGCTACTCCATCGCTGAAAGTCGTCAGATCTCGGCTCTCATCATCAAGGGGAATCTGGTAGTATGCGTCCTTGAGATCCAGCGTAGCATAATACTTGTGTCCAGTAGTCAATTCCACTAACTCATCTAACCTGGGCAGTGGCTGGATGTCGGCCTGTAGTCTCGTATTGACCTGACGATAATCCAAACACATGCGCTTGGTGCCATCAGGTTTAGCAACTAAGACTATAGGGCTCAACCAGGCCGCTGTTGAAGGCTCGATGATATCCTTCTTCAACATGTCGTTCAACATCTGTGCGAGAATCGGCTTTGCTTTCTCCGGGGTTCTATACAAAGGGCTTCTCGTAGTGTAGGGTCTGAAACATGAATATGGGCCGGGGGAACATTCATAGTGCCTAATTCGTGTTCACTCAAGATGAAAACCGAATTATGCTCCTTGAGAACATGTCCCAGCTGACCCTTCTGACCATCCTCCAAGTATACCCATTGACACTTGTCAATCAACGACTGTAACTTTTCCTCTCGGGTCCCCGAGGAGGAGGGCTGATCCATGTCAGGTAGCATAGCATTACTTACTTTGGTCTTCATGCACTGGGGTACATCGTGAATCTGACTCTCTGCCAGTTTCTCGTACATGGCTAGGAGGGTGCCAGGCTTCAGGACCACTCTTCCACGGGAAGGATTTGCGAAAGGGAGAAAGACTTCGGCCTCACTAGTACGTCGCACACATATTGGAAGTTCTTGTTGAAGAGCAGGGTTCCGGGGCTGAATTTCAAGAATGCTATTTATGTCCTCACCAACAATAACAGGGAGCATAACAGTCTGGTAAGGACCTATCACCATTCGACGGGGGAGCCGAATGCAATTTTCTTTCTGGGGCTTCTCCTCAGTGAGTGTAGCCTTGACTCGGCGAACAGATCTCGCTTTTCTTTTCCCTGTAGTAACATGATGGATGTCGTAGGTAACATCCCCCCAACGTAGCGTCTGACGTGGATGATTCCATAACATAGGGTAGCGACCCAAAAGGTCGACCCCAAGAAGCAGGTCAGTGTCCATATAGTCGTCTGGGATCACACCGCCAGGTGCTGTATTGTCTGGGACATTCCTACGCATACCGCCAGGGAGACCGTGCCCAAAATCCTTAGGGAGGTACCAGTAATCACAAAGAGGGCTGGAATATTCTTGCTGAGAGAGATAGGAAGCCCTAACCTCAATCACCAAGGACTGCTTAACGAGCGTAAGCTCACTACCGGTATCTACCATGGCGCGACACGATCTCTGGTTTACTACGAGGAAAATGGTTGGAGATTTGTTCGAGGTCCCGAGTCACCTTGTTGCTCTACCCTCTCGCCCTGGGCAGTCAGGTCTCCCACGTCTACAATTCTCTCTCAGGCAGTCGAAACATGCTAAACGTGGGGGACGGAGGGGACAATCCGCCCTGTTATGCTCCTTTGTTCTACAGAAGGGGCATCCTGTATACTGAGGTTCTTCGTGTTAATCTCTGGACATCCTGTGACAAGGTCGCCAGAGATTCCTGGAGGCGGATGAATCTATCGTCCACTCCCGTTGATGGAAGGAGAGGTTGGCTACTGCTGGGAGGCGGTGTAGTCACTGGGGCATGGTGTTTCATTACTTCACAAACCCGTCCTCCTGCGACCATCCGTTCCGCATGGTTCTCTGCAGCTGACGCTCATATTCAGGTGCCTCAGGAACTCCTTCAGGGGTATCTGCAACAGGCATGTATCGATCCACCTGTTGCTTAACGGACAAGGGGAGGGTCGCATGGAGTCTTAATTTTAAGCCACTGGTCGCGTGGAGGTAAAGTTTCCCCTGGGAACATGGACTGAATCATACTATAGCTATACGTCATCTTCTGGACGTAATCATAAGGATCTTCTGAGAGGACGTACGTGTTATGTTCTGCTTCTCGGAACGACTCGGACATCGTTGTGCGTCTTATGAAAGAACTGCTTCAGGAACTGGATGAACTCTGCCCAAGTCTTTAACTTTCCCTGAGCTGTCTCTACTTGCAAACCAGAACAGCCAGGTCGGAATCCAACTTGAACTTGGCCAGGTTCAACCTTGCCTCGTCATGGGACATACAGGTTTCGATCCGCATCTGAAAGACCTCAATCTTCGTGGAAGCCATATAAGATCGTAACTCATCCATGTGAAGCATGGGTACATCTCGGGAACTAATTCCTTCACTACGTCGGTGGTAGGGCTGACGGAGGGGAGCTGGGGGGTGTGAAGAAGAATGGGAAAGTGAGGTTGGGGGATTATGGATCAAGGGTACTGGAGGGGAAGGAGTGGGAGGTGTTGGGGTTGCAGATTTGCGAGAGTCCGCAAAGGCAAGAGGCGGAGGCGGGGAAAGGTTCTTAATGCTGAGGGTTGGTTGTGGAGTACCAGTTGGGCTCTGGAACATCTCTCGGTCTCTCACGTCTCGCACCTGGTCTGCCAATGCTGACATTTCACCGACTAATCGTTCTAGTATGGCTTTCATCTGGTCCATTTCATTCTGGGAGTTGTCTTCACTCTGACCTTCCTCCCACTGGTCGACCGTGACAAACCGGGAACTGTCCGTATCCTCAAATGACACTTCACTTCCTTGTTCCTCATTCCTCCTGACTAAAGCATCTTGCACCTCGTGCCTTGGCTCTGGATCAGGATTCTCCATCTTGGACAGGAACGAAGGATAATTGATAGACAACTAATAACCGGAAAACACTAACCACCGCTTTCTCAACTTTGCGGTTCCTTCACAGTCATTGTGATTCTTGCTGGTATCTGCTGCACTTAAAGATTCCCTGAAATATTACACTAACCGTATTGAAATGTGGTAGCATGGCCAATACTGTTTGTGGTAACTATTTTCACGGGATGTTAGCGTGAACAATGACAACTGCAACGCACTGATTCTAAACACCCGAGCGAAAGTGTAAGAACCAGTACTGTACAGTCTCTTCTACGGGGGGTACGGGATTAATTCAGGAGCCCTGAACGGAACTGGAGCAGGTCACCCATGGACTCCTAAAGAAATCGCACCGCTGCACACCACTGTAGCGGGGGAGGGGGGGGGTATCTCTCCTACTTCTTCTCTTCCCTTCTTCTGCTGCGAACAAGAGAGGGTAAGACAGAAAAAGATTAGATTAAGCTGCGAAGGTGGAAAATAGGTACTCAAGGATAGAAAGGAAGAGATGACGACAAACCCGTTATTGCATTCTAATTAACGAGAGGACAACCCTGTTTGGTTGACCCACATCCCACATCCTTCGAGGAAGGGGAAAGACTGCAACTCCGACACGATGATAAGACCAAAGAACCACAAAAACCCCACTGAGACCTAGCATATTCTCTACTTTCTAGATATCACATAAGGATGTTTTTGGGGACGGTAATTCATTCAAATTATTTGATCGCCCACCTTCAGGTGAACTGGCCGTCCCATGGTTTTTCTTATATCATTATGCAATCGTGACTCATGCTCCTTATTCAGGTACATTAGGACAGTAGGATAAATCGGAGGCTAGCAAAGACCAATCAAGAACTTCACCTTCCATGTTGGCTGACAAGACTTTGACTCTCGTTAGGCTACTGGTACTACTCTTAGACCAATTTTAATACTGACAGCTCCGATTTACCCTCCTGACAACACATTTAGATCCAAATAGGTACGGGAGGATAGATACAAACATATTGCAAGTAATCTTAAGCTTGATATTAATAGAAGGAACATTTTACCGTTTACAACTCTTAACATTGGTACCGTATGGTCCGTATCTAATTATCTCTATACCATTAACCTGGGACCAATCCATTACTGTACTGGGACAGTCTCTTAACCTAGGAGTAGGACTCGAATATTGCTGTCTGTATCCACCCCATTCCTCTCAGTATTATACATCCCAATTCCGCTAGATACCGGTATCGGCCAGGCTTGCCTTTACGTCTCTTCGGCCTACCGTATCCTGGGGTATAGGGGGTAATCATACGTCTTCCTGCGGTCCTTGAACCCTCGTACAGTACACGAGTTCAGCATCCTGCACTCAGCCAATGGGAGGGGTGAATCTCCGATTCTCCGCCATCAGCAATTCAGCATCACATCAACTCCGTCCCAAACTGGTTCCCTGGTAAAGTTGAATACATTCTTAACCCACGGTTGACATATAGCTAACCCTTAATAATGGGGTTAATCAATATCCTAATTACGGTACACAGTAATACTAAAACAAATACATATAAAAAATATAGGTTAATATAAACATATAAAAATACATGGATTCCTATTAACGTATAAAAATAGATGAGCTAATATAAGTACAGAAATACAATGACAGATCAAATTATGACATTACAGTACTGTACCGAAATAATCTCTTAAGGCATCCAAAGATCCTCTCATTAAGTACAGGTACATATGTTACTCAGCAGTACTCTACACACAATTGGGAATACATAATTACACCGCATATCTATGGAGTCAAATCAATACAATAATGGCATAAATCAAAGGTAATGTCATGGTCAAACTTAACAGGTTGGACTGCTCAATACGGAGGGTGCTATACAAGGCTCAAACAAAGCTAAACGTTATTTCTACTGTAACTCGAGTAACTTATCCCCTGAAATCAGCTGCCCAGAATCTCACTACAGCGTTCCATCCCTTGCAAGGCAACTCCGTTCATTAGACCATGTCAAACATAATTATATCATAGCAATCAATATTCATAATACACTCAAAAAGCACAATAATTAATAATAGCCTACTGTACTTCCAATTAGGTGAAAGTTAGGTAGCCTAATTAAAAATGTAAAATCATATAACCTACCATAATAATTCAGCAAGTACCCATACCTAAACGACCTTTTCACTAGTTAACTTTAAGTAACAAAAGGTAAGAACAAAAAATCATCTGAAATAAACCCGACCCAATGGGGGTCCGAAATTTGACAGTACTGGGGTTGGGAAATGAGGACCTCTAAATCAAGATAACAAGTAACTCTTTACACTATAACCCAGTAAAAACATTTAAAATGAACAATAACCAGGCCTAGGAGACATTAGTTATAAATACTTATCTGAATAGGCCTAACTTTGGAACGTCGGAGACACGAAAGGTAAACAAAACTCAAGGACACGATCTCAAACGAATGTCCTTTCCTGATTTACACGTTAAAATACAATCATATTACCAAAATGCATGGTTTTATAAACTCAAAGTAATGAACAAGTTCTAAACATACAATACAACTGCTACATTAGTAATTTACTCAACCTGGTCGTCTCTCCGAAATGCGAGATGGTCTAAATCCTAAAATGGCGGTCAAGCTTCAAAAGCATTTTAATCAACTTCATCGTCCTCAATTCTACTCTTAACTGGTGTTCTCGCACTACCTCAGGATTATGTAAAACGGTGAAAGACAAACTAGCAAAATAGGCTAGCCTAAGTTTGGTCGGGAATTATGGAAAAACACAAGAAATGGAAGGCCATCAAATGGCGTCCCTCTGACTGAAATTATTACACACGAAGTTAATTTGACGTTAATTTGGAATAACAAAGTCTAAAATATCAGAACACTTAGCAAAGGTGCACAGACTAAGTTTTACTGAACACAATGATAATGGGGGAATTTGTATGGTTGTAGGCACTTGGCAGGTGAGGGGTGCCTGTCGACCAACCCGATGGTAGGCTCGAGTTCACGAATTTGTCAATCACAGTAATACCTCCTACATTACACACCTAGTACTTACTTAACTGAATAAGCAATACCTTATAACACTATAAACCTTAATTACGAACCTCTGAATGGAGGGAAAGGAAGCCTAAGTCCGGAGAAGAAGCGGGGAATGATGACAGAGACTGGGTGTTAGGTAGGTGTCTCTCTCGTAGGCCTGGGGTCACGACAGTGAGGAGCCGAGGGCCAGTGCCAGGGATCCCGCCAAAAAAGGGGAGGGTGACCACAAAGGGTGGCGTCGCTTGGGTAGGAATTGGCGGTCTTTTTACACAAGGGGGCATTACTCTAAATTCGAAAAGGAAGGATTTTTACATGGGATAACAAAAGGGGGTAAAAGGATAAATTAGGCTTGAAAGTATTTTACATAGATTTGAGAATATTAGTTCTCCTCCTGATCTAGGCTAATTCCCTCTTTACATAGACAAGGGTTACTTAACCCTTCTTAAACGATACATTTCCCTTAAATATAGGGAAGAGTGAATGAAGGGGAAAAAGTCTTACAGTTAAGTCAAACCTTACAACATATACCAAAAGGGAAAGTACAATTTCTTCCCGTTACAACAGGGCCAAACAAATCAGGCACACTAATGCCTTCAAAATTTTCTATGACAGAGCTCCAGAGTATCTAAAGAATGATTTTGTTAAAGCAAATGAGAGGAGTGGACATAATACAAGAAACAGGATGTTTAATTTTAAGGTCCCGAGAATCCAAGGACAGGGTAAGCAAACATTCTTCTTCACTGCCATCAAAGACTGGAACGACCTACCCCAATCACTCCGTGAAAGAGAACAATTTATTCCTTCAGACGTAGCCTGAAGGAACACCTGAACCGGACAGCTGCAAGAAGGGAGCACCAAGCTTATGTCTACTACTAAATACGACATAAGAGATAGACAAACCAAACTGAAATGATTACTGATTACGGATTACTGATATTTACTATAGGATGTAAGGTATCTTAAAATAACCCCCTAGAAATACTTTCTCTAAAGTATCTATTTCTTTTATCCTCACCATTTCTCCAGCTAACCTAATCCCACAAGGACCCCAATGGAAATACGCCTAACGGCCTTATTGGGCTATCCTTAGTTGGAATTATGCAAGGCTGGTACATGTCATATTTGTAACATACTATGTGGTACCAACTCTGTAAATTGCTAACTGAATAAATATTATTATTATTATTATTATTATTACTATAATTAGTTAACTCTATCCCACCAGCAATTAGTTTTAATTAAGGCAATACATAACACTTATGAACGTTTCTAGCATTTTACATACAACTGAGGTTAAGCTAATTGGACGATAGTTACTGGGTAGGGATTTGCTGCCTTTTTTCCAATATCGGAGTTACGTTGGCTAGCTTCCACTGATCAGGTATAGTTCCAGACTGCAAGGATTTATTGAATAGTAGGCTACTGTCAGTGGTTTGGAGAGCTCATCCTTAGCTTCCTTTAGAACTCTAGGCGAGATTGTATCAGGTCCAGGCGTTTTATTTACCTTGAGTTTATCTAAACAATTCAATACTTCTCTCTCTGTAACGGTGATATTGCTTAGAATATCTGAATAATCAATCTGAATCGGCGATGGTGTAGGGATATCACTGAGGTCTTCTGTTGTAAAAACTGATGCAAAGAAGGTATTGAGGGCATTACTCATTTGTACTTCATCTTTGGTGTATTCTCCATTTTCATCGAGTAACGGTCCAACAGTTGAAGTAACTACTTTTTTCTTTCTGATATAACTATAGAATTCTTTCGGGTTTGTTTTACTTTGATTCACAATATGTAACTCTAAGGTCTTTTTACTTTGCTTAATTAACTTTTTAGCTTTGCGTCGTAGTTCTACAAATTTCACCCGTTCTTCGTCATTTTGTGAGGATTTTAATCTATCATTAGCAAATTTTTTAGCAATCAGGCAGTTTGAAATATCTTTATTCCACCATTTGGGCTTATTATCATGGCCTGGACGCCGTATTTTCGATGGTATGCAGTCTTGCACTGCTTTTAGGTATGTGGTTTCGAATAACTTCCAAGATGTATTTATGTCGTTATTATTAATTAAAACGCTCCAGTCAGTTTCTTTAAACATAGCTCTAAGTTTATGGAAGTTTGCTTTCTTAAAATTAGGGACTTTTTCGATGCTACTATTTGGTTCGTTACTAGTAAACTTTAAAGTGAAAGTTATCGTACGATGGTCGCTGTTACTGAATTCATCACCAACATTCAAATTCTCTATTAATTCTTCTTTTGTTGCAAGTACAATGTCAAGAACGTTATTACCACGGGTCGGCGTTCGAACAAATTGATAAAGCGAACTCTCTTGCAAGTTTGTATGCAAGTCATGTCCGGAGTGTGAAGTAAGAGTATCGCCCCACTTGGTCACAGGTAAATTAAAGTCGCCAAAAATTACGTATCTTGTGAGTTACTTACATCTGCAATTTGTTCGTAAATTTCTCGGTCAGTTTGCACTGATTGAGCTGGAGGTCTGTATATTAATGCAAGTATTATTTTTGTACCTTTATTATTGTTAATTAGCACAAAAGATGTGTCGACGTTCACAATTTGAGGTTTTGACAAGAGGGTAGGGTTAAGACTTTCTTTGATATAAAGTAAAACGCCACCTCCATTTCGATTGATTCGTCTTTTCTCAAACATTACATAACCGGGAAGTGAATACTCTGCTAAAAAGTATCTATCTTCTGTATTGAGCCAAGATTCTGTTATGCCAATCACATCATAATTTTCTGTAAACACTAGCTCCTCTAAATCTGAAAATGGATTGCGTATGCTACGAGCGTTTGCATAGAAAACCTTTAAATTTGTTATTTTAGAACTCACGGAATGCTCTTTAATAATATTTTTGGTTCTTGTCGGATCTACATTTATGTTCATGGCTGTCCTCGGTCCTCGCTGTCTTCGGTCCTTATCGCTGGTGGTCCTCGGTTGCCTCCGTTTTTTGCTTGGCGTTGGATGATTTATGTCACTGCTGCTTCTTCTCGGATGGCGTTTTTTGATCCATGGCTGCGGACTGCTTCGTGTAGGAGACGACCCATGCGTGCTGAACCCACAGGGTTTAGATGAGTGCCATCCTTGCGGAACAGAGTAGGCTGGTTGTAGAATTTGTCCCAGAGGTTGATGAATTCAACTTCTTCCTTCAGACACAAATATTTTAGTCGGGTATTTGTGCTGAAGGCCCTCGTCAAGTGGCGGCGTTCGGTGACGTTACGTTACACACGTTTTGCGATGCTAGCGCCACGGCATACGGGGTAACCATATATGTTGTTACTTCATTTGGGGCACATTAATTTACAGCCCGGGCCAAGGTAGCCCCGGTCAAAAAGGTAACTATCCCTAAAATGGAATTGACTGCCATGCTGCTATTAGCACGTTTGGTGCAACATGTATGCGCATTGCGCAGCATACGAGAGCGAGTTAAACATTGAAATCGTTCAGGTATGGTGCGATAGTCAGGTCGCACTCAACTGGATACATAGCAAGAAGTCTCTGCCAGTTTATGTGAGGAATAGGGTAGATGAGATTAGGGCCCTATTGCCAGACGTTGCTTATCATTATGTAAATACAAAAGAAAACCCTAGTGATCTCATAACTAGGGATATAACGGCTAGCCATTTAGTGAAGTCCGAATTGTGGTGGCATGGTCCGAAGTGGCTGCTCCATGAAAGTGAATGGACGATTTGGCATGCTGTTGGTGAGGGACTTCTGCCACTGGAAACAGTGGCAGTTACAGCCCAACCAAATGAGCCACCGGGTCCAATCATAGAGTGGGCAAGATTCGGTGACTATAATAAACTAGTCAGAGTTGTCGCTTGGGTATTGCGATATGTATCCAATATCAAGCTTAAAGTAACGGGCCAACTCTGCAACAGGGGTCACAACATTGATGCTCGTGAATTTAAAGCAGCTGAAGTAACTTTGATCAAATGGGTTCAAGTAGAAACCGTTTCCAATGAATTAGAATCCTTCAAAGCTCAAATAAGACATTAATGCCTAATATATGCCTAATATGAGTTGCACCTAGACAATGGCCTCATCAAGTGAGAGGGTCGCCTGAAGTGGTCGGGTGTAACAGACGGCACAAACCGCCCTATACTTATGCCAACAAGACATCACGTTACTGATCTATTGATCATACGTGCACATAGGGAAGTAAAACCCTACGGGGTATGTCATATTATATAAAATTTACGTCTCACATGGTGGATACCCAGAGTTCAACAAGTAGCTCGACGCGTAGTAAGAAAGTGTGTAATATGCCAGAGACTAAAGGGTAAACCATATGCAACCGGACCAGCTCCACCTCTACCTGAATGCCGTGTAAAGCACATAGAACCTTTCCAAGCTGTAGGGTTAGATTACACAGGGGCATTGAAGACGAGAGAGCATGAGAAGGTTTATATATTATTGTTTACCTGTGCAACGTCTCGAGCGTGTACACCTAGAACTATGTGATAATATGTCTAGCGAAGAATTTATGCTGGCGTTTAGACGGTTTTGTGCCCGTCGTTCATTCCCTCAACTCATTCTTAGCGACAATGCTCCCACTTATGTCCAGGCATCAAAATATCTAAAGGATATGAGTAGTGATACTACTATCATCACTTTTTTGGGAGAGAAGAAGTGCGAATGGAGGTTCATTCCAGTTAAGGCACCATGGTTTGGTGGAATGTGGGAACGGTGTGTCGGCATAGTGAAGTAAGGACTCAGAGCGGTAGTAGGACGTGCTCTATTAAAGAAGAGTGAGTTGACGACAGTCCTCACAGAGATAGAGGCAGTCGTGAACGATCGTCTGCTTACATATGTGTACACCGGCCTGCAAGAACCACTACCATTAATGCCAGCTCACTTGCTATATGGAAAACCATTGACTGCGTTTCCATCTGATTTCCAATCTATAGTAGAGTTAGAGGATCCCTCGTTGTACTCTGAGGTAGCGGTGTCTAAGATATACCAGTATATATCGGGGATAATAGAAGATTTTAGAAAACGGTGGATTAGTGAATATCTGATAGCATTGAGGGAAAGGAGTGTTACTCCCTCTGGTAGACCAACGGCACCTACTGTTGGTGAAGTTGTTTTAATTAAAGAAGAGAGTCCTCGTTTATACTGGAAATTGGGCCGCGTGTTGGAGGTATACAAGGGGGCAGACTCTGTAGAGTGGGTGGCACTATTGAAGAGAGCCACTGGAATTACTGTTCGTCCTATCGAACGTTTGTACGCTTTGGAGCTCGATTCCGCATTGCAATCTGATGCTCCACCTGTTATTGCTGGGTCCGAGGCTTCTCAAAGTAATGACTCACCTCTTACTGATGGTAATCATTCTTGGACCGGGACGCGTTCCAGACGCGCTGCTGCTGGCGCCGTCGACATGTGGCATCAGAAGATAGCCTATTAGCCTCTGGGCAACTTTAATTTTAAGGTGGGGTTCAGGTATTTTTTTGTGGGGGGAGTGTATCGTAAATACGATGGGCTATGACTCTTTTGTGATCCCGTACGTCTCTGTGATGTCACGGTCGCTCCTGCAACACGACGTAGAACGAGTAGATCGTATATTATAAGATTGTAAATAAATTAAGTTATAAAAGGCCTAATATGCTATTAAGCAATATTGCCATGGTCTTATGTAGTATATATGAATTTATCATGTATGTTATACGATCCATTCACTCATATTTAGACAACTCATAACTCAATTCATACTTGTGACACAACTTTTGTATATGCCTGTACAAGGAGCTGTTAGCTGTGGTCCAGAGGCAAGACCACAGGTGTCCTTATCAATAGTTAAGGTAAACATGCTGATTAATAATTTCATTCCTATATTAACGACTTGCTAACCTAAACACCAGGAGACCCCTGGACTGGAGTTATGCACGATTATTCACTCGTCATGTATTATTATTCACTCGTCATTCAGGATTATTCACGCTTTCATGATTGGTTATGCATTCTCGGAATGCGAGGTGCGGTTGAACCTAGGCATGACGGCGAACACACGAGAGAACTCGACAGACACGAGTCGAGGGCGGAGGTCCACTCACCACGCTCTCTGACACACCCCTTTCACCATCCTCACCATTTCATCACTTCACACCTGATTTGATTCCTGACTGTGTTCCTGCATACTTATACAACAAATAAAGGAAAGGCTGATCGCACAGGTTGATTAATTCCAGACTCCTAATATGTCTATAAACTATTAGTGGTGGCAGTTTTCTACAAACATTATTCATCACAGCGAGGCCTACTGAAGATCCACCTCAACATGGTGTCATCGGAGTAAAGAACCTCACATATATATTAATATAATTTATCGTATAGAGCAACCTACTGTAGATGCGGTACGATAATTTGGGCTCCTGGCGTTTGCCAAGGCAGCAAGGTGTGCCTCTGAGGAAGAGAGGGCAGAGCCTTCACGAACACCGACCAGTTAACATCTAATTATCCGCCTTCAGTTGATCGAGCTATTGTGCCTCTAATCACAATACACTGACAGCAATACAAACAGCTACACCATCACGACGCTCTCATCGACGCCATGACTGACTGACAGATAAGCATAATATTCATGTCCATTCCCATGTAATAATTTATTCTTTCTTTCACTTGACTCGAGTCTCGGGACCGGTGTCTTGCCTCTCCATTGTCCGCCATATTGGGTAAACGTTCTCCCTTGCCTCATTGCCACGTGGAACTATTGGTGAGTTAATTCCTGGCTAATATTAACCCTTATAACCTTACCCTATATATACATTTATTATGTGAGACCTTTGGATATAAATTAGCTTGTTTCAGATTGAATTCAATTTAGATATGGAGTAGTTTTAATTTAGATTGATTTTATTTGATTCATTATAGCTTAGTAATATTTAACTTCCATTGATAGTTTACCACACAGTTAATGCATTTTACACATTTTTTCAAGCCGGCACTTCTTACAACCATGGTACATTAAGAGGAATCTGTACACTTGTAGTGCTTGAAAGGAATCAGGAAGACAGGCATCTGCCGGTTGCTGGCTACTCCGGTCAAAAGGGCTATAAATGATCATATGTCTCCCCGCTCTATGCCACTTAAGTACACTCTAGGAGTCTAGGTTAACAATCTGTTCAGATATGATAAGGATGTTTATATAGTTCCACATTAGCAAAGGTTAAGCATCGCTATGGGAACAAATCTACAAGTAAGACTGGGGCAGGTGGTCTTACGGGCACAGGTGAAAGCAGAACATGTTTAAGGATAAAATGCTCACTTTCTGTACACCCATGAAAGGGACATGACAAAATTTCCGAAGGATGAGGCAAATCTTCAGTTTAAATACCCTATAATCAAAAGCAATCTGGCGAAATTACGCCCGGAATTTGTTTGCTCTTCAAGGTAATCAGGCGCTCGGACCGCTCTGGAATTCACGTCTGCCTCTTAGTCATGCTTGGAACGACCGGGATAATTGTCGACGACAAGTCCCGGTTAGCTCTACAGTAGACAAGGGGTAAGAGGTGTGTTGCGGTGCGGTCCCGCCGGACCTCCCCTCCTTCCGAAGTAAGACCTTTTCATAAGAGAGTGGATTGAAATCTTTCTACTTCTTTGAGTATATAAAAGTTTTCAGACCATTGTTCCTGGGTTTGCAGTCTTTCCGTAGGGTTCAGTGTAATTTTTCCTCTTTTCGCCTACAGTATGAGTAAACTAGGAAAGGACTCCAAGGAATCAGGGCAATGAATTCTTATTCATGTCTAATCCAGCAGGCTTATAAGGCTGTGGATTCTGGACAAAAAGTTTTTAGAGGAACAGGATAAATCCTCGGGTCAAGGAAGGACGAGCCTCCCCTCTCGCGGTTCCTCATGACCGGCTCAGACATTTACTTTTCGGACACTTCCGGAAAGTTACAGTTCCAATAAAATTATCAAGTCGAAGTCCTAATGATCCACATTAAAGGACGGAGGTGGTTTTCAACCACAACCATACCTCCTCGACGAATCGAGGATGCCGGAACTAGACATTGTCCTAAACACAGGACATCCGACTAGTATGGTTTCTTACACAATACACATAGGACTATAACAGGGAGTTGATCCATGAAGGGATTTCATCAGGTCGGACAGCACTCATCCACCCATATACCTCGCCGGGGATGCCCCCAGAAGAGTAGTTAGAATGGGTGTCCCAACACTGACGGGAAAAGAGTAGTACCAACACGGCCTCCACTCGCACTGGTTCAGTCAGTTCTAGTATACCACCTCGTATAGAAATCTTAGAATCCGGGGTCGTCCCCGGAGACAGCTGAGAACCTATAGACACCTCGCAGGTGAGGTGGCATTAAGACACCAAATAGAAGTCTCTTAATCGCAGGGTCCCCATAGGACATGATGTGACAAGGCGTCTGGATCCGCGAGACGGGAATCAGTGTATCTTAGTTATAACGGTCATTCCCTAGTATGTCACAAATTTTAAGTAAGTTTACAACAATGTATCTTACCTTTATAAGGACCTTAGTAGTTTTCCAACAACATAGCTTGCTAACAGTTGACTCCCTCGCGATCGTCCTCATACTAATCTACTCATACTGTATGCAAACAGAAGTTAGTATTACGGTCATTCGCTAGTATGTCACAAATTTTAAGTAAGTTTACAACAATGTATCTTACCTTTTTAAGGACCTTAGTAGTTTTCCAACAACATAGCTTGCTAACAGTTGACTCCCTCGTGATCGGCCTCATACTAATCTACTCATACTGTATGCAAACAGAAGTTAGTATTAAGAGCATATTCATGGTCTACAGCCACCGCCAAGTCAGCTCAAGCCCAACTTCACAAGTCCATACGACTTTCTTGAACATTCTAAGCTAGGTTTTGCCTGGCCCTAGAGTTTACTTTCAGAGGGCTGCGTTTCCCAAGGGTCGTCATGAAATACTTGAGCTGGTGGGGCAGGGCTACGTACAGTTGTGGACAGATGAAACAGATACAGCTTTGGTCTGTCCAAGACCTCAATAGAGGGCAGCACAATTAGTGCCCATAAATTATCTGGTAACAGTGATGGTGTGGGGTAGTAGGTTAAGGTATGGGGTGGAAGGAGTACAAAGGAGTACAAAGGAAATCAAGCAACAACATATCTAGTGACCCTTCTAGGCTGCTTGTCCTCCAAAACACTGAGGATCAAGTGTCCAAACAGTGGTTTAGAGTGGGTAAGGGAACATTGGAAAGGGAACTACTGCCCTAGAACTAATGTCCGTGGCAGGATTAGGAAGTTAGTAGGGGACAGATGGGTTAGTAACTGAAGGGGGGATAAAATAAAGTTATTCATTTACAAACGCAGTCAGTCGCGGGTTTGATGCGAGATATTTGTCTAAGCGGAGTTTAAATGAATCAACGGTGCTGCAGTCTATAACGTCTCGGGGAAGCCCATTCCACAAGTTGACAACTCGATTGAAGAAGAAATTCTTAGATTCGTGTGAGTTAAAAGATTTACCAATAATTTTGCAACCGTTTCCCCGCGTGTAATTAGATTGGTCGATAGTGAAGTACTTACTACAGTTCATATTGTCGATGCCTTTGATGATTTTGAACACTTGAATTAAGTCACCTCTTAATCTGCGCTGGGTTAAAGGAAATAGATTTAATTCTCTAAGACGCTCTTCGTATGGTTTGTTCTTTAGGCTAGGTATCATTTTGGTAACTCTACGTTGAACTCGTTCTAGCTTGTTTATATCTTTTTGGTAATAAGGGCACCAGGATTGAACGCAGTATTCCAGAAGAGGGCGGACTAAGGAATTGTAAAGGGTTAGGATAACTTCTTTGGATTTATGCTCAAATGACCTGCCTATAAAGCCAATTATTTTGTTTGCCTTCTTAACAACTTCTGAACATTGTTGACTCGGTTTTAGGTTACTCGATATTGTTACTCCCAGATCGGTTTCTCTGTTTACATTCTTAAGCTGAGTGCCATTCATCGAATAGTTTGCTTTCTCATTTAGGTATCCGATATGTAGTACTTTACATTTATCCGCATTGAAACTCATTTGCCAAATTTGGGCCCAACATGACAATTTATCTAGATTGTGTTGCATATATTCAACTTGTTCTTTTGAGAGTACGCTATTTGCAATTTTTGTATCGTCAGCAAATTTTGAGATTGTACAGGTGAGACCCTCATCTATGTCGTTGATGTAAATTAGAAAGATAATTGGTCATAGTACCGATCCCTGGGGTACCCCGCTACTTACATTGGTCCATTTAGATGCCTTACCGTTTATGACTACTCTTTGCTTTCTGTCGCTGAGCCAATGTTCTATCCATTTCAACACACCGTCTTGTATTCCATGCGCTTTTAGTTTTAGCAGTAAACGTTTGTGGGGAACTTTGTCAAAGGCCTTTTGAAAATCAAGGTATATAATATCTACAGCTTTACTCTCATCGTAGAGGTTAAGGATATCGTGGAAGAAGTCTAAGAGGTTTGTTAAACAGGAACGTTTTTTACGAAAGCCGTGTTGAGTATCTTTAAGTAAGTTATTTGCCTCTAAGTGATTTACGAGTCTGTCTCTTATGACCGTTTCTAACATTTTACATACAATTGAGGTTAAGCTAATTGGACGATAGTTACTGGGTAGGGATTTGCTGCCTTTTTTGAATATCGGTGTTACGTTGGCTAGCTTCCACTGATCAGGCATAGTCCCAGACTGCAAGGATTCACTGAATAGCAATGTCAGTGATTTGGAGAGCTCATCCTTAGCTTCCTTTAGAACTCTAGGCGAGATTGTATCAGGTCCAGGCGTTTTATTTACCTTGAGGTTATCTAAACAATTCAATACTTCTCTCTCTGTAACGGTGATATTGCTTAGAACATCTGAATTATCAATCTGAATCGGCGATGGTGTAGGGATATCACTGAGGTCTTCGGTTGTAAAAACTGATGCAAAGAAGGTATTGAGGGCATTACTCATTTGTACTTCGTCTTTGGTGTATTCTCCATTTTCATCGACTAACGGTCCAACAGTTGAAGTAACTACTTTTTTCTTTCTGATATAACTATAGAATTCTTTCGGTTTTGTTTTACTTTGATTCGCAACATGTAACTCCAGGGTCTTTTTACTTTGCTTAATTAACTTTTTGGCTTTGCGTCGTAGCTCTACAAATTTCACCCGTTCTTCTTCGTCATTTTGTGAGGATTTTAATCTATCATTAGCAAATTTTTTTTAGCAAGCAGACAGTCTGAAATATCTTTAGGAGGGAGGTGAGGGAGGGGGAAGGAGGGTACAGGAGTGAGAGGGGGAACTAGCGGCGAGGTGGTAGCAGGTGGGGGTGGAGGGAAGTGGTTGGCCAAATACTTTACTGTGAAAGAATAATAAATGTTGTGTTTTGTTCATTATGTGGGATCATGAATGCGAAATATTGGAGTCGTGAGGTGTGTGTAGCATAATAAACGCGCTACAGGCTGCTAACCTGCTATTGCTCTCTCTCTCTCTCTCTGTTTTTTATAAAGGATAGTCTTAATCCTGTCTTAATGTTAAAACCTCAAATTGCGAATATAGACATATCTTACGTACTATTAAATAATAAACGAGGAACTAAAATAACACTAGATTTATTATACAGACCCCCAGCTCAATCAGTGCAAACTGACAGTGAAATTTATGAACAAATTGCAGAAATAACTAACATACAAGATACCGTAATTCTTGGCGATTTCAACTTACCCGTGACTAAATGGGGCGATATTCTTACTTCACACTCTGGACACGACCTCTATGCTAACTTGCAAGAGAGTTCACTTTTTCAATTTGTACAATCTCCGACCCGTGGTAATAATGTGCTTGACCTTGTACTCGCAACAAAAGAAGAATTAATAGAGAATTTGAATGTTGGTGATGAATTCAGTAACAGCGACCATCGTACGATAACTTTCACTTTAAAGTTTACTAGTAACAAATCAAATAGCAGCATTGAGAAAGTCCCTAATTTCAAGAAAGCAAATTTTCATAAAGTTAAATCAAAGCTTAAAGAAACTGACTGGAGCTTTCTGACTAATAATAACGACATAAATACATCTTGGGAGTGTTTCACAACCACTTACCTTAAGGCAGTGCAAGACTGCATACCATCGAAAATACGGCGTCCAGGCCATAATGATAAGCCCAAATGGTGGAATAAAGAAATTTCAGACTGTCTGCTTGCTAACAAATTTGCTAATGATAGATTAAAATCCTCACAAAATGACGAAGAACGGGTGAAATTTGTAGAGCTACGACGCAAAGCCAAAAAGTTAATTAAGCAAAGTAAAAAGACCCTGGAGTTACATGTTGCGAATCAAAGTAAAACAAACCCGAAAGAATTCTATAGTTATATCAGAAAGAAAAAAGTAGTTACTTCAACTGTTGGACCGTTAGTCGATGAAAATGGAGAATACACCAAAGACGAAGTACAAATGAGTAATGTCCTCAATACCTTCTTTGCATCAGTTTTTACAACCGAAGACCTCAGTGATATCCCTACACCATCGCCGATTCAGATTGATAATTCAGATGTTCTAAGTAATATCACCGTTACAGAGAGAGAAGTATTGAATTGTTTAGATAAACTCAAGGTAAATAAAACGCCTGGACCTGATACAATCTCGCCTAGAGTTCTAAAGGAAGCTAAGGATGAGCTCTCCAAACCACTGACATTGCTATTCAATGAATCCTTGCAGTCTGGGACTATGCCTGATCAGTGGAAGCTAGCCAACGTAACACCGATATTCAAAAAAGGCAGCAAATCCCTACCCAGTAACTATCGTCCAATTAGCTTAACCTCAATTGTATGTAAAATGCTAGAAACGGTCATAAGAGACAGACTCGTAAATCACTTAGAGGCAAATAACTTACTTAAAGATACACAACACGGCTTTCGTAAAAAACGTTCCTGTTTAACAAACCTCTTAGACTTCTTCCACGATATCCTCAACCTCTACGATGAGAGTAAAGCTGTAGATATTATATACCTTGATTTTCAAAAGGCCTTTGACAAAGTTCCCCACAAACGTTTACTGCTAAAACTAAAAGCGCATGGAATACAAGACGGTGTGTTAAATGGATAGAAAATTGGCTCAGCGACAGAAAGCAAAGAGTAGTCATAAACGGTAAGGCATCTAAATGGACCAATGTAAGTAGCGGGGTACCCCAGGGATCGGTACTAGGACCAATTCTCTTTCTAATTTACATCAACGACATAGATGAGGGTCTCACCTGTACAATCTCAAAATTTGCTGACGATACAAAAATTGCAAATAGCGTACTCTCAAAAGAAAAAGTTGACGATATGCAACACAATCTAGATAAATTGTCATGTTGGGCCCAAATTTGGCAAATGAGTTTCAATGCGGATAAATGTAAAGTACTACATATCGGATACCTAAATGAGAAAGCAAACTATTCGATGAATGGCACTCAGCTTAAGAATGTAAACAGAGAAACCGATCTGGGAGTAACAATATCGAGTAACCTAAAACCGAGTCAACAATGTTCAGAAGTTGTTAAGAAGGCAAACAAAATAATTGGCTTTATAGGCAGGTCATTTGAGCATAAATCCAAAGAAGTTATCCTAACCCTTTACAATTCCTTAGTCCGCCCTCTTCTGGAACACTGCATTCAATCCTGGTGCCCTTATTACCAAAAAGATATAAACAAGCTAGAACGAGTTCAACGTAGAGTTACCAAAATGATACCTAGCCTAAAGAACAAACCATACGAAGAGCGTCTTAGAGAATTAAATCTGTTTCCTTTAACCCAGTGCAGATTAAGAGGTGACTTAATTCAAGTGTTCAAAATCATCAAAGGCATCGACAATATAAACTGTAGTAAGTACTTCACTATCGACCAATCTAATTACACGCAGGGAAACGGTTGCAAAATTATTGGTAAATATTTTAACTCACACGAATCTAAGAATTTCTTCTTCAATCGAGTTGTCAACTTGTGGAATGGGCTTCCCCGAGACGTTATAGACTGCAGCACCGTTGATTCATTTTGTTACGGCTGGATCGGCAATACATATTCGGGATTCTTGATCGTAGGACAGAAATGGCTTAAGTGACAACGACACGCTCGATTCCAGTCCCAAATACTATATGCTCCAGACAACAAAAGCACCAACGCCCTACAGAGTTATCGTCTACGGTAACGAGGTACCTTAACTCGGCGAAAGTGTACAACAGGGGTAGGCTATGAGGCTAAACTCCCTCAGACATTTATAGGTTATGTTATTACTAAAGAAATGCAATACTCAAGAAACTACGTTAATATTAAGCCTCTAATAATGTAGAAATAGAAGCAGGCTAAAGGTATGACAGTGAAATGCTAAATGACAAATGTACACGCCTACTTGAAAACGCGTGCACTACACTAACTGTCCCTACTAACATGCACTAGCATGTAGCATACAAGATGTTCATGATCCAGTAGATACCTAATAATACACATGGGAGGAACATAAATAGTAGTCACTTATTATAATAATGAATCTATACTTGGAATAACTAAAAGGTTGCAGGCAACAGTACTGCGCCGGTAGCCTACTACCGCATAGGCTACTTCGCTTCTCTCACTCTGTCTCCCCTCCGAGTCTGTATGCGCCCTACGCAACAGAACTCCGGACACAGCAGCAAAACGACAGTGCAGTTAATTGATACATGAAAGTATTAATAGTGTTGTCTTGTGTGTGAGTAATGTGTATTGTAAAGTGTTATAGATATATACTTAAAGAGAGCTGCAATGCATAGTAAAATAGATATATCCCACTCATCATCCCCATGTGTTCTAGCTAGCAGGCCAAGTCACAGGAACAACGAGTCCCAGCACCGAAAGCGAGAACCCAGGAGAAGACTGTAGAGAACACAAGGACAGATAAATTTACGTTACTCTACTATACCGGCACTACGAGCGAGCTGTAGTCTCGGGTGCTACACTCGCTCCTGGCTCGGTATGCAAATCAAGGCTAAGTCCTCGTCCCTCTACAGGCAACTCCTGGGCATGGTCGGGCTCTTACACATGGCACCAGTCTAGTCACAAATGGGATGATGAGCGGGGCATATAACTCGTGAACATGTAGAACGTTCACCAACTATCCTCATCAAGAAGATCGCTGTTCACATTAACCCCTTAAATCTAATACATGTAAATATATGCTTGTCCTAAGAGTAATACGAGAGGTGAGTGCTGAAACTCCTTTAGGACCTCAAGGGAAGGTTTTGCATTGAAATAGAGAGAAGAATGAAATGAGAGTAATGTCGTCAGAGAGAAAGAGTGCAACCGTGAGAAGTTGGGAGAGAGGGCAAGGGATGTTAGAATCTCAAAGGTTCTAGGCAACCTGGTCATGGAACACGCAGCCAGCCTCCAGGCAATGTGCTGTACGACAACATGGGCAAACAACAATGGACTACCAACCCTGTCGCGCCTAGCTATAAGCGCAAGGCTGCCAACCAGTCCATACGTCTGGCAACCACCCGGCCGGCAGCGCGGCGCGTTGCTACCCTCTTGCTCTGAAGCCTAACTCACTCTCTCTCTCTGAACTCCCATTGTCTTATCTATCAACTTCTCTATTGATACTACATATTAAATGGAAGGTCTCGACATGGCTTAAAACAAAACCCACCACTGGTTAGCACATGACGAGACCTTTGCAGAGATACAAAGAACATAGTTATAAGTTGTCACACTCAATATACATTGCGGCTTACGGTAGCCAGATCACGGGCGGTACAGTCGAGTACCAAGGAGTACAATCAGGTTGCGTTGCCAAGCACTGGGTGCGTCACAGCCCCCCCAAGATTTTAGATAATCGACCTTAGAAGCATTATCAAAATCTGACAGGCAACCAACCGACCTGCTACCCTTAGCTGCCACTAATTGCAAAAGGTGCACAACAACTGAAGTGTGAATTATACATAAAACACAATATCGCATGCATGATGCTACAACAATAAAGACTTACAAAACTAAAAAAAAAGAAAGAGTTTTCTCGTTTATTTTATTGTTTTATAATCTTTTTGGACGGCGTTATGATAGCCTAATTTTACTCCTGCTCAACCCACACACCGTGCACGACTATCTTGGATCATCAACCCTTGATAGACAATCTGCTATCACGTTCTCACTCCCGGCAATATGCCGAATGTTGAGATTATACTCTTGGAGCATTAGGGACCACCTGGTCAACCGCATATTCCGATTGTGAAACTGATTTAGGAATTTCAAGGGATGATGGTCCGTATAAATCGTCACTACCGGGCCGTAGGCTGGAACATAAACTTCGAAATGTTTGAGCGACAAAACGATAGCCAGAAGCTCCTTCTCTATAGTCGAGTAATTCCTTTGTGCCGAATTAAACTTGCGAGAAAAGAAGCTCACTGGGTGTTCCAAGCCCTCGGAATCAGTCTGCAGTAACACTGCCCCGGCACCCACACCGCTGGCATCAGTCGCCAGCTGAAAACTCCTGGAGAAGTCTGGGGCCCTCAAAATCGGATGTGTACACAGCAGGTGCTTGACTAGGTCGAAAGCCCTCTGACACTCCGCAGCCCAACAGAACTTCACTGACTTCGACAGTAGATCAGTTAACGGTGCTAAGACAGTAGAGTATCCCCGGATGAAGCGCCTATAATAGCCTATCATACCTAGGAACCGCATGACCTGGCGCTTAGTGGTGGGCCTGGGAAACATATTGATAGCCTGTATCTTGCTCAGGGGGGGGGCACACCCGGCCTAACCCGACCACAAAGCCAAGATACTGCACAGTAGCCTTTACAAACTCGCACTTCCTCAGGTGCACCACCAGCCCAGCATCGTGCAACTTCCCAAACAGGGTCTCTAAGTGCCTTAGGTGATTTTCAAAATCGTCATCATATACTATCACGTCATCAAGGTAGACCGTGCAGTTAGGGATTTCGTCACAAATATCGTTCATCAGGTTCTGAAACGTGGCAGGTGCGTTCTTAAGCCCATAAGGCATTACGTTACATTGGTAGGTCTTGCCATCTACCACAAAACCACAAACTTGCTTAGCTCGGTCCGACAGGGGTACTTGCCAGTAGCCTTTTACAAGATCAATTTTAGTAAGGTACTTTGCATTCCCTATCTTGTCCACGCTGTCGTCAACTCGAGGCAAAGGGTAAGGGTTGGTAGTGGTCAAGCCATTTAGCCTACGAAAATCTATGCAGAACCGCACCTTGCCGTCAGGTTTTGGCTGCAACGTGACGGGTGATGTCCACTTCACATAACCTTCAGTGATCATCCCTCTCTCAACCATGTACTTTAACTCCTCCCGTAAAGCTGGCAACTTTACCGGGGGCACACGGTAGGGCACTGACTTGAAGGGCACATTATCACCGACGTCCACGTCGTGCGTTACCTGAGTAGTGAGACCTGGGTGTTCGGCGAAAACAGAGGGGTATGACCTGAACAGGCCTAGGACAGCAGCACCCTGGTGCTCAGGCAGGTGACTTACAGCTTGCCTAGCCTCTTGTTCAGTATTCCCCGCCCACTGTTCCGCGGAAATGACACAGTCCCAGCTATCCTCCTCAGCAGCATGACTGTCCCCACCTCCTTCTCCACCCTGGCCGCTGCAGGCCAGCACAGGGACAGTGAGAGGCTCTGAGGGGCGTCTCACATATTCTTTCATGAGGTTAACATGACATAACTGATGTTTTTTCCTACGGTCAGGTGTTGCAACGAGATAATCAAGGTCGGACAGTTTCTTAGCCACCACATACGGCCCAATGAACTTGGCAGAAAGGGGGTGTCCAGGCAAAGGTAAAAGCAACATTACCTCCTGACCCACCGAAAACTCCCGAAGCTTCACCTTGGCGTCATACTGGTGCTTCATGACCGCCTGTGCATTAACCAAGTTATTACCTGCCACTGCCATGCAACCTATAAGTCTCTCCCGGCTCTCAAGGACATATTTAAGTACAGACCCCGGCTTCTCTTCGCCCTCCCAGATCTCTTTCACCATACTTAAAGGTCCTCTCACATTATGGCCAAAGACTAGTTGATTTGGACTGAACCCCAGGCTCTCTCCTGGGACTTCACGTGCAGCGAACAGAACATACGGCAGACCCAAATCCCAATCAGTGTCATGTTCTGCACAGTAACAGCGTAGCATACTCTTCAGGGTCGAGTGCCACCGCTCCAAGACTCCCTGACTCTCGGGATGGTAGGCTGACGACACTACAGAACATATACCGTGCAACTGAAGGGTTTGCTTGAACAATTTGGATGTAAAATTGCTCCCCTGGTCTGACTGCACCCCACGTGGAAATCCATAACGGGAACAGAACAATAATAAGTTTCTAACAACTGCCTTTGCCGAGCCGTTTCTCATGGGGTATGCGTCGGGTATCTCGTAGCCACATCCATGATTGTCAACAGGAATTTATTGCCACTACTAGTAGGCGGGAAAGGGCCAACCAAATCTACTACAACTTTGCTGAACGGAGGCCCGGTGACAGGTATGGGAAACAAAGGTGCCTTCGGGATTGTCTGGTTAGGCTTCCCCGTTGTCTGGCAGGTCGCACACCCAGCCACCCATGCACAGACATCAGCCTTGACCCCAGGCCACCAGAAAAACCTGCCCAATGCCGCCAATGTTTTTGTTACCCCCAAATGACCCGCCACCGGCACATCATGCGCCAGACACAATAAGGACTCTCTATACTTATTTGGAACAACCACCTGGTCTACTACCCTCGCACCGCCCTCCCACTTCGATTTGGGGTCTAGAAATCTGCGGTACAATATCCTGTTGAGCCTAAAGAAATCTCCCGGCTTCGCATCCCCATCTTCCTCCAACTCTATGGCACCATTGCTATAACGAGCTAGGCTAGCGTCTTGCAGCTGCTGCTCACTTATGTCCCCGGGCGTCAATGCATCAAGATGGTTTTGTAATAAGACATTACCCTGGCTAGTAGGCTCTACTGCCTTAGTGGCTCTCGCTACAGCTCTTGCCTCACGCGAAGTCTTACCCAACTCTGCCTTGTTACACACCATATCTGGGCCAGAGTCAACTCCCGTGTTTATTATAGGTCCAAGTACCGAATCACCGAGAAGTGCAGCAGAATCAATGTCCCTTTTCCTGCCCTTAGCAACCTTCTCCTGATCCTTCCTCCACTGTCCCCGAGGTTGAGTGCTAGGCTGTGCAGGAGCCGCAGAGCGAGATCGGGTTACCACACAGGCCATCTCATCCTGTTGGCACCTCCCAACCCATTCCCGATTCTCACCATCCACGTCGGCCGCCCTCTCGGCAACGACTAAGGGTGGAGTCCCGGAAGTGGGCACCGCAAAGTCGTTGCCGAGAAGAAGGTCGACGCCCTCAACTGGCAAACACTCAACGATCCCTACATCCAGCTCCCTGCACACCTCTCCCACTCTCAACTCCAACCTCACAAGTGGGTATGACCTCGTAGCATTTATACCCTGCACCACAACAACTCTGGCCGCATTTATCGGTTTCCCTGTGAAGTTCCTCAACAAAGTTTGCGAAGCCCCCGTATCCCTCAGCAAGTCAACCCTCCGTAGTTCACTCCCCCAGCTCACAAACCCGTGTCCCCGATGGCTACAGAAAGTGTCCCGGACAGGTGTCGAGCCTTCCGTACGCTTCTTTACCGCGTGTGCCTCAGCTGCTGACAACCTACCCCGGGCAGTTGCTGCAGCCTTCAGAGACACACCGATACTGTGAACCAATGACACCGGCTTAGCGGGAGTGTTACTAGGGCACTCACGTGAATAATGGCCTAGCTTCTGACATTTGTAACATTTCACATCCCCAATGGGCTTCTTCCCTTGTGCGGGCGAAGAAGGGGCCTGACCTTTAGTAAACGGGAGAGGGTTGTGTTTGTAGGTGTTATTAGGTGCAATGCTTTTAGTGTGGTTATGTGTGTCATAGGATTTGTTATTATCGAAAACTCTGGTGGGTGGGGTATAGCGCTCCTTCTGCCCTGACTCAGCCCTCTGAGCGGCACCGCAACCACGAATCAATGATAATCTGAGGTCTGCCATCTTGGCAGCCTCCTCTACGGTCTTGGGACATTTTTCCTTAATGTTCAGCGTTAGATCGGTTCCAGTACATTTGTAAAACTGTTCCAGATAGAAAAGTTGCTTAATTTCCTCAGCCGACTCTGCGTGCTCGGACCGAAACCAGTTATTACATGCATCTGTTAAGTCCCGTGCGTGCTCCATAAAACTGACGTCGCTCTTCTTATTCACGCCACGGAACTTCAATCTATAAGTTTCGGGTTGCAGTTCGTAGGCCCGGAGCACAGCCTCCTTCACCAGTCCATACACGACACTCTCGTCCAGTGACAGTGCATCGTAGGCTTTCAACCCCTTACCCACTAGACGTGATGAAACTAATGCTGCCCATTTAACCTCCGGCCAGTCATACTCACGACACTTCTTTTCGAAACGAGCAAAAAACTCAGTCACTGCTGTCTCATCAAATGCGGGTACTAACTTAATTAAATGCGAAAGTGAGTCTGTAACCCGGTGCCCACCACCGAGATGACGCCCCGTGGTCTCTACTCTAGACTTCTCGACATCCATTTCAGCCTGGTACCTGGTTGCATCCTGATTGGCTTGGATTCTAGCAACCTCTATGCGTTCTATACTAGCCTGTTGTATCTGAGTCTCCTGCAGCTTAATCCGTTCTATACTAACCTGTTGTATCTGAGTCTCCTGCAGCTTAATCCGTTCTATACTAGCCTGTTGTATCTGAGTCTCCTGCAGCTTAATCCGTTCTATACTAGCCTGTTGACTCTCTCGCAACTTAAGCTTAGCTAGTTCTAGCTGAAATAACATCTCAGGAGACAGGCCTGGGGGGGGAGAGCACAAAATGGGGGATCCACACCGAGACGTGTTTACGGGTAAGCCAGCTTGCCATTGAGAACCCTTCTGCTGCATCGTGCTAAGACTCGCTGGCTGAGGGCCCAGCTCAGGGGTAGAGTGGAATGGAGGCTTGGAGGGAACCCCCCAAGACCCCACTCCACCCACCGCCCCATCGCCATCACCCAACAAACATGCCACCAAATTCTTCTTGGGCCAACTGTCAGGACAGTCCCGCCCCAAAACCGTGGCTAAACAGCGAAGACCGTAACAATCAATAGCCTGCAGGCGCTGTTCGGTCAAAGGTGTCTGCAAAAATGCCCGGGCATCCCTCTCTCCACTTATAACACTCCCCTCCCTAAATATCTGCTGTACTTGCTGGTCACTAGGCTGTACCGTGTTATCCTCCCCCGTAAATGATGAGTCATTAGGCATAGTGCTGGTTATACAATTGCTGTTCATAAAAAAAAAAAAAAGTGCTTATTACTAATTGCAGTCTCGACTCACAAAATGTTAAAGATGCTTGAATGACTCTACTCTAGACACCTAATGAAACAATCTGCAAGTCCACCAATACAATAATGACACAATAAAAATTCCTCCAATATGCAAGAAAATTCTAGCCAGCTCTACTAGGTAGCATAGAATAGTTCTCCAAAAAACATGTGATAGGATACTACTGAATCTTGTGCAAGGTCGCCATTTTGTTACGGCTGGATCGGCAATACATATTCGGGATTCTTGATCGTAGGACAGAAATGGCTTAAGTGACAACGACACGCTCGATTCCAGTCCCAAATACTATATGCTCCAGACAACAAAAGCACCAACGCCCTACAGAGTTATCGTCTACGGTAACGAGGTACCTTAACTCGGCGAAAGTGTACAACAGGGGTAGGCTATGAGGCTAAACTCCCTCAGACATTTATAGGTTACGTTATTACTAAAGAAATGCAATACTCAAGAAACTACGTTAATATTAAGCCTCTAATAATGTAGAAATAGAAGCAGGCTAAAGGTATGACAGTGAAATGCTAAATGACAAATGTACACGCCTACTTGAAAGCGCGTGCACTACACTAACTGTCCCCTACTAACATGCACTAGCATGTAGCATACAAGATGTTCATGATCCAGTAGATACCTAATAATACACATGGGAGGAACATAAATAGTAGTCACTTATTATAATAATGAATCTATACTTGGAATAACTAAAAGGTTGCAGGCAACAGTACTGCGCCGGTAGCCTACTACCACATAGGCTACTTCGCTTCTCTCACTCTGTCTCCCCTCCGAGTCCGTATGCGCCCTACACAACAGAACTCCGGACACAGCAGCAAAACGACAGTGCAGTTAATTGATACATGAAAGTATTAATAGTGTTGTCTTGTGTGTGAGTAATGTGTATTGTAAAGTGTTATAGATATATACTTAAAGAGAGCTGCAATGCATAGTAAAATAGATATATCCCACTCATCATCCCCATGTGTTCTAGCTAGCAGGCCAAGTTACAGGAACAACGAGTCCCAGCACCGAAAGCGAGAACCCAGGAGAAGACTGTAGAGAACACAAGGACAGATAAATTACGTTACTCTACTATACCGGCACTACGAGCGAGCTGTAGTCTCGGGTGCTACACTCGCTCCTGGCTCGGTATGCAAATCAAGGCTAAGTCCTCGTCCCTCTACAGACAACTCCTGGGCATGGTCGGGCTCTTACACATGGCACCAGTCTAGTCACAAATGGGATGATGAGCGGGGCATATAACTCGTGAACATGTAGAACGTTCACCAACTATCCTCATCAAGAAGATCGCTGTTCACATTAACCCCTTAAATCTAATACATGTAAATATATGCTTGTCCTAAGAGTAATACGAGAGGTGAGTGCTGAAACTCCTTTAGGACCTCAAGGGAAGGTTATGCATTTACATAGAGAGAAGAATGAAATGAGAGTAATGTCGTCAGAGAGAAAGAGTGCAACCGTGAGAAGTTGGGAGAGAGGGCAAGGGATGTTAGAATCTCAAAGGTTCTAGGCAACCTGGTCATGGAACACGCAGCCAGCCTCCAGGCAATGTGCTGTACGACAACATGGGCAAACAACAATGGACTACCAACCCTGTCGCGCCTAGCTATAAGCGCAAGGCTGCCAACCAGTCCATACGTCTGGCAACCACCCGGCCGGCAGCGCGGCGCGTTGCTACCCTCTTGCTCTGAAGCCTAACTCACTCTCTCTCTCTGAACTCCCATTGTCTTATCTATCAACTTCTCTATTGATACTACATATTAAATGGAAGGTCTCGACATGGCTTAAAACAAAACCCACCACTGGTTAGCACATGACGAGACCTTTGCAGAGATACAAAGAACATAGTTATAAGTTGTCACACTCAATATACATTGCGGCTGACGGTAGCCAGATCACGGGCGGTACAGTCGAGTACCAAGGAGTACAATCAGGTTGCGTTGCCAAGCACTGGGTATGTCACAATTTAAACTCCGCTTAGACAAATATCTCGCATCAAACCCGCGACTGACTGCGTTTGTAAATGAATAACTTTATTTTATCCCCCCCTCAGTTACTAACCCATCTGTCCCCTACTAACTTCCTAATGCTGCCACGGACATTAGTTCCAGGGCAGTAGTTCCCTTTCCAATGTTCCCTTACCCACTCTAAACCACTGTTTGGACACTTGATCCTCAGTGTTTTGGAGGACAAGCAGCCTAGAAGGGTCACTAGATCTGTTGTTGCTTGATTTCCTTTGTACTCTCTCTCTCTCCATATAAAATATATATGTGACATATAGGCATTCAAATATATGATATCTTTAATCTCTAATGTAGTACTACTTAATTTGTGTTCTCTGCTTAGAGCGCCTACTGAGTTGTGATATCGGGAATGTGGCATTGTTCAAACATGGGAGCGTCAGATGCAGCTGAACTACCTGTTGGTTACCTAACAAGGGGAAATATAGTAATTGTTATTATTTGTCAGTTGGTGAGTCAGTCAAACTTCAAATATTATAGTTAGTGTTTCAGCATAATGGTGAGTGTATAGGTCATAGTAGTAACGAAAGTGTGCAATGCATATACAGTATGGTGTGTATAATACGGTATCAATAACACGCCAATTAAAGTGTTTTCCAAGTATACCGGGGGTGTTATCAGTGTTGGTATTGCCACGGGTATATAATCGCTTTTCATTATATACGTCCATAAACATTTAAACAATATAATATTATAAATGAATAAATGCATGAACAAAGGACGGCTAATATATATTTACATAGCAATACACCTGTTCAAGAAAAGCAACCAGTTATATATAATGTGTCAATACAATCCTCAAAGTTTCGGTATAGAGGTGCAAAAGACCATGTTATAAAATAATATCCCCACATTAAAAACTAAGTTATATTTATTGGTCAAACCTCTTGGTAGATATGCTCAACAATAATGACGCAAGGGTACCGGTGTAAGCTTAATTAATATCAAATGAAAACACGATTATGCAGAACCTTTCCGGTATACCAGGTATTTGTTGTTACGTTTTGACGGCATCAGTAGAAGTGAAAGCGTTAAATGAGATGGCGTTAGGGCCATTTCTTGCTACGGGTTCCTAGCTGTATACAGTTGGTTAGTGCCTCAGAGATATGAGGATACGCTTCTTCACTTGTTATTGCATATAGTAAATGAGTTAATTAATTGTTAGCGGGACGTCTTAGAGTTGGAGTAATTGAGATAGCCATTACCGATTTTATAGATAAATAGCATTCCAAAACTGAGGAACATCCTATAATGATCGTGAAATTAAAGTGAAACAGCTTACACGTATTAAGAAAGGGTTGGGAATACATTAAAATGAAAATACTGAATAGGATTGCAATAATTATGGTGAGCAAAGATGCATGGTATATACAACTAGCAAAACGAAAATAATGCATTATGCCGCTTTATGATATATAAATGTGTTTAAGATAATTAGAGAAATTCATAATATCATGACGTAGGCAAAAGTAGACTTAAATTTTTTTTTTTTTTTTTTTTTTTTTTGAGATATAGCTACTAACAATCTAGAGAAAGATGAACCAGGAGAGATACATAAAGCTTGATAAATAAACTTTAACAGATTACAGAAAACAGGAAGAGATTAAAGGCGCAAAAGATAAACGGGAGCAACGAATTATCAGTAGTCATTAATCATTTAACCCCGTTCTCAAAAAACAGGGTGAATTTTCATGTATGTGAACATATGACCTGTGATTTCTTATAATATTTAACAGTAAATTGTGAATAACTTGAAGGTTAACAACAAGGTCAGTATCTAAAAAATTATAGCAAAGGAGGAGTTGCAACATTTCCGTGTTTATTGTTGTCAGAATTGTTGTACGAAAAAACACACTTGGTATGGAATATATACACATATATTTCATTTATGGGGCTTTTAAACTATTGCACGTATTATAACATTTCTTAATTCAATATTTCCTTAGGTTACCAATAATACAATCTTGACAAATATTGCCAATCAATAATATAAGGTCCATTGATTTCTTAATGTATTTAGTTACAAACCGACTTTACAATAGCATTTTTGGTAACTCTAGATTTTATACATCCTTATTAACCAATAAAGAGGGTAATCTTAATCTTACTAAATAATTGACTCGCACAAAACCTGTAGAACGAGACTGAAATAAAAGCATGGTCATATTATAGTTAGTAGATCATTTTTGTATGTGAGTTAGTGAGACAAAAGGCTGAACTGTCTGTGACAAATTCCTTCCCCATAGTTGAAAGAGTGACAGGGCCAAAATCAAGGAATATTCGAGCCAAAATACCTTGATACACGGAGTTTAAAGTAATTAAAGTCATAGGATGAGGGGAAAATGGATTCAGGGTAGAGCATTCCAGAGCTCAGCTGTTGAATAGGGGAAAGATTGGGAATATCGTTTCACTCTTGGGTTGGAGAGTTGCAAAGAGTAGGGGTGGAATTGTATTGAAAGACAGGTTCTACGTACTCTTCGTAAAGGAGGTGGTATACATTGAGAGAGGGTGAGGAACACTGATTATTGTAAAATCAGTAGAATAGCGAGAGAGAGGCAACTTTGCGGCGAAGAGAGAGAGATCGCAGAGAGTCAGGGAGTGGACATCAGTTAATGAGACAAAAGGTTTTCTTTTCTACTTTGTCAAGAATTGCTGTGTGAAAGGATCTTCCCCACACATGTGAACAATACTCAATACATAGACGCACTGTGCCTCTGTACAGAGCAAGAAGCTGTGCCGGGGTAAAGAACCCCCGGAGACGATTGAGTATACCCAGCTTCTGGAAAGCTGTTTTAGCAAAGGTGGTAATATGATCTTTCCAAGTGAGATTAGGAGAAAAGGAGACACCGAGAATACTGAGAGAAGATGAAGGGTTGATTTGTGTATTGTTGAAGTATAAGGGAAAGTCCTGTGGGAGTTCTTGATGGGTAGATAAATGGAGAAATGGGTTTTGGAAGCACCAAAAGCAACAATATATTTTCTGCCCCAAATGGGAATTGTTGATAGGTCAGAAGATATGGCATCGTCACGTGACTTTTTGAGAGATTGCTTGCTGGGGAGTTCTGAAAAACTAGTTGAATAGTGTAAGGTAGAGTCATCAGCATATGAATGAATAGCTGATAGTTGATAGGTTGAGGAAGTGAAAGATGGCCGTCCACAACTGCAGCCATGGAACGGCCAGGAAGGGAAATAGAGATAAAAGCACAATTTAATGGACAAAAACTAAAGGTGGGTAGTTTAGAAGTTAGAGATTTGTGCCAGACTCTATTAAAGGACTTATTGATATGTCTAGCACAATAGAAAAGCTTTCACCGAAATCATGAAAGGAGGGTGACCAAAAGTTAGTAAGATATGAATAAGATATGAAAGAAGATCACCAGTAGAGCGATCTGAAAGTAGATTATATGGGCAGAGAGATGCTTAACCCTTGTTTGGCGGTGCCTGACTTAAGGCGGTCAAGAGAACCAAGGACTAACTGGCGGGGCCCGACTTAAGTCCAATGCGATGTTGAGCACATAATTGGCTCTGAGCAAGAGTCCGAGCGGTGGGAGCAGCGCGGGTGGGCTCTGACCGTTCGGCACGGCACCCGTACCGCGACTGGTCCCTCCTCTACAATCATCCACATCCACTGCCTCCCTAGACAGGGAATTATTTAAGGAAATTACCGTATTTTAGGGTTTTTGTACTCGCGTTGCAACATCGTTGCAAGACAACCCGTATCGTGTAAGGATGGTTCAGGCGTTATTGGAAAGCTCAATTATCGCCCTTTCACGGATACATAATTGTATTACGCTCTGGCTCTTGTTTATGCATGAAAAAGAGCATGGAATGAAGCTCGTTTAGGGTAAATCTGCCCACTTGGCAGGTAGTAGATGTTACCAAACTAGCCGCTCGTTGAGTGTTAAGATATTTCGAAGTAAGAATAGTTTCCAAAAAATTTGGAGATGCAAGAAATGAGAGCAATTGGACGATAGTTGGAGGGTTGAGAGCGATCATCCCTTCTTTGGGATATGTTGAATGAGAGCATACTATTCCAGCAAGAAGGAAAGACATTAGAGGAGAGACAGACGAAAGAGTTTGCCTAGGCAGGGAGTCAGCACGGAAGCAAAGTTTTTTTTAGTACAACAGGAGGAACACCATCACGCCTTCTTAGTATTAAGCCCAGAGAGGGTAGAGAGCAAATATTTAAGAGATTAGGATATTAGGTATAAGTGGAGGGGGAGGAATAACACCGGAATCATCCAAGGTGGAGTTCTTAGCGAAAGTTTGGGTGAAGAGTTTAGCTTTGTCAGAGGAAGAAGTGACGGTAGTGCCGTCAGAGTGGAAAAGGGGAGGGAAGGACGAAGAAGAACAATTGGTGGAGAAGTTTTTGGCTAGATACCAGAAAGCTAGGGAAGAGCTTAGAGTTGGATAGTTCAAAGAGAGGTAACCTGACCAAGATTCGAACCCACTCACTGCAGGTATATTTGGAAGAGCTGGGCACCATAACCACTCGGCAATGAGCATATGGCTGAGTGCTTATGGTGCCCAGCCCTTCCAAATATACCTGGAGTGAGTGGGGTCGAATCCTGGTCAAGATACCTCTCTCCCAGCCTGTCTGACATTATCATTAGATATTGGATAGTTCAGTGCATTTAATATAGAATCGATGAAAGAGTCTTTGGTGAGTCAAAGAACAGATTTGGCTTGATTCTGGGCAGAAACATAAGTAGAATAAAATTCTTGAGTTTGAAGGTGTCGGTACTGTTTGAATGCTTCATCCTTATTGCGGACAGAAGTTGAACAAGTGTGAGGAAACCATTTTTTTTTTACATTAGTCTGAGGGAAAGAAAATGGAATGTATGCCTCCAAGCCCGAGAGGATTACCTCGGTAATGAGTTCAGCACTCTCCGAGGGTCCACGGCAACGGAAGAAAAAGTAATTCCATGGGAAATCAAAGAAGTACTACTGGAGAGCCTCCCAGTCGGCAGTGCCAAAGTGCTACAAGTGCCACCGGCTGGCTAGTTCGGCTGGAGAGATAGGACAGGTAAGCGAGATAGGTAAGAGGAGCCCAAATGAGGGAAAAGATCGACAGTATAAGAAGAAGTAAGGTTAGTCAGTGAAATGAGAGAAGAGCAATTGGTGGTGGTGAGGGTTAAAATCTCCTAAGATGGTGATTTCTGAGAAAGGAGAGATGGCTAGGATGTGTTCCAGTTAAGAGTTTAGATACTCAAAGAATTTGGGAAAGTCAGCAGAGTTAAGGGAAAGATAGACAAAACAGAAGTATTTAGTATGAGAATGACAGGATAACTTGAGCCATAAAGTGGAGAATTCAGAGGAGTCAAAATCGGGAACATGAGAGCCTGTGAGTTTGCTGCATCCGCCTTTGGCTTTGAAAGTAGGATGATACAGAGAAGGGGCTGCTGTCAGTTGCATACAATTATGTCTAAACAAATATGGTAGTATTTATTTTACAAAATATAAGAACTGCACTGAAAATATATAGTGTAATGTGTAAATATTATCACGGTCGACCCAGTTTGCTATAACAGTAAAACTGCAGACTAAAACATATAATGAATATAGCAAAGATAAATAGGTAGATAAAGCTTGCTTCATTTACTGTAATACTGTATATATATATATATATATATATATATATATATATATATATATACTGTTTCAAAGTAAATTAGATATACAACCGACAAACGGTTTGTGGCTATGTTCCAATAGCGAGAGAGAGAGAGAGAGAGAGAGAGAGAGAGAGAGAGAGAGAGAGAGAGAGAGAGAGAGAGAGAGAGAGAGAGAGAGAGAGAGAGAGCTAGCGAGAGCAGGTTGCCTATAGCGCGTTTATCATGCTACACACACCTCTACCTAATCTTATCAAGGCTTATGGTATTATGAGGCTCTGCGAAGATGTTTTTCATAGTTGAATATTTAATGCATAAGAATTTGTTATATTACTATCACAATCGAAGCTGGGTAAGCGAGATGTTAGACAACTTATTTATTATGCCATTACCAAAGTTTAAATTAATTGTTCTTCATAAAATAATTCACGCTACAGACACAGGATTCTTTGTAATCCACCACCACCTACCCCTATCCTGCACTACTACTAGTTGCCCTCTATATTTTGTCACTCTGCACTTTGTATCTGGATCTCTTTATGCATTTTCTGTCTCGTGCTCGTCTTTTACCTTTCTGTAACGTTTGTTTTCCCATAGCTTTGTATCTTTCTTGAATTCGCCTAGCTTACCTCTGCCGTTTTAATCATGAGTTTTAGTGCCACATAGTTTTCATTGGCTTGGTGCAAGTCTTTATAATAATAATACCTTCTCCCCTCCCCCATCTATGATTCTCGAGGTAGAAACACACAGTTTCTTATTGGAGGGTGTCTGTTTCAGTTTGCTACAGCTTCAGCACTATTATATGTTTCATTAATACCAGCAATCCAATATTTTGCAATCATAATACTACATAATGATCAAAACACAAAATTAATAATTCTTTCACAGTGAAGTATTAATGGTCACCCACTTCCCTCCACCCCCACCTGCCGCTGGTTACCCCTCCCACTCCTGTACCCTCCTTCCCCCTCCCTCACCTCCCTCCCTCCACCCCATACCTTCACCTACTACCCCCACACCATCACTGTTACCAGATAATTTATGGGCACTAATTGTGCTGCCCTCTATTGAGGTCTTGGACAGACCAAGGCTGTATCTGTTTCATGTGTCCACAACTGTACATGCTCAGATTAATATGCAGGATTCGAAACTGATAATAATAAATCGTAGGGTTGTCCATATTTCTTTAACTGTCTTGATAGCGTAATGCATAGTGTGCGGAATTTCGATGTGAGTATCCTGGGTTCGAGTCCTCGGAGTGCCACATGTATTTGTTGATTTTATTGAGTTTAGATGTGAAGTTAGGTGGTGTAAAAAACATAATAATATATATATATACTGAGAGAGAGAGAGTGCTACTAATATATTAATAAATATTATAGGTTTGACTCCTGTAAGGAGATAAAGAAAACCTAATATTTAGTAGTGGCCCCGTAATCATTGACGAACATGCCTATTACATAAGGCATCCTCTTCAAACACTAATCCGCCGTAGTTTGAATCTACCGCGCAGAGCATTTAAAAACTGAGGAGCCTTCATCATGAGCGCACGCGACCTCACTCATGGCTTCAGTCATTATGAATGGGGTTCTCACTACGAAAAAACTTCGTAAAAAATAAAAACAAAAAGAAAATAAGAATAACTATCCAATAAGCTTTCCATCATATCGTGGATGTACTTGTGTGGATTTCTGACCAGACGCTGAATCAGGCGTCATTCCTCCTTCACTGACATATCAAGTAAACCAAAATCCTTAATACATCAACGAATGGGAAGGGGACGGTCGGGAGGGCCCCAGTCGTCAATGATTACGGGGCCACTACTAAATATTAGGTTTTCTTTATCTCCTTACAGGAGTCAAACCTATAATTTATTAGTGGCCCCTCCATCATTGACGAACATGCCTGATATCTAAGACTGGAGGGGGACATTCGTAATCATATCATAACTCTAGAAAAGCAGATAATAAAAACAACCACATAGTATTCTTACTTTTTGAAAAATGTATTTAATACGGCGTAGGCCGGAAATATACAAGAAAAAGGGGTTCAGGCAGGTGCGTGCTTCAAAGAAGCCTGCCCGACAAAAATGGGTAACCCTGAAGATTCTGAACACAGATCTGTAGTTACAAAAGGCACCCCACTCAACGAGTGGTGACAAAAATAATAAGTTATAAGTTTATATGTGCACATCATAAACCCCAAAATACATGTGGAGATCAATTGCCAATGAACTCCATTGAACTAATTACATTGCTTTCGCAGCTAAAACTACTATAACAACACCGTTGTTTTGTACTAAACCTTGTACTAGCACAAATTCTCGCAGAGAAATTTTCATATCACATTTTAACCTTAAATTGTATCACAGCTCTCATACTCCGGCGGGGTCTAGGGTGTCCTATGTCAACTGACTGCACCCCCCCCCCCCCCTTCCGTGAAAATAAACATAAGTGACTGCAGGGCCACCTAGACCCTCTGCCTTAAAGCTATACATGGTAAGGAAGGTTTGTCTAGAGCAACTGACAAGTATCTAGAGAGAAACGTATGATTAGACGCCCACAACTGTGTGGATGCAATATCTTCAACTGAAAAGTTTTTCAGGAAACGTAAAGAGGCCGCCCACTTGCGTAAATCGTGGGCCCTACCCACAACGCCGGGATTACTCTCTTTAATGACTTCTACCAGAAGAGAGGCTAATCGCCGTTTAAGTAAGCGTTTACCCGTACTCGCTACCCATAAAGCACCTTGGGGGTTATGAGGAGCTATTCTCAAATATTTGGTTAGAGCTTGCACTGGACATAAATTATGATGCACCTTTCCCCTTTTTAACGCCGGCACCGTGAACTCAGAAAACACGTGTGCACTATGCTCATTCTTGGCTACAAACGCCGGGGAGGGTGCAATGGAAATTGAATCATTAAGTCTACCAAACCTAAGACAATTAGGTGTGTTGCTCATCGCCGCCAGCTCAGACACTCTGTTTCCGGTGGCCAAAGCCAAAAGGAAAACTGCCTTCTTTAAGATTAAAGCAAAGTCTGCAGTATTTTGATACAGACGAGAATGAAGTAAAGACAAAGCTTTGTCCAGAGACCAAGTAGGCATGAGCTGACGGGGAGGTGGGCGGAGTTTAAAACACGCTCTCATAAACCCTGTTTCCTCCGCCACCGGTATGGATAGACCTGTAAGGTCGAAAAAGGGCACTCTAATCGCAGTTAAGTGATTCTTCAAAGTAACCACAGATAAACGTTTCTGCTCAAACAGATAGTTCAAGTAATTAAAAACCAATGCCACTGAGGGTACAGTTTGTTCCGTTCTAACAATCCAAGAAGTAAAAGCTTTCCAATGAGATTGATATTGTCGCTTAGTAGACTGAGTATATTGATTGAGCAATTTATTGGTCACATCCCTACCGTATGGTGCTAGCCACTTGGCCTCCTGAATGTCCATAATGCAAAAGTCAGCGAGGTCGCTAGGTTGCCAATCGTGTCTAAGTGGAAGTACCCGACCGGGAGCGATACCGGGTCCGGGCACCACATTATTAATTGCTGGTACCATACCTGCGCCGGCCACAGGGGCGCTATTAGCGAGACTAAGCCTCGATAAACTCGTAGTTTGTTCACTACGTGGCACATTAGTGACGCATCTGGCGGCGGAAACAGATAGATGGAGCTCCATCTGTTCCAGTCTGTCACTAGGGCGTCTGGCCCCCCTGCCGGCGTTATCGCCCGGCGGGTGAGGTATAGAGGGAGCTTGTGAGTCTCCTCGGACGCAAAAAGATCCACTTGTGGATGGGAGAGCTCCGCAATCATTAGGTCGAAAATGGGTTGCTTGAGCTCCCATTCTACTGTCGTGCTCTGTCTCCGGGACAGAGCGTCTGCCCAGACGTTCGCTACGCCTGGGAGATACGATGCGTGAAGATAAATATCTAGACTGCTGGCTAGAACAAAAATCTCTTCCGACACGAGTAGCAACTTCCTTGACCTCGTTGACCCTTGTTTCTGAATACAGTGAACTGCATTCAGATTGTCCATTCTGAAGGCCACCGACTTGCCCCGTAACGCCGGGCCGTGAGCCTGAAGGAAATACAAGGGGACTAGTAACTCTTTGACATTTATGTGAGAGATTTCTAAGTGGGACCAAAGTCCCTGATCCTGGTGCCCCTGATTTGACTGAAATCCCCACCCTATGGTGCCTGACGCATCCGTGTATACCCATACCGTTGGAGGAGGAGAGGTCCATGACATGATTGAGTGCAATGTTTCCCTCTTCGCCCAGACCGCTAGTAAGGTGTGGATTAATTTTGGTATGGGCCATAATTTTCCCGCCGGTAAGAGTGGGAAATATTTGTGGCCTTCCAATATTAATCGTTTTACTTTCAACCGGCCCAACTTGACAGTTAGCTGAATCCAGTTGAGAGAGCCGACCAGAGACTCCCAGACTCTTCGTGTCGTAGTCAGACTGTGAAGAAACCTGAACAGTTTCCTGCGAAACCTGTTGCGATTGTCCACACTCTGACTCAGAGTGAGAGCGGCGGTGTCCCAGACCAGCCCTATCCACTGAATTACTCTTGAGGGAACAAGGTTTGACTTTACCAGATTTACCTTGAAGCCTAGAGTTTTGACATGATTTAAAATGATATTGACATGTTTTATGCATAATTGTTGTGTCTCTGCCACCACCAGCCAGTCGTCTAGATACCACAACACTCTGATTCCCTGTTTTAACAACGGCATCAGGGCTTGCCGGACTAGTTTCGTGAATAGTCGAGGTGCTAGGTTCAAACCGAACGGCATCCTCTGAAAAACAAAATTTTGGTGCCTGATCCTCAAGGCCAGAAACCTTTGAAATCTTTTGTTGACCGACACGTGCCAATAGGCGTCTGTCAGGTCTAGGGAACACATCCAGCCTCCCGGCGGAAGTGTTAGCCTGATTTGATGAACTGTTAACATTCTGAAAGACTCGTTGTAAATGTGAAGATTCAGATAAGACAGGTCTACGACCGGCCTCATCTGAACACTGTCCCGTTTGGGAACCAAAAACAGTTTTGACGTGAATACAGGGTAATCTGGAGGGACCGGGATGATGACATTCTTGGCAATCATCTCCTGGACCAGCGACTCCACCTCTAATGAAACACAATTTGCCGTTGTCGGCTGACGTAAGCGAGGTCGCCGGAGCCACTGCCAAGTGATGCCTTTGCGTGCCACCATCCGTGCCCAGGTTTTTAACGGCCATGCTTGGTGACACGTTCGGAACGACCCAGTTAGCAGACAAGGGTTCGCCGGCTGTACTTCCCTCGGTTCCTCCGGCTTTAAGACAGGCACTGGGAGTGAGAGAGACTTTAGTTTTTTGATGGTGGGTTTGGTGGTGTTGGACGCTTCGCCGGCTGGCTGGTGTGGGCCGAAGACTGGCCCTGCCCCGGCTTATACTGGCCGCGTCCTCTCTGTCCTGAAAACCCTCTCTGTCTATGCCTGAACTGACCCAGGGGGGATTGGGAGGACTTAGGCGGAAGAAACGGCTTAGAACCCCCTGGCTGAGCTTTAGTAGGAGGCTTAGGTTTGGGGAAGTTAAATGCAGGTTTCTTAGCCTGTGCGGGACTGTGCTTCACGGCCTGTGCCATGTTAAACACTGTTCGCCATACATCAGGGGACATTAAAGAAGGAGTAAGTACTGGGGACATTACCACCTGGTTAGCAATGCGATCAGGCAGCTTGCGAACTAATGACATCCTAAGATCCTGTCGTGCTCGCACCGCCTCAAGTAAGGCTGTGCGTATGTCACCTAAGGATTGAATCGACGACTGAAGAATCAGACGCCGGGATAACTCAACTGATCTTCGAGCATCCGCGTCTGCGATTGCCTGAGTAGACCTGAGTAAAGACTTAGCCACCTGTTGAGAAACTATGTACTGTGAAAACAGGCGGAAAGCTTTTCCCCTTAGCCTAAATTCTCTGTCTAGGTGAGAAGGGGTAGGGGTATAGTGAATGGGTCCTTTAGTTCACAAAGATTAATCTTAGGGGCAGCTAGAAAAGAAAATAAAGCTGACGGAACTCCGCCGGCAGAACCTACCGGCATGGAGAACCATGAATGTGTATCCTGAGGGATCTGGTGGGAAGATTTAGAAGTGAAAGTGGTTGCAAAGTTTTGAGCCTCTACCTCCCAATCCACCCAAGGTCCTGGTCCCAACTGTCCCACCTTCAACACTGGATTAGCTGTCTCGTCTGTGACGGTCTGTAAATCTAGTTCAGGAGTAAGAGCCGACAGAGCCTTAATATCATTAAACCCATCCAGCTTAGACCAGTCTGAAAAAAGTTTTGAAGCTGAGGCAGGGGGTAAAGCAGGCTTAGATGCATAAACAAAATAATCCTGATGATAATAACTAGGTATAGCCTTGATATTTACGTCCAAAACATTACCCAAGGCATCCAATGCCCTTAATTTCTTTGACTTATTTCCCTGGATAAACCACTCACGTGGTACCGGGAGTTCCCCTGACAAGGTAGGCTGGGCAAGCTCTGGCTTAGAGGGGTTCAAAAGAACCCATGACTCGTCTGGCCCATAAAGCAGGGGCATAGCTACCTTTCTAAGAGGCGCTTTGTCTAGAGGGGGTGGATTAACATCCGTAATGACCCTGACATTTGACGTAGTGAATGACGCCGTAGCTGGCTTAGAGCTCCCTGCCGGTGACAGAGTAGGAGGGTTAGGAATCTTAGATAAATCGATTGACGTTATCAGAGGCCGTACCGCAGAACTTGTCAAGGGAGCCCCCAAGTCCATTGTGGGGTTTTCTCGTTGTTGACTAAAGAATTTAGATAGAGCATGAGTAAGTAACCCATCAATTTCTTGTGCTGTAACAAACTGGTTAGATGCAGAACTTTCATGTGAATCAGTATTATCATGGGCGGCGTCCAGGCCTGAGCCTGACCCTTGTCCATCCCTATCTGAAATTATTGACACTTCATCTTGTTCCTCCCGATCCTCCTGAGAAGACCCCGCCGAGGCAGGGGCACCTTGTTTCCAAGATAAGTCAGGGATAGAGGATGGGGTCGCCGCGTCCCTGTGGACATCGGCTACTGTGTGACTCGTATGAGTCGGACGTGGATGGTCAGACCCTGGTTGAGCAAACCGCCAAACACCGAGGCTCTGGCCTACGCTCTCTTGAGAGTCTGAAACATTCTCAATTATTGAATTTCCTGAACTTTCCGTTTCTAGGGTTAAAATATCAATAGGTAAATCTTGTTTAGGGACAGGCGCTTCACTATACTCTGAGGCTGTAACAGAAACATTTTCAGGTGTAGAGGTACGATGAGATGCACTAGACTTAGGAGAATGTCGAGAGGACTTCCTATGGGAATCCTTTTTGGAGGATTTGTGGCTACGGTGTGACCGCGAACTAGACCTAGATTTGGAAGAATCACCACCATGACCACTGGGGGAAGCTTCAGTCTTACACTTCTTACTAGCCGGGGAAGAGGCACGACTTGAAGACTGCTGTCTGAGAGGTGACCTTGACCTCGATCTCGCCTGCGACGAGGAGGTGGCTGCCGGGGGAGTAGGCTCTCTCGGGCGTTTAGACGTATCCACAGACGATACAGAACCCTGGCTAGTCTCTGTCGGCTTAAAACCCGTTACTCTAGAGGTACGTTTAGGGGGAGGGTGCTCTGACAGCAACTTATCCCAAAGTGGGACGTTGTCACATTGAAGTGACTTATGTGCGACAATGGTAGTGTAGGCCGACATTTGTTGTCTGACCTCTCTCAACGCTACCGCCGCGGTCTTGTCATTGTCACACAGGACTTTATTGGCTAATTGGGAGCAAAAGGAACAATTAAGTGTAACCCAGAGACCCCTTGAACGGTCTAGACATCTAACACACCTTATGCAAAGGGTATGCGCAAAAATTGGGATACCCGCGCAAGTAGGGGTAATGCACAGGGCAAAAACTGGGGCCACAGTAGCCATGACAGAGACTGGTGTGAGGAAACTACCGCCGGGTCTGTATTGGTCCGCCGGAGCTCAGCTCTGGAAAAATAAAGAAAAATTTCCAGGAATTAATGCTCATAAGGTTAACCCAAGTGTTCGCATACAAGTGTTAATAACCCGCCGGGTAACGGGATGCAAAGACACAGCTAACACATCTCGCTACGCGGCGGGGTGTAAAGAGGCTAAACAAATCTTTTTAGCTAAAGAACATGAAGAATACCCTCTGATATATAATGGTCCAGTATGGCACTTATAGTCTGTAGGAGGTGGTGACTGTCTCAAGATTCAATTTTGTAACAAAGCCCCCCTCATAAAGACGCCGGCCCTTGAAATATTTTAGTAGAATAGCCCAGGGCAGGAATATACGAGATCTGATTTTTTAACGAATTGTCCCAAACGATCGTCGTAAAAATAGAAGGCGGCGATACTGAAAGTATCACCCAATTAAGGTTAATCGAAATTGAATTTGTTTATAAATTCCTTAGTTCCTCCACTTAGGGGCACCCGCCGGGTGTGGGAATCGATTTGGTTAAACCTCACTGATCCTTCAATTGCCGTAAGAGTAAAGGCAGCGATACACAGAGTATCACTAAAATGGATTGGTTAACTATATGAGACCTAAGTCGTTTATCCCACCCTGCTCAGGTGCACCCGCCGGGTGAGAAGTCTAAAAGTTAACCCCACAAGTTCCTGACCCCACTTCTTTGTAAAAGATCGCCGGGGAGGAACGCCTAAACAACAGCTAGGTTTTCCATGTGGTTGTCGTAAACCAGGTAGAAAAAACCTATAAAAACGAGTGTTCTCAAGAACGTCGTTTTTTATATATATCTATATATATATAAGGATGGGTACAGCCATCCCGCCGGGAATTTAAAGGAGGCCTGAAACCAGGCACCCACAGAGACGCAGTCCTGGAGAGCCACAGACACCTCCCCACGCCGGGGAACCAGACAGAGTTAAAAACCACGTGTGGCCCAACACTGCTCATCGGTCAGGATTTTTCATGGTGAAACCGAGAAAAAACCCGCCGGAAGGCAAAACCCCACCCTGAACAGACACCATCTGAACAATACGACACGAGGAGAGACACGCACGACTAACCAAGGTCACAACATAATCCGTGGAATTAGCCAATACACAACTAAACCAGGAAACAATTATAGTCCGAGGAATTAGCCAATACACAACTAAAACCCGGATACACATGACACAGTAGGGCATATTTATAAAATAAATAATAACACTAGACATGTGGCAAAGCTACGAGCGGCTGGCTAGGCCTAGGTAGACGGCATGAAAATAGTTGAAATATAAACACACACTGGAATATCACAACAGGAACCACCGCCAACACACCACCGTAGCGATAACTTCCCACCCCGGGAAGCCTGACACGGACCCAGAAAAAACTTCACTAAGTGAAGAAAAATACGCTGGGAATGTCAGCAAACACACAGCTTACCTCATCAGAAGGATAAAAGGCAGCAATAATTAACGCGTAATGAAAGCCGCCTGCATCACCAACTAACACAACTGTGAAAAGTTCACGTGTCCACAACAGGACCACGAGGGTACATCCGAAATAGATGCCCCATACACACGACCCAAAATACACTGCACTGCGGGCAACCAGCCCAGGACACTCCTGCTACGCCTATCCTAACCTTACTCGATACATCCTAGAGTAAACAAATGAGAAAAAACTCACTAGGGACGCAACGAATGCGGAACCAGCGGAGCCTGAAAGGTACGTCCGGGCAGGCTGAGCACAGAGCAAAGAAGGAGGAATGACGCCTGATTCAGCGTCTGGTCAGAAATCCACACAAGTACATCCACGATATGATGGAAAGCTTATTGGATAGTTATTCTTATTTTCTTTTTGTTTTTATTTTTTACGAAGTTTTTTCGTAGTGAGAACCCAATTCATAATGACTGAAGCCATGAGTGAGGTCGCGTGCGCTCATGATGAAGGCTCCTCAGTTTTTAAATGCTCTGCGCGGTAGATTCAAACTACGGCGGATTAGTGTTTGAAGAGGATGCCTTATGTAATAGGCATGTTCGTCAATGATGGAGGGGCCACTAATAAATACAGCATTGTGTGCTTGTACATTTTCATATCAACAGGAACAAGGACACTGACAATCTACAATAAACAGTGGACCCCAGGCAAGTAGGAATATATCCACCATTAGGCCCATACACTGTGTTCTCTACACCACTCCTAACCTACAGTATAACACACAGTAGGCTTATATCCACCATACACTGTGTTACCCTCAACTCCCAGCCTCTCTACACCACCCCAAACCTACAATATAACACACAGTAGGCTTATAACCACCATACACTGTGTTACCCTCAACTCCCAGCCTCGCTAAACCACTCCTAACCTACAGTATAACACACTAGGCTTATATTCACCATACACTGTGTTACCCTCAACTCCCAGCCTCTCTACACCACTCCTAACCTACAGTATAACACACAGTAGGCTTATATCCACCATACACTGTGTTACCCTCAACTCCCAGCCTCTCTACACCACTCCTAACCTACAGTATAACACACAGTAGGCTTATATCCACCATACACTGTGTTACTCTTAACTCCCAGCCTCTCTACACCATTCCTTATTGTCATAAACTCATATATATCACAACCGACAGTGAAGATAACACACAGTAGACCTACAGACACCATAAGATCCAATACACTGTGCTACTTTAATTTCCCAGCCTATCTTCAGTACTTAAAAAAGCCACTCCAACAGCTTCCTCTCTCTCCAACAACCCTTCTCCTCTCTCAACACTCCTTGAAAACTCGATACGAGGAGCCATTGTAAAGGCTTATCTCTTAATACCTTCACTTGGCCATAACAAAGTCACTCCAACAGCTTCCTCTCTCCCCAACACCCCCTCTCCGCTCTCAAAACTCTTTGAAAAGTAGATACGAGGAGCCGTTGTAAAGGTTTATCTCTCAATACTTTCACCTGACCTAACTTGACCTGACCTGACCACTCCTTATTGTCACACAGGTAAGTTAATTTCCACAGCACTCTCTATTCAGTCTGTCACTCTATTATGGCTAGCATTAGAGGATTTTTTTAGTTTAGGAAGGACATGTTGGAGTGTGAGATATACTTATGATATGTACAGTCATAACCCCTTTAGATTCTTACAGGTCCTTCAAAACTTCATTGGTGCTTTATTAAGGGGGGTTGGGCGTATTTATTTGCTCATTTATGTATCTTTTTATTATTTATTAGCTTCCTCCCTAGACCTCCATCAAGCTTAAATTAACACCCCCTAGACCCCCCTTCAAGATAAATTTGTAAATTTTTCAATACAAAAATGTCCCGGCTGAAGGCCGATTCCTCTTAATTTACAGGCTCGCTATCGCTTGCCAGGAAAATATCAACACCTAAATGGCATGAAAGGTCTTAAAATTGACACATAAATGGGGCGAAAAGTCTTAAAATCGCCAAACTAATGAGCCGAAGGTCTTAAAATCTGAAAACTAATGGGGCTAAACATGAGGGAGAAGGGGGCCAGAAAATCAATCCCATCCCCCCTTAACCCATTCAGCGGATTCAAGGCTCCGATACATGCAGCCGATAACCTTACTCCTGTGACGCCACCTTTATTATCGTCATTAGTCCAATGGGTTTTGTCCATTTGGGTTTTGTCCATTGGGGTTTTGTCCATTGGGGTTTTGTTCATTGGGGTTTTGTCCATTGGGGTTTTGTCCATTGGGGTTTTGTCCATTGGGGTTTTGTCCATTGGGGTTTTGTTCATTGGGGCTTAGTCCATTGGGGTTTTGTTCATTGGGGTTTTGTCCATTGGGATTTTGTCCATTGGGGTTTTGTCCATTGGGGTTTTGTCCATTGGGATTTTGTCCATTGGGGTTTTGTCCATTGGGGTTTTGTCCATTGGGGTTGTTTTCATTGGGGTTTTGTCCATTGGGGTTTTGTTCATTGGGGTTTTGTCCATTGGGGTTTTGTCCATTGGGATTTTGTCCATTGGGGTTTTGTCCATTGGGGTTTTGTTCATTGGGGTTTTGTCCATTGGCATTTTGTCCATTGGGGTTTTGCCCATTGGGGTTTTGTCCATTGCAGTTTTGTCCATTAGGGTTTTGTTCATTGGGGTTTTGTCCATTGGGGTTTTGTCCATTGGGGTTTTGTCCATTGGGGTTTTGTTAATTGGGGTTTTGTCCATTGGGGTTTTGTCCATTGGGGTTTTGTCCATTGGGGTTTTGTCCATTGAGGGTTTGTCCATTGGGGTTTTGTCCATTGGGGTTTGTCCATTGGGGTTTTGTTCATTGGGGTTTGTCCATTGGGGTTTGTCCATTGGGATTTTGTCCATTGGGGCTTTGTCCATTGGGGTTTTGTCCATTGGGGTTTTGTTCATTGGGATTTTGTCCATTGGGTTTTTGTCCAATGGGGTTTTGTCCATTAGGATTTTGTCCATTTGTGATTTGTCCATTGAGATTTTGTCTTGTCCATTGGGATTTTGTCCATTGGGGTTTTGTCCATTGTGGTTTTGTCCCTTTGTGGTTTTGTCCATTGGGATTTTTTTTTTTTTTTTTTTTTTTTTTTTTTTTGTCCTGGAACCGAATACTTGAATAGACTCATAATAGTCACACAATGGGAAAAAGCTTTGTTGTAACATCCGAAAAAACTTTTTCCCGTCATGTAGTATAGTTTTTCTCTTGTAATACTGTATGATTAGGAAAGTTGACATAAAATAGATTTGCTAAGCATTCACCCGTTGATCTATTTCAGATTCCAATATAGATTAACCCTTTGAAGATTATGACGCATTTTGATCGATTTTTCTGGTCATCATTAGACGATTTTATACAGTTTAGGAAGGATCTGTGTGAATTATAAGTGTGAAGACTTTCTCAATTAACCCTCTGACTTCTATGTACCCTTCCGAATCTGAATAAAATTTCGTCTAGTAACGGCCAGAACAAAAGCAAGAAATACGTAATCGGATCTTGAAAGGGTTAAGTAAAGTTAGTTATTGAAATATCGAAGAAAGATGATGGAAACACACCACCAAGAGCCAACATTACCACCTTTGCCACCACACCACCGAGGAAAGAAGACACAAGCGCCACACCACCAGGGTGCGCCCGAGTTGCCTCCATCACACCCGCACTTCCCCCAACACCAGGAAAGAACATTATAGTCACCATCAGTAATCCTGGCAGCGTCAGACACAAGAAGAACCGGAAGGAAGGCAAGGCAAGCAAGACTTTGCATAAGTCTATACCACCACGTGCCCTTCTTGCTCCAAGCCCAGTGGCGGATTTAGGAGGGGGGGGGGGGGAAGAGATAGAGTAGGTCAGGGCCTAGGGCCCCACGCCCCCAAGGGACCCACACCTTGGCTTGGAATTGAAAAAAAAAAAAAAATGAAAAGTTGATTCATAGTTTGCATTTTCGGTTATTTATTAGCTAAACCAATTATTATTGATGGGTAGTCTATGGAAAGTAGGCGCCGCTATAACACAGACGAGATTCAAGAAGAACAGATAGTTCCCGTAGGTGGAGGTGCAATTTTGTATGCCTAGGTCTATGGAATCTAGACCCATGCTAATCAAACTCCTTAGTCCTTAGGCTGTTTGCCTATCCCATTCAGTACCAGTGCCATCCTTTTAATTTTGTTCTGGCTTTTAGACGATTTTATTATATTACAAATGTATAATAGCCTATATAGGCCTATCAATATATATTTTATCTATATAATCTATGCTATTATACTATTTTTTTATGAAAAAATAATTTTGTCTAGCCCATTTTCCAATCACTTACAATACCGTCTTGCATTAGGCAAAGTAGAAAGGTAATAAGTTACAATTATAGTTTGTAGTCTTGGACAGTAGTTTACAATTTAAAGGTGGTTTTATCATGCTAGTCTAAAGATAAATATAATTGGCAATGCGATCATGCCTTCATCTTCAGCAACTCATTCTAATTTCTATGACATAGCCTAATGTCAATGACAATTTTCACATTGAAAACTTGATCAAAGTAAAATATTAATTATTTTCTATATTTCACAGAAGTTCAAAGCCTCATTCGGCAAAACCAACAACTGATCCATTCCCATAACCTAGGTATGGAAGCCCCGGGTTACTACCACAGGTGTTAGGGGTAGGTGATGGCGGATGAGCAGGCTTCGGAGTGGGCTTAGGTTGGATGTTGACCTCTATCTTTCGGAATAACTTTGGGGAGATTTCTGGGATTCGAGGGTGGAGGTTTTTAGGCTCCTAGCTACATACAGCAAAAGCTGCAAAATATGCATTTTTTTTCTTTTAACAAAGCAGACTCTGACTCAATCAATATTGTCAGTGTTATCGTTGTTGTACATAGATCTATGGTTAATTTTGTATACCTGTATACATCTGCTATTTCAATTTACTAGTTACAAAGCTAAACAAAATAACGTGATCACTAGGCTATTGGCAAAATAATCAAAATATATATTGAAATCAAGAATTATACCATGTCACTAAAGTGAGTTAAGTTGATATATACACATTTTCAAAGAAAATATGAAAACCTACCATGTGCGTTTTAGTTGAGAGAGTGACAGACACAAATTAAAAAAAATGTTTTAGTGTACCTTATTTCCCCAAATTACCACATAAATAACAGGCAATAGACATAAAACACAAGGAAACATTACTGTAACCAGGGATGTGTGGTGGTTACTTAATGATAATAATAACTAAGAAATCCAATAAGAACATATTAATCGGTGTATTGGATACACAGTATATTAAACAACAGGTTACAGTTTGAATATAGAATAACTTGTTGAATTGATATATATATATACTGTATATATATATATATATATATATATATATATATATATATAAATATATATATATATATATATATATATATATATATATATATATATATATATATATATATATATATATATATATATATATATATATATATATATATATATATATATATATATATATATATATATATATATATATATATATATATATATATATATATATATATATATATATATATATATATATATATACAGTATATATAATTATATATATATATATATATATATATATATATAGATATATATATAGATATATAGATAGACAGGATATATATATATATATATATATATATATATATATATATATATATATATATATATATATATATATATATATATATATGGTTATAAACTTAACAGGAGTCAATGTTGAGTAATGGAGTGTACAATAAATATAACTAGATTATAACTCTGTGTTGTGTATATAACTATGAAGGGGTGTGGAGTCCAAGGGAGTACAAATGAGTTCAAGGATGTCAAGTAACAAATAGTAGTGTTTAGTGAACAGTGTGGAGTACAGGTGCGTGTGTCCACAGGATGTTATGATTGACATGTTTAGGCTGGATTGTAAAGTGTACATATTAGGAGTGTTTGTATCGTGTAAATACGATAGGCTGTGACGCTTTTGTGATCCCATATGTCTCTGTGACGTCATGGTCGTTCCCGCTGCACAGCGTAGGACGAGTAGATCGTATATTATAAGATTGTAAGTAAGTTAAGATTATAAAAGGCCTAATATGCTATTAAGCAATATTGACATGGTCTTATGTAGTATATATGAATTTATCGTATATATTGATTTAATTTATCGTACTGAGCAACATAGATACGGTACGATAATTTGGGCGCCGGGCGTTTGCCAAGGCAGCAAGGTGTGCGTCTGAGGAAGACAGCTCAGAGCCTCCACTACCACCAACCAGTTAACATCTAATTTCCGCCTTTAGTTGATCGAGCTTTTGTGCCTCTAATCACAATACACTGACAGCAATACACACAGCTACACCATCACGACGCTCTCATCGACGCCATGACTGACTGACAGATAAGCATAGTATTCATGTCCATTCCCATATAATAATTTGTTCTTTCTTTCACTTGACTGGAGCCTCAAGGCCGGTGTCTTGCCTCCCCATTGTCCGCCATATTGAGTTGATTCCTGGCTAATATTAACCCTTATAACCTTACCCTATATATAATTTATTATGTGAGACCTTTGGATATAAATTAGCTTGTTTCACATTGAATTCAATTTAGATATGGAGTAATTTTAAATTAGATTGATTTTGTTTGGATTATAGCTTACAGACATTTAACTTCCATTGATAGTTTACCACATTGTTGCCCAGACCCGGGAATTAGCTACCAATAGGGGATTTTTAAGCCGATGAGCAAGGGGACATATAACAGGATGCAGGATCAACTCTATGATAGACTGGTAAGGCTAGCCAAGCGATGGTTAGAGCCGGAATGCAGGGTCACATCGTTGTGCCTGCCTAAGTCCTGCATCCCACCCATCATCTTCCCCCAATAATTTTCTCTTTCATTTCAGACTTCCTGTGACTCATGACCTGACCTAAAAAAAAATCTTGTTCAATATGACCCTTTAGTGTGGGTATTGCTATTTTGTGTGCTATTTTTTCTCCATAACATAGAAGTCTGCCGGTCGGCGTCTCTTAACTAGACTACTATTTTGCCCTTGTATTTGTAACATTTTAGATAAATAGCCTACAGGCTTACATGCAAAATGAATAAACAGGAAGAGACACCGTCTAGTGGGGTGCTGAGCAAAGCCCCTAAAAATCAGAGGGCGGGACTTCGGGGAGTATTAAATAGGCTAATTGTAGATGTCAACACTTTCATCACTACTGCTGACCTCGAGGAATTAGAGGCTAAGTTAGACAATGTCCAGGCTACCCACAGTCGTATTGTGGCTCTGAGTGAGGTGATTGTGGCAGGCATGACAGAGGAGGAAGAGATAGTTGCAGAGTGTGATAATCGCGCCCTCTATGATGAACCTGTCTTTAAAGCAAAGCACCTATTACAGCGCGCTGTCGCAAATAAGAAGGGAGGCGAGAACTAGGCCCATAGAAGGGTTGACCTGAAACACACTATGCACCTCCCAAAGCTCAATCTTCCTACATTTGGGGGCAAATTGACTGAGTGGTTAGCTTTTTGGGACATATTTCAGTCTACAGCACATGAATCCTCTTTGGATAATGTCCGTAAGTTTCACTACCTGAAAGGACAAATGGAAGGAGAGGCCTTACATTTGATAGAGGGTTTTGCGGTAGTAGGTGATAGCTATTTGGAGGCAGTACAATTATTAAAGTCCACATACGGGGATCAAGAGCAGTTGAAGATGGCCCATGTCGTTGCCTTGTTAAAGCTCGCAGAACCACAGTATAAGGCTGAGGAGTTAGCAAATTTTAGGGCAGATATGGAGTGCCATACTCGATCGCTAGACACCCTAGGGCTCACCACACAGGAAATGATCATTATCTTACGTCAGAAGCTTCCTATGGCAATACTTGACAAGGTTAGATCGTTTGATCTGGGGGAGTTCAAAACTCAGTTCAGTAAAGAAATTAGGAATCTACAGTTGAACAATGGGAGAATGTATGTGTCGGGAGGGAGTGGGAATGTGGACAAGTCTATGAGATAGCGGAGATTTCATATTTCTACCTTAAAAACAGGTACTTTATGACATGTATCGTAGTAGACACCCTACCAGAATATGTATCTGTAGGAGTGAAGAAGTTGGAACACGCATTACGTAGCAAAGGGGTTAACTTGTCAGATCCCATGGGAGATCAGAGTGAGGTGCATGTTCTACTTGGTGTGGATCATTATTATGATGTAGTATACCCTGGATTTAAAAGAATATGTGGTGTAATTTTAATCCCACTAAATTTGGCTATTGCATGAGCGGAAAGGTGCATACTACACAGTTAAATGTCTTGGTCGACACGGTCTTGATATTAAGAGTGAATGTAACTGCGGCAGAGGAGTTGGGAAGGGAGGATTCCCAACCTAGTGACCCTAAAATGACTGCCGAGTTCGACCTGGAGCGACCTGGAGCGACTGTGGAGATTGGATCACATAGGCATTAATCCTATGGAGACCGATTATGACTCGGAAATTGCGCTGAAGAAGTTTGAAGAGTCTGTGAGCTACTGTGCCTCATACAAGCAATATAAGGTTAGTTTACCCTGGAAGAATAGTGAGATAAGCCTGCCAACCAACTATGGATTGGTATTAGGTCGCTTGCGCGCATTACAGCGTAAATTGACGAATGAAACGAACACGAGCCAGGCGTATGACGATGTTTTTCGGAGTTATGAAGATAGGGGCTTCATTGAGAGAGTCGATGTAAAAGAACCGATTAAGAAGGGAAGGTTCACTATCTGGCCCATCATGGGGTGAGGAAAGACAGCGTCACCACACCAATACGGGTGGTGTATGACTGTTCTGCCCACCAAGGTCAATAACCCAGTCTAAATGACTGCCTGCTGACAGGTCCGTCCTTGGTGTCGGACCTGTCCCAACATCTATTGCGGTTTAGGCTGGGGCAGTATGCATTTACTAGTGACATCGAGAAAGCATTCTTGATGGTCAAACTAAAAGAGAAAGATAGAGATGTTACCCGCTTTCTTTGGTTCAAAGACATTAGCGACTCTGGAAGTCTGGTCATAATCTACCGTTTTCGGGTTGTACTCTTTGGGGCTACATGTTCACAGTTTTTGTTAAATGCCACAATAAAAAAACATCTATCGGATACTCATGAGGACACAAGTAAACTATCTCGTGGGTTATATATAGACAATTTGCAGGGTTCTAGCGATAGTCAGGATGATTTGTTACATACCTACTGGCAGGCACGTAGATTGTTTACAAAAGCTAATTTATTTCTCCGCGAGTGGGTTACTAATAGTGAAGATCTTCAGAGTTTGATACAAGTGGACGGTACAGCATCTCATAACCAGGAAAACTCCAGAAATTTGGGGATGATCTGGCAACCTCAACAAGACATACTAACTTTTCAAACAAGGTATTTTGCTCAGCAGACAGGAGCGCACATAAAAAGAAGTCTGTTGAGCAAAGTTGCACAATTTTTGATCCTTTGGGTCTAGCATTACCTGTTACCATAAGAGCTAGGATTCTGATGCAGGAAGTTTGGAGACGCAAAATAGGATGAAATGCCAGTTTGCCCGAGGATTTGAATGACCAAGGGACATTGTTGTTAAATGAGTATGACATCCTATGTACTAAACCTTTACCTCGTAAAGTGGCGGCGTTCGGTGACATTACGTTACACACGTTTTGCGATGCTAGCGCCACGGCATACGGGGTAGCCATATATGTTGTTACTTCATTTGGGGCACATTTAGTTACCGCCTGGGCTAAAGTAGCCCCGGTTAAAAAGGTAACTATCCCTAAAATGGAATTGACTGCCATACTGCTATTAGCACGTCTGGTGCAACATGTACGTGCAGCATACGAGAGCGAATTAAATATTGAAATCATTCACGTATGGTACGATAGTCAGGTCGCACTCAACTGGATACATAGCAAGAAGTCTTTGCCAGTTTATGTGAGAAATAGGGTAGATGAGATTAGGGCCCTATTGCCAGATGTTGCATATCATTATGAAAATACAAAAGACAACCCTAGTGATCTCATAACTAGGGGTATAACGGCTAGCCATTTAGTGAAGTCCGAATTGTAGTGGCATGGTCCAAAGTGGCTGCTCCATGAAAATGAATGGATAATTTGGCAGGCTGTTGGTGAGGGACTTCTGCCACTGGAAACAGTGGCAGTTACAGCCCAATCAAATGAGCCAACGGATCCAGTAATAGAGTGGGCAAGATTCGGTGACTATAATAAATTAGTCAGAGTTGTAGCTTGGGTGTTGAGATATATATCCAATATCAAGCTTAAAGAAACGGGCCAACTCTGCAACAGGGGTCACAACATTGATGCTCGTGAATATAAAGCAGCTGAAGTAACTTTGATCAAGTGGGTTCAAGCAGAAACCTTTTCCAATGAATTAGAATCTTTGCAAAGCTCGAACTAGACATTAATGCCGAATTTAGTGCGTCAATTGAGGTTGCACCTAGATAATGACCTCATCAGGTGTGAGGGTTGCCTGAAGTGGTCGGGTATAACGGACGGCACAAACCGTCCTATACTTATGCCAACAAGACATCATGTTACTGATCTATTGATCATACGTGCACATTGGGAAGTAAAGCACTACGGGGTATGTCATATTATATAAAATATACGTCTCACATGGTGGATACCCAGAGTTTGACAAGTAGCTCGACGCGTAGTAAGAAAGTATGTAATATGCCAGAGACTAAAGGGTAAACCATATGCAACTGGACCAGCTCCACCTCTACCTGAATGCCGTGTAAAGCACATAGAACCTTTCCAAGCTGTAGGGTTAGGCTAGATTACACGAGTGCATTGAAGACAAGAGAGCATGAGAAGGTTTATATATTATTGTTTACCTGTGCAACGTCTCGAGCGGTACACCTAGAACTATGTGATAATATGTCTAGCGAAGAATTTATGCTGGCGTTTAGATGGTTTTGTGCCTGTCGTTCATTCCCTCAACTCATTCTTAGCGACAATGCTCCCACTTATGTCCAGGCATCAAAATATCTAAAGGATATGAGCAGTGATCCTACATTCATCACTTTTATGGGAGAGAGAAAGTGCGTATGGAGGTTCATCCCAGTTAAGGCACCATGGTTTGGTGGAATGTGGGAACGGTGTGTCGGCATAGTAAAGTCAGGACTCCGAGCGGTAGTAGGATGTGCTCTATTAAAGAAGAGTGAGTTGACGACAGTCCTCACAGGGATAGAGGCAGTCGTGAATGATCGTCCGCTTACATATGTGTACACGGACCTGCAAGAACCACTACCATTAATGCCAGCTCACTTGCTGTATGGTAAACCATTGACTGCGTTTTCATCTGATTTCCAATCCATAGTAGAGTTAGAGGATCCCTCGTTGTACTCTGAGGCAGCGGTGTCTAAGAGGTTCCAGTATATATTGTTACGCTGGCCAGCTTGCCAGAATGTACTCGTACTCGCTAGCGCTCGCCAGGGCAGTGAAATGGGCTATAATAATCGAGAACGATGTTCTTTCTTTCTTAGTATTCATGTTGTCACAGACAGATCAGTGTTTGTCTTTATTCTTGTCTGTGACACTTGGAAGTATTTTATATCATTGATAGAGTATAAGATATGTAGTGTGAATTGCAAGGAGAGAGAGTCGGAGGGGAGAGCGGGGTGGTAGTGTGTGCGTGTGTATGTACGTGTGCATTCCTCGCTTGGGCGGTGGTTCCCACACTTGTGATTGGTCGGCTGGCCTGGCGCGTCATATGACGCCTGCTCTTCATGACGTAGTCGTCTGTGATTGGGGGCCGCTGTCGTGGCTTGGTGCTGGGGGGCTCCTACCCGCGTGTCTCCTTAGAGCTTGGTATGTTGTGCTTGGTCCTAGACGTCCCTTGCAATCTGTCCCCCACCTAACCCTCTTTACTACTGTTTCTCTCTCTGAACTTCTTCTTTTTAATACTTCTTGTCTTTATTCAATTACTTATCCCTTCTGGTTCTGCATACGACTTCCATAGTCGGCCAGTCGTATTACCAGCACCAGTTCTCACATATATGTTTTGCACTAGCTTTAGGGATTATTAGTCATAGTCACATGGAGTCATATTATTATTGGGTGCTTCTAATTATTGAGTTGTTCTTTGTTACTATTTAATGCTAGACAGTGGAGGGTATCTTTGGTCATTGTCGGAGTTATGTATATGGCAAGTCAGAGCCTGTACGACTTCGGCGGACCTAGGTAGCCTGTAACCCTTGTGCATATTTTTCCTTTGCGAGTGTAGCAGTATACAAGCGAAGGGCTTTTGCCTATTCTTACTTGTATGCTTGCTACCTCATTTTGTTGACCTTTGTGGAGCGCCAGGGCAAGACCAGATACTTGAGATCTGGACTTACCAAGAGAGCCTCCTAGTCACTTAATGTAACATAAGGGAAATCTGTTCAAGGGGAGACAGTAGGCTACGAGCATGCTTGCGCTCTGCCTAGCCTCCTTGTAACTTTTTATGCCGCTGCTAGACTTTATTAGTAATAAAGACAGCATTGTGTTTATTAACTTTAACTGCGTATGCTTTAGGAATTATTCACATATTATTCTAGCCTAGGTTGATGCATGGTGCACAACCCAGTATGGCTGTTACTTTGGCTAAGGAAGTACTGTTTTGAGTGGCTATTATTAGTGCTGTCACAGAGTTGTTGCACTCCCTTGTTTTATATATATGTGTCCTACTTGTTGGTGTATTTAAGATACACGCTTCGGTGTCCTGCCCCTGCATTATTTATGTTCTATATTCGACAAGCATCTTAGAGCATCAGACGTTTTCAGAAGATTCAATATCTGTTTGCTGTAGGACTAGACTTCCAGTGTTTTCATAGAGCATTGAAGAGTTTAGTGTTAAGTTAACGTAAGCATATACTCCTTTATTAAATCTTGTTATAGTTTATTTAAGCATTGTTATTACTTGAGAGCATTTTATTAACGTAAGGTACTCCTGTTGTGAGTAGGCTTTGCCGTCACCGGAAAGCCTTTGTAGAAGTACACTAAAACCCAGTTAATTGATACCCCATTATCCAGTAGATTAACTCTGGAGGGTTTAAGTGTTTTGTTCACCGGCGTAATAGTTCGAGGGTTTGGAATTAGCGTACCGTTGTTGCAGATATAGCCTATCTTCTAGTCCAATATTAAGTGCCCTTGTTTATTTCGTAGTGCCGGTCGTAACAATATCGAGGGTAATCGAAGATTTTAGAAAACGGTGGATTAATGAATATCTGCTAGCATTGAGGGAAAGGAGTGTTACACACTCTGGTAGACCGACGGCACCTACTGTTGGTGAAGTAGTTTTAATTAAAGAAGATAGTCCTCGTTTATACTGAAAATTGGGCTGCGTGTTGGAGGTATACAAGGGGGAAGACTCTGTAGAGCGGGTGGGACTATTGAGGACGGCCACTGGAACTACTGTTCGTCCTATCGCACGTTTGTACGCTCTGGAGCTCGATTCCGCATTGAAATCTGATGCTCCACCTGTTATTGCTGGGTCCGAGGATTCTCAAGGTAACGACTCCCCTCTTACTGATGGTGATCAATCTCGGACCGGGACGCGTCCCAGACGCGCTGCTGCTGGCGCCGTCGACATGTGGCGTCAGAAGATAGCCTCTGGGCAACTACCTGGGGTTCAGGTATTTTTTTTTTGTGGGGGGAGTGTATCGTGTAAAATCGATAGGCTATGACTCTTTTGTGATCCCGTATGTCTCTGTGATGTCACGGTCGTTCCCGCTGCACGGCGTAGGACGAGTAGATCGTATATTATAAGATTGTAAGTACCGTAAGTTAAGATTATAAAAGGCCTAATATGCTATTAAGCAATATTGACATGGTCTTATGTAGTATATATGAATTTATCGTATATATTGATTTAATTTATCGTACTGAGCAACATACTGTAGATACGGTACGATAATTTGGGCGCCGGGCGTTTGCCAAGGCAGCAAGGTGTGCGTCTGAGGAAGACAGCTCAGAGCCTCCACTACCACCAACCAGTTAACACCTAATTTCCGCCCTCAGTTGATCGAGCTTTTGTGCCTCTAATCACAATACACTGACAGTAATACACACAGCTACACCATCACGACGCTCTCATCGACGCCATGACTGACTGACAGATAAGCATAGTATTCATATCCATTCCCATATAATAATTTGTTCTTTCTTTCACTTGACTCGAGCCTCAGGGCCGGTGTCTTGCCTCCCCATTGTCCGCCATATTGGGTAAAGATTCTCCTTTGTTTCGTTGCCACGTGGAACTATTGGTGAGTTGATTCCTGGCTAATATTAACCCTTATAACCTTACCCTATATATAATTTATTATGTGAGACCTTTGGATATAAATTAGCTTGTTTCAGATTGAATTCAATTTAGATATAGAGTAATTTTAATTTAGATTGATTTTGTTTTGATTATAGCTTATAGATATTTAACTTCCATTGATAGTTTACCACAGTTTGTATAGGCTGGTGTGTAAGGTTGTTTACTAGTGAGGAGTGAGCAGGTGTGTTTTTATGGGTGTTTAAAGCCCGCGAGTTGTATAATGTATGGGTGAGGCAATCTGCTTTCCCGCCAATTTCCCCCAAGGCCACTGAGACACAGTCGATCGATACTCTCTCTCTCTCTCTGGGGAAGGAGGGAGGTAGAGGACTGAGATTTGCATGGCCCAGGGGCCAAAAAAAAAAAAAAAATAAAAAAAAAATAAGAGTCTTCCCGCAGTGCGCCGGGGGAACTCTTAAGAGTCTCCCCGCAGCTCCCGGGTTAAGTGTAGTTATAGATTATTATAACGAATAACAGGAGTATAGAAGATATTGTGGATATATATAATAGTTGCTGGTAGAAGGATGAAGGATTAACCAAATATGTAAATTTATTGTTTTACATAACCCCCATGGTGAATTTGTTGTTTCACCAACAATTATTATGGTTTAAATTATATATAAATACATGGTGGTTATACTTATAAATGGTCAGGTTACTTTTTGTTGTTGTTGTTGTTCCCCAGGCTGTCTGGCCGAACAGCCCCAAGGTCTCGAGCAAGGCCAAGGCCATAAACTAGCGGCCCCACAAAACCCTCCCTGCTTACCACTAACAAAGCCCGGGTGACCGAAGCCACTCCAAGGCAGGGAGCTGAGGAGGGTGCGGAAACGCCCGGGAAACCAAAGCCCCACCCAAGGCCCTGTGCCCCTCAGCAATAATGAAGGGAAAGTTGAGGGGCAAGGGGTAAAATGTGACACTTTGGCTCCCAATCTGCCAACTTCTAGGTTGGCAGTAGGGAGGTCAATCCACGGAAAAGACGCCGTCACTTGAGATCTAGAAGATATATAAGTAAAAGGAACAGTCAGAGTATGCTATGGGTATGGCAGAGATTGCTCAGCTCTCACTCTGATAGACCAGCCCATCACCACATGACTAGAACCCAATCCTCTCAGCATCAGCTAGGAAAGGCCCTAGAAAGCCGCCTTTGGCGGGGGGATAGCTCCCCTATTTCAACTCCTTTCGGGGTTGGGCACCCGCCCTCAGGTTACTTGTTGGATTAAATGGAGTACGGTATATAGTTTTCCCATTGACCAATATAAATGAGATTATATATTTATATATAATGGTTTGGTTATAGATATATATATATATATATATATTAATAATATGCTAAATTGGTTTCCTAGACATATTTGTGAATTAAGAATACAAGATTCAAGGTTGGATTGGAGAGCAGCTTGAGTACAAAGTATTCATGAGCTGTGAGTTAAGTAGCTATAATTTCGTTGACTATTCGATATATTAACGAGGGATTGATAAGTTCATAAGTGTCAATTGACTTATATAGGCTTTGGAGTTGATAAAATATTATATATAAGGAGTTGTGTGAGTCACAATTTCTGTCCAGAATGCCTATTTATTTTAAATGGTGTACAGGAGTATATAAAATATATAGTGCACACAAATATAAAAATTAAATGGTGTAGAAGAGTATACAAATACATGGTGTATAAATATATAAATATTTCAGAGATTATACAATTATATAGTGGCCGTCAAGTGATAGAAAATGGAGTAGTTAACCTCTAAAGCGCTAAGCCCCTGTAGTATACACCACACCCCTGTGCTAAGGTATTTTGATTAATTCCTCACTAAAATCATTAATTTACCATATACAGGTATATAATTAATACTTATCCATATGCGTCTATTTTACTTTTAATATGAACATATGAACATGAGAAACCAATAAAACAAGTGGTAACAGCAATTGGCTGGTGATAATTGTATATTTTAGCCCCGCGGTCATAATATGGCCCAGACGACGAGAGAGACACACCCTCACTCTCTCGTTTCTCTTGTGGCACTGAGAGGCAAGGGATGGACTCAGACTGGTTTGGAGGGTCGGAGTTACACTCCTCCACCTTCCTCTCTCTCTCCCACTTGTCCTCCCACGAAAATACTCAATAAATATCAGGAAAAATAGAGAAAATACCTGATAATTGAGGAGGGGGGGAAAAGGGGGAGGGGGGGGGGGAGAGAAGGGGGGGGGGGACACATCTGTAGGAGTGGTAGCAAGTAATGAAGGGAAATTATCTCCCCTAAACACAATTTTTTTTTTTGAGTGCCACTGGGGTGTTTTAACCCTCCAGCCCCGGCTATGTATTATATATATATTCCCCGAAATCCGGGGGTTTTGGCCGAAAAACGTCTATGCCTAGGCTACCACATCTTTGTTATTTGGCTTGCTTCCGCATTCCCGCGCATCCCCAAGCGTAGATGTGTTTCGTACCTGTAGAATGGCGTTAAGTAGAGCTCTCTAAGTCAACTGGTTCAGTTGTGATGATGATTTCATTGGTGATAACTTTATGGCAAAAGCAGCCACTTTACACTACTTTTCGATACTTAACAATAACATACAGGCACACACGAACAAGCGACGCACTCCTTCTTGTGGCCGGAGATGCGGGGCGTCGGTCCAGCCAGCTGTTGTTTACATGCGTCGGACCGACGCCTCGCATACCAAGCTTACAGGCTTTGAGCTCATGGGTGTTTAAGAGACCTTCCGGGTAGCTCGGGTGTGTTTTTTATGGGTGTTTAACCCGGGAACTGCGGGGAGACTCTTAAGAGTTCCCCCGGCGGACTGCGGGGAGACTCTTAAGAGTCAGAGAAAAAAAAGATCAACTTTTGACATCGATTTTTTTTTTTTTTTTTTATTTTTATTTTTTTTTTGCCCCTGGGCCATGCAAAATCTCAGTCCTCTACCTCCCCTCCTTCCCCACTTTCCTCCTCTCCTTCAGTTATCACCTATTTTCCCTGTTATTCCCTTATTCTGAGGTATATTTTCGTGCTAACATTAGAAATCCGGTTACAGGGTGTGGTCATCACTGATAGCAAGCGAATGCAAGAGAGAGAGAGAGAGTATCGATCGACTGTGTCTCAGTGGCCTTGGGGGAAATTGGAGGGAAAGCAGCTTGCCTCACCCATACATTATACAACTCGCGGGCTATATCTCCGATTTTGACCATCCAAACGCTGTTTTCACTCGTTTTATTGTTGTTTCAGGTTAATACCTTTATTATCAACCCATAATAGGCGTATATGGATAAGTATTAATGCTATTAATGGTACAATGAATATTTTAGTGACGGAAACACCTCAAATACGTCAGCACAGGGGGACGTTTCCAATTACCCCCATGCGCACTTGTTAGGTTAAGAGCCCTTCTGGGTCTGAAGGGTTAAATGGGTATTTTAAAGCCTAGGATCTTATAAGTCTTCCTGCAGCCACCTAGTAGAACATCAATTGAGTCATCCAGCAGCTGCCGGGTTAATAGAGTGAACATTTAAAATATAAATATCCAAGAAATGAATATATATTTTGGTTAGTGTTTAGGTATAGTTTAATTTTTCACTTGAACCACTGAGTGTCTGCATGATTCTAAAAAAATAAATAAATAAAATATATACAAATTATACAGTATATATATATATTAGTATAGCCAGGTAATAGATTCTCTTTTAAACAGACGAGGTTAAAAGCAATAGCAGTTTCAGCATTCAGGATTTTATTGTTACAACTTTCAATAGTTCTAACAATTTTCCTCTGGGGTTCAGAGATGAGGTACAAAAGGTTAGCAAAATTCATGGTGGATCCAACGTTTCACAAGTAAACATCTTGCATCTTCAGGGAATAGAGAGGTAATGGTTAGAATAGGGACAATGCATATTATTTATACAAAATTCGAGGATCAAGTAGAGGGAGGTGGGCGGAGCTACTGGGTGTGTGGTGGCTGTTCATTGGTGGAAGGTAGTCTATTCGCAAGACGGGCACTAAATCTTATCGGTGGTTGGTTGTTGGCTGTGGGTGGCTGTGATTGGTTGGTGTTGTCAGTTGTGTGCTGAGCGTGGAAGCGTAAGGAAGGGGAGCGTGGGGCGAGAGGAGGGGGGGCAGCATGCCTGTAGCGCTTGCCTGAAGGAAGAATTTGAAGGTCTTGTGTTTGGTTGTTGATGCTGGGGTTGAGTGTTTGGATGTATAGAGCTTCTAAAATAGCTAGTCTTCTGGGGTCTGATTCTTTGTCGAGTATGGTGGTTTGTTTGTCTAGGTCGGCGCGAGTTAGGGCAAGATGGTGAGGGGCTTGATAGTGATCTTTTATAGCGCCAGATTGAAGGTGGAGGGTTAGTCGACGGGAAAGGCGAGTCTGTGTCATTCCAACATAGGATAGGGGTCCACAGTCCCCAGAGGTGCAAATATGCTGGTATATCACATGATCGTCTTTCGGTTGGTTGTTGGTGGAAATTGGGCGGTTATGGAGAACAAGGTTGGAGGTCTTAGGAGATTTGTAGTAAATAATGAGTTTGATTTTATTGTCAGGGTTGATGGGGAGGACGTTTTTGTAATTATTTCTTTCATAATGGATTCGTCTGTTGTGTGGTCGGAAGACATGTAGTTTCTGTAAAATTTTTTAATGTCATTGGCCGGGTTGGTGCTAGGGGGGTCTTGTTTGTACCATTTTTCTAGGTGGTGGTTGATGGCATTGGTGACGTCAGTGTTGGAATACCCATTGTTGACTAGGACCTGGGTGAGCCTTTCCAGTTCATTGTGTGTGTCATTCCAGGTGGTGCAATGGGTGAGGGCTCTCCTGACATAGGCGGCGATGGTGGACTGTAGGTATCGTTTAGGGCATTCACTTTCCCCATTAAGACATTGGCCATTGTTAGTAGGTTTGGTGTACACGGTAGTTTTGAAGCCGTGGTCGTGGAGGGAGACAAGGAGGTCGAGGAAGGGTAGATGTCCATCGGTGGTTTCTTCGTATGTGAAGTTGAGTCCGGAGGCGGCCATGAAGCGCTGCTGGAGGTCCCTGAGTTCGCCCAGGTCCTTCACCCGCACTAAGATATCATCGATGTACCTGCAGTAGACAGTGGGCCAGTGGGCAGCCAGGAGTTCCTCTTCGATAGTTCCCATGAAGAAATTGGCGAACAGGACCCCCAGGGGGCTTCCCATCGCTACACCGTCGATTTGCTGGTACATATTCCAGCGGGGGCAGAGGAAAGGGGACTCCTTGGTACATAGTTCCAAGAGCGTCTTCAGGGCCTTCTCCGGGATTAGGGCAGTGGTAAACTCGACGTAGGATAAAATCTATGGTCTTGTCAACGGGCACGTTGGTAAACAGACTCTCTACGTCGAGGGAGGCGATGATGTGGTCTATCTATCTATCTATATGCTCAGGCCCAATCCCCATTTTGGGGGTAGCCGACTCAAGACAGAGCAAGAACAGGGAAAACACAAAAACAACATAAAACAAAAAATAAACACAGATAAAAAACACAAACTCACACACATCCAGGTCACCCAGGAGAAGACCCAGAGACCAGGGTTACCAAGGTCGCTCCAGCACTCCCCCGGCCCCTGACCACCCGGAGAGGTTCCGATCTCGGCAGGCAGACATGCAGCGGAGCCAAAGTCACAAGCCCTCCCACCACACTTCCAGGCACATCCTTCATATTAATCGTCCACCCGGGCCAGGCGCCTGATGGACTATTATCTAGTCGAACTTGCGCCCGACCCCTTACTCCAAATGACCACGTGTTCACTCAACTATTCACAAGCATTCTCCATTCACTCCTGTCCACCACCACTTCCCCTGCCTGATATATAGTCATTCCTCTATCATCCAAAGCCTTTCTTACACAGTCTCTCCATCTCAATGGGGGTCTTCCTGCCCTTCTATCTCCCCTTGTACCTGACTCACATATTCTCTTTGTAAGCCTTTCATCTCCCATTCGTTCAACATGACCATACCAGCTCAGCACCCTTCTGTCCACTCTGGCTGACAAATGTTCCTGCTGCCCCACTCTCCTACGTATCTCTTCATTCCTCAATCTGTCTCTACGAGTAACTCCACACATACACCTCAAGCAGCTCATCTTCATCACATCCAGCCCTCTTTTCTCCTTTTTCATCAGAGCCCATGTCTCAGCCCCATACATCACTGTTGGCACAACAATTCCTTGATACAGTGCACTTTTTACTTTCACTCCGAGATTTCTCGTCTTCCACATACTTCCCATTGCTCCGAAAACCTTCCTTCCTTCACACACTCTCTGTTTTACCTCCACTTCCATACCTCCACTCCTGCTTATCGTTCCTCCTAGATATTTAAAACACTCTACTTGTTCCAATATTTCCCCATCGAGCCTCACATCTAGATTCACCCTATGCTCTCCCCTATTACACACCATTACTTTACTTTTATTGACGTTCACCTTCAGTTTCCTCCTTCCACAAACCACACCAAACTCTTTGACTACCCGCTGCAGTTTCTCATCAGAATCCGCCACCAATGCTGTGTCATCAGCGAACAGCAACTGATTCAACTCCCAATCTCTACCATTCTGGTCGTTAGTGGAAAACGCCTTGAAATTGAAGTCCTACTGGATGACATCCTACGACTCCAGAAAGACGGCAATATCACCACCACCCCAGCCCTACAACCCACCCTACTAGCAGAAGCCGCCAAAACCAGGGGATCCCACCAAAGCAAGCTCCTCAACAAACACCACTTCAAAACTGCTAAACAACTAAAAGAGAACCCCAACATCATCATCCGACGAGCTGATAAGGCCTCCTGCCTTGTGATACACGGAAAAGAAGAATACCTAAGGAAAATGGACGACATTCTTAGTGATAAGAACAAATTCAAAAGGATCACTCGCAACCCTACTGACGAAATAAAAAGGAAAGCCAACACCACCATCACTGCTATCAACGCCAAAGCCGGTGGCGTACACCTGAAGAAACTCATCGGCGAATTCACCCCAGGTTATGCTTACGGTACTATAAAAACCCACAAACCCGGGAACCCCCTCCGCCCCATATCACAGATCCCTACTGCTACCTACCAGACCGCCAAGGCCCTGAACAAACTCCTCACCCCTTTTGTTCCACGGCAATACAACCTCAACTCTGCTTATGACTTCCTAGAAATTCTACGAGATGCCCCCCCAGCTAATGACCACATCATCGCCTTCCTCGACATAGAGAGTCTGTTTACCAGCGTGCCCATTGACAAGACCATAGATTTTATCCTACGTCGAGTTTACCACTGCCCTAATCCCGGAGAAGGCCCTGAAGACGCTCTAGGAACTATTTACCAAGGAGTCCCCTTTCCTTTGCCCCCGCGGGAATATGTACCAGCAAATCGACAGTGTAGCGATGGGAAGCCCCCTGGGGGTCCTGTTCGCCAATTTCTTCATGGGAACTATCGAAGAGGAACTCCTGGCTGCCCACCGGCCCACTGTCTACTGCAGGTAGATGATATCTTCGTGCGGGTGAAGGACCTGGGCGAACTCAGGGACCTCCAGCAGCGCTTCATGGCCGCCTCCGGACTCAACTTCACATACGAAGAAACCACCAATGGACATCTACCCTTCCTCGACCTCCTTGTCTCCCTCCACGACCACGGCTTCAAAACTACCGTGTACACCAAACCTATTAACAATGGCCAATGTCTTAATGGGGAAAGTGAATGCCCTAAACGATACCTACAGTCCACCATCGCCGCCTATATCAGGAGAGCCCTCACCCATTGCACCACCTGGAATGACACACACAATGAACTGGAAAGGTTCACCCAGGTCCTAGTCAACAATGGGTATTCCAACACTGACGTCACCAATGCCATCAACCACCACCTAGAAAAATGGTACAAACAAGACCCCCCTAGCACCAACCCGGCCAATGATATTACATTTTTTTACAGAAACTACATGTCTTCCGACCACACAACAGACGAATCCATTATGAAAGAAATAATTAACAAAAACGTCCTCCCCACCAACCCTGACAATAAAATCAAACTCATTATTTACTACAAATCTCCTAAGACCTCCAACCTTGTCCTCCGTAACCGCCCCATTTCCACCAACAACCAACCGAAAGACGATCATGTGATATACCAGCATATTTGCACCTCTGGGGACTGTGGACCCCTATCCTATGTTGGAATGACACAGACTCGCCTTTCCCGTCGACTAACCCTCCACCTTCAATCTGGCACTATAAAAGATCACTATCAAGCCCCCCACCATCTTGCCCTAACTCGTGCCGACCTAGACAAACAAACCACCATACTCGACAAAGAATCAGACCCCAGAAGACTAGCTATTTTAGAAGCTCTATACATCCAAACACTCAACCCCAGCATCAACAACCAAACACAAGACCTTCAAATTCTTCCTTCAGGCAAGCGCTACAGGCATGCTGCCCCCCCTCCTCTCGCCCCGCGCCCCCCTTCCTTACGCTTCCACGCTCAGCACACAACTGACAACACCAACCAATCATAATCACCCACAGCCAACAACCAGCCACCGATAAGATTTAGTGACCGTCTCGCGAATAGACTACCTTCCACCAATGAACAGCCACCACACACCCAGTAGCTCCGCCCACCTCCCTCTACTTGATCCTCGAATTTTGTATAAATAAGATGCATTGTCCCTATTCTAACCATTATTGAACCCCAGAGGAAAATTGTTAGAACTATTGAAAGCTGTAACAATAAAATCCTGAATGCTGAAACTGCTATTGCTTTTAACCTCATCTGTTTAAAAGAGAATATATATACATATTTATATATATACAGTATATATATACTGTATATATATATATATATTTTTTGTTTTTTTCTTTAATACATACGAGGTTGAAAGAAATGGCAATTTCTGCGTTGGAAATTTTATTATTCAAAGTTTCCAGGTCTCTGATGAGTTTTCGCTGGGTGGCAGGAAGTAGATGAAGGAGATGAGCAAAATTCATGGTGGTACAGGGTTACATTAAAGTACATGATGATACAGGATATACGACACGTTTCACTGGACAACCAGCATTATCAAGTAAGGAAGGAATGATATAAAAGGTAAACAGGAAGGGTATATATAGAGGGTGGAGGATCAGAGGAGGCGGAAAACAGGGGGCAAAAGTCTGCTATTGGTGGAAGGGAAAACTAGGAGAGAAAAAGGGGGTAACCGCTTCACGCATGCGCACTGGATGCGGGATGGTGGTCGATAGGTGGGGTCGAAGCTGATTGGCTGCGTGTCGAGGGGCGTGGCCTAAGTTGTGTGGCGCCTGCAGAAGACGAAGCTGAAGGAGGTAGCGCGGGGGGCTGCGTCAAGGGCACCGGGGGGCGAGGAGGGGTGTTAGGTCCTGTAGGGTAGTGCCTTTTGGCAGAAGGAAGGATCTGAAGGTCCAGAGTTTGGTTGTTGATGTTGGGATGTAAGGCTTGGATATATAAAGCTTCGAGTATAGGTAATCTCCTTGGGTCACTTTCTTTATCGAGTATGGTGGTGTGTTTCTCTAACTCGTTGCGTGTGAGGTGAGGGTGGTTAGGGGTGAGATAGTGGTCTTTGATGGCTCCAGCCTGAAGGTGAAGAGTTAACCGACGTGAAAGACGAGTCTGCGTCATACCAATATAGGAATGAGGTCCACAGTCCTCATAATTACAGGTATGTTGGTAAATGACGTGATCGTCGGTCATCGGGCTCTTTATCTTGGTGGAGGCTGGTTTGTTGCGGAGAACGAGGTTGGAGGTCTTGGGGGATTTGTAATAAATTATTAATTTGATTTTGTTTTCCGGGTTGGTTGGGTGGACATGCTTGGAGATTATTTCTTTTAAGACGGCCTCGTCATTTTTGTGTTCAGAGGACATGTAATTGCGGTAGAAGATCTTAATTTCATTGGGGGGGTCAATGTTGGGAGGGCTTTGGGTGTACCATTTTTCAAGATGGTGGTTGATGGTGCTGGAGATGTCGGAGTTGGAGTATCCGTTATTTACTAAAACTTGGGATAGTCTTTCTAGTTCCTGGTGGGTGTCGGCCCAGGTAGAGCAGTGCGTGAGGGCTCTCCTAACATAGGCGGAGATGGAGGATAGAAGATAACGGCGGGGGCATTCACTATCACCGTTGAGGCATTGTCCTGTGTTAGTTGGTTTAATGTAGACGGTGGTTTTGAACCCATGGTCGTTCAGAGCTACGAGGATGTCGAGGAAGGGGAGTTGTCCATTGTTAGATTTTTCAAAGGTGAAGTTAAGTCCGGAGGAGGTCATGAAGCGACGCTGGAGTTCCTGTAGTTCGTGGAGGTCCTTGATTTGCACGAAGATGTCATCCACGTATCTACAGTAGACGGCGGGTCGTTGGGCAGCCAGGAGCTCTTCCTCGATGGTACCCATGAAAAAGTTCGCAAAAAGAACTCCTAGGGGGCTGCCCATCGCCACACCGTCTATCTGCTTGTACATGTTGCCCCGGGGGCAAAGGAAGGGGGCCTCCTTGGTACATAGCTCCAGTAGTGTTTTCAGGGCCTTCTCCGGGATGTCCAGTGTAGGAGTATCAGGGCAATGATAAATTCGACGTAGAATCATGTCAATGGTCCTATCCACTGGCACGTTGGTGAACAGGCTTTCTACGTCGAGAGAGGCGATTGTGTGGTTGTTGTTACGGGGGGCGTCTCGTAAAATTTCCAAGAAATCGTGGGCTGAGTTAAGGTTGAATTGGCTGGGCACGTAGGGGGTGAGGAGGTTGTTCAGGGCCTTGGCGATCTGGTAGGTGGCAGTGGGGATCTGGGAGATGATGGGGCGGAGGAGGTTCCCAGGTTTGTGTGTTTTGATGGTTCCGTACGCATAACCAGGGGTGTATTCTCCGACGAGTTTTTTAAGGTGGATCCCTCCTTGTTTGGCGTTGATGGCGGTGATGGTGGTGTTGGCAATACGTTTGATTTCGTCGGTTGGGTTGCGGGTGATCTTTTTAAATTTAGTGTTGTCACTTAAGATGACGTCCATTTTTCTAAGATATTCCTCCTTGTCATGGATCACGAGGCAGGAGGCTTTATCCGCACGACGGATGATGATGTTGGGGTTGTCTCTTAATAGTTTGGCAGCTTGGAAGTGTTGTTTGTTGAGTATTTTGCTATGGTGAGTTCCTCTGGTTTTGGCGGCTTCAGCGAGGAGAGTAGGTTGTAGGGCGGGAGTATATATATATATATATATATATATATATATATATATATATATAATAGCCTAGCCCACAGCACTGGCAAAAAGAAACCGCCGTAACAAAAGACAACAATGCTGTAGACCTGCACCCAACACTGCCCACCGTACTGCACTACCCTGCAACACGCTCTTAACGCCTTACGAGCGGGCCCGTCAGTAACTTCTACTACCCTCCAAGCGGGTGGTTTTACCCTAAACGACCTTTTTTCCGTGCTCTTTTTCATGCATAAACAAGAGCCAGAGCGTAATACAATTATGTATCCCTGAAAGGGCGATAATTGAGCTTTCCAATGACACCAGAACCATCCTTCTACGACCACGCGTTCTCTTGCTACGATCGTGCAAGACGAAGGAAAAATCCCTAAAATACGGTAATTTCCTTACATAATTCCCTGTGTAGCGAGGCAGTGAGTGTGGGTGTGTGTGGAGGTGGGCCCAGTGCTGGCGCGGGAGCCGTGCCGAACGGGCAGAGCCGACCTACGCTCCTCCCACCGCTCGTCTCTCTCTCAGAGCCAACTATTGCTCAAAATTGCACACCGCCTGAAGTCGGTCCCCGCCACATAGTCCTTTCTTCTCTAGACCGACTTAAGTCCGGCGCCGCCAGACAAGGGTTAATATCTGACTAAAACACCAAGACACGCAGGTTCTCTAGGAAAAGTGGTTATCTTCCTCTTTGCTCTATTAAAGCAGTACTACAAGGAGACACAAAAATATCTACTGTCTCCTAGTCTGGTAGATAGTGCGTGTAGCATGCAAGAGAACTTCTAAGGTTATTCTAAACTGCACATAAATGCCAAAACATAACACTGCTAGACTCCCAGTCACTTCATAGTATGCCCAATCGCTTAGGAATTAGGAATAATATGAAGCAGAAACATGGGGAAAGTCTAATGTAGATGCTCAACAATGCACTGGGGTTGACATCTCAGTAGGTTGTGGAGTGGGCTTCTAAGAGCCACTGAACAAACCACTGTAGATGTCAACCTCAAGAATACATAAGATATACATAATATAATAAATAATAATGCAGTAAAACAATGGAAAGAAATGGAAGAAAACAGTGTAGAAGCTTATAATTTAAGATTGCCAGCGAAAAGAATGCAGTGAATATCCTATGCTAAACAAAATAAACTCTAGTAGTTAAACTAAATAGATCAAGACAAAAATAATATGCTTGGAATGACTCCAGCCCTGCTATGCTTCGATCCAATAAGAAATAAAAATGAAATATGCGGTATTTAAGGGAAACTAAGGAATCAAGCCTAACAACGTAAGACAGTTGATGTTGTCAGGGTGAGAGACAGGACTGAAGTGAGCTCCCGCACCCGCGAGAGTCCGAGCCAGGGGCCGCGTGGCAAGGAAGGGCTCCAGGCGCCGCTAGAATACTTAATTATTTCAGGCGCCTGTATTCTCATTAACAACACAAAAGTAATCAGGTAAAACATAAGACAACATTGTGTAAACTTATGATAAACTGCATTAATCGCACAAAATAAACAAAATAATTATACTGCTAGCCGAACGGCAACGTATACTGCAGGCGCCGTCCAAGGGCTCGCTCATGGGGAAGAAAGAGGTATAGCAGCCTAGCCTCACACAGGGTTACGTGAGGTATTATAGCACACTACCAACTAACATAGGTTACAAAACTCAGTTGGGAGTGACAATATATATATATATATATATATATATATATATATATATATGTATATACTGTATATATATATGTATATATATATATATATATATATATATATATATATATATATATATATATATATATATATTATAATTGTGTAGTTAGTGGTAAGATTTGAGTTTAAAAAAACCCCGGATGTTGCACTTTTAATCTCGAGTGAGAGAAAACGATGGGTGTTAAGGTTGCATGGGATACTGATGTAATAACCCTATGTAACTGCGAGGTAAAAATATGACTAATACAGGAGTGATTATATAGGTTTACAGGTGTACAGGGTGTTAAAATTATACTGCAGTAATAAAACAAGGGGTGTTTTAGCTAGCTACGAGTGTGTATTGATTATTACCTTCTATAATACGAGAGTTATTCGCATAAAAATGTAGGTGATCATTTGAAAAATTAACTATAAGTTTACTAGTTAATATACACAAAATAGGGTGCTGAGAAATTAACTATAAGTGTATTAGTTAAAAAATTCACATCTTGGGTGTTGCGAAATTAACTATAAGTGTACTAATTAACATTCACAAAATAGGGTGTTGAAAAATTAACTATAACTGTTTTAGTAAAATTTACATCTTTGATGTTGATAAATTAAGTATAAGTGTATTAGTTAAAGTTTACTTCTTGGGTGCTGATAAATTAAGTATAAGTGTATTAGTTAAAATTTACTTCTTGGGTGCTGATGAATTAAGTATAAGTGTATTAGTTAAAATTTACTTCTTGGGTGCTGATAAATTAACTATATATAAGTGTATTAGTTAAAATTCACATCTTGGGTGTTGAGTTTGCGTAAATAGTTAACTATATGAGAGGGTTGAAAGGTGGGCGTAAATAGGCCTATAGTTAATCACTAATGGGTGTACAATTATATAGACTTTTACATTGCGATCGGGTTTATTGTAACGTATCTTATAATACGGTGGGGTGTACTTTGAACAGTTGAGTGTGTAGATGATAATTTTTTTTGTAATCTATCTACATACATTGAATGCATGCTGATAAATGTATACAATCATATATAAACTAACCATTTAAAATAGTTAATCATTATTTATTAAGAATACTAGGTGTGTAAATCTAGTTGAATAATGTTGTTGTTGTTCCCCAAGCTGCCTGGCCGAACAGCCCCAAGGCCCCGAGCAAGGCCAAGGCTATAACCGAGCGCCCCCACAGAACCCTCCCTGCCGACCACAATAAAGCCTGGGTGACCGAAGCCACTCCATGGCGGGGAGCTGAGGAGGGTGCAGAAACGCCCGGGAAACCACCGGGGCACAGGGCCCTGTGTGGGGCACACAGGGCCCTGTGCCCCTCAGCAATTATGAAGAGAAAGTTGAGAGGCAAAGGAAAAATGTGACGCTTTGGCTTCCGATCTTGGTAGATGGGAGGTCAATCCACGGAAGAGATGCCGTCACTTGAGATCTAGAAAATATATAAGTAAAAGGAACAGTCAGAGTAAGCTATGGGTATGGCAGAGATCGCTCAGTTCTCACTCTGATAAACCAGCCCATCACCAATCTAGTTGAATAATTCTTTATAATGGTTTAAAAGAGAAGTGTCAATTTTCAGGTTGTATACACATCTACAATGAGATTATATATACTAGGAGTGGAGATACTTTTTATGATTAGTAATAAGAGTTACTATAATGTATCAGGTGATAATTGAGTAAATATAGTGGGTTTTAGTATATATTGGTGTAATAAAGTTTGTGATTGGACGGTAGTAGGAATTTTGAGTAATTGAGTGGTAATAGGAGTTTTGAGTAATACAATTAGATATGTGTTTAAATGATTTGAATAAATATTTAGAGTATTTATATACAAAAATAGTGTAGAAGTTATTCGTGGAATGCTAGTGTTCAGGAGATGTGTACTATACACTGGTGTAGCCTACATAGGTTATACAAGTTAAAATCTAGAATAATACAATCCCAATATATATCATAAATAGTTCCTAACAATTTCTATATATTGTACAGTATATATGGACGAAAGAACATATAATAAATCTCGATTAATTGTGCACGAGAGAATCCCCACTACATGACTTCACACAGTTTACAGAGAAACCATTTGTATTAATGGTAAATGAGTGTGTTAAAAATTTGAAATTCTTGACAAGCTATATTAGAGTTGAAAATTTGAGTAGGTAAAAATTAGTGTTTGAGACTTAATGGTGTGATTAACTTATAGAGTTAGCCAAAAGGGTGTTAGGAGTTTGTCTTTTTTTCTATTTTTTTATGGAGTCTTATCTATCTATTGCCGGACGCCTTACTCCCCTTACGAGGGTGGCCATACACAGAATGCCCCCAAGCGGACCTATTCCCTGTGAGAGGGACAACCCGAGCCAGTTTAGTGAAGGACTTACAGGATTGACCACTCAATTTAGGATCCGTCCGACTCCGAGGCCCTCTGTGTATCTTGTTAGCACTATTTTTCTACAGTGGTGTTCGGCTAATCCATCCACTAACCTGCCTTACCCTTAGGTAAGCAGTACGGATTTGTATAAGGTTTACTTCCCTAGACAGGTTGCCAACCAAGGCTGATGAGTCCCATCCACTCGGATTTGTATAAGGTTGTCTCCCCTAGATGAGTTGCCGACCAAGGCTAACGAGTCCAATCAAATTTTCAACTCTACCAAAACAAAACATTAAAATAAATAAAATACAGCTATGTAAATAATGTCCTAGGAATTTCACAGAGAGTTAGTTCTAGACAACAATACAGAAATTGTATTTTAAGGTGTGAGAGTTTGAAAATAAAATCAGTAAAAATAAGATATGTTATTATGAAATCTAATTATAGATATTACTGAAGGTGTAGAGTATATGAAAATTAATATAGAATCTTCTGATGGAATTGATAGAGACATAACAAAATTGTGAATCTAGATTGTTCATGATTCCACGTATAAAGGGTGTGTAATGGGGAGAGCAAATAGCCAACAATTTGGATAAATTAGGTTTAGGAGTTAATATTTACAGTTGTACTATTCAAATTTGACAAAGGAATATTTGTTTGATATTGTTGTAGGGTGTTTAGGCCTATACCTGTGAAGCATGGGTGTAGATCCTGGGGGGGGGGGGGGGGGGAGGAGGGATATGACCTATGTAATCATCCCCCCCAGAAGTCAGTTGTAAATTATAAGTGAACCGAGTTGTTCTGGAAAGAGGCATGACTAATTTCGGCCATATGTGCTAAAATCTCAGCCATTGGTGTTATTCATTTATGCCTTTATTTTCTTATTATTTGGCCACTGGACCATTAGCCATCCAGATATTAGGCCTATCGCTATTGTTTAGACTTAAGGGTTTGGGAGTAATTAACGCCGGATGGCGGACCAAGGCAAATTGGCAACTTGCCAACTGTGCTACAGCTACAGTGTTCAGTGTAGCTATAGCACTGCCACAGTATGTCATCAGCAGTCGTGGGTGAAAGATCTCTTTGCTCAGTAGCCTACTATTAGGCCTATAGTGCAGTAAGTAAGTATTTTATTGTGTGTAGTTCATATATTTGTGATTTTATAATTATTATTCAGCTCGTAATTATATACTGCACATGGGTATGGTTAGGCGGCTAGGCCTATTGCAATATACCGAAATGAACTTACTTTGACTGTTAATGGACAAGAATAGCAAGATTTTTGTTTAAAATTAAGAATTAGGCTAGTGGGGAAGTATTGGTGTTACTTTTATTTTGTTTACGATCTGTAGGCCTATTGTGCATTGTCCATACTCCTATTCCTAGACGCATAACATATCATTTTATTGCTGCAGCCTATATAGCCTACAGCATAGGCCTACCCTAAAATAGTATGATTCAAATTTCAACATTATCCTAGGCCTACTCACTCTCAGACAAATGTTCGTTTAGTAGGCTAAACATTAATGAAATATATATGTGATTGGATTTTAACACCTATCGAGCGGCCTAGGCGGTAATTAATATGTACCGCCCAGCGGGGTGTTTATACCCAAAATAGGGTTGTTTATGTGATCATTTTCATGCCTAAATAAGACCCAGAGCGTAAAACAAGTATCTATCCCTGAAAGGGCATAAACAGAGCTTTCCAATGACACCCCAACGATCCTTGTACGACCGCTAGTTTTCTTGCAACAATCGCGCAACACGAGTGCAAAACCATGTAATTCGGTACTTTCCCTACATAATTCCCTGTGTAGCGAGTGTGAGAGGGTGGAGGAGGGTGGGATTCATCATCAGTTGGTCCACCGCGGTGGTCTGAAGCAGTCATATGCTCGCTACTCTCCTGCCACCACTTATCTCTCTCTCTCAGCAACATTACGTGCTGAAAATGGCACACGACTTATGTTGTGAGCCGCCACATAGTCCAAATTTCTTTCACTCGACATATGTTGCGCGCCGCCAGTTAAGGGTTAAATACCATAGTGCATTTAGACATAAAAAAAATTGAGATCCAGTGTTCGAGAATGGATAACTGTCTTGGTGGTGGAATGGATATGTTGTTGTGTGTTCAATGAAAGATCGAGGGTTCAAATCCAATTGAGTTACCTCAATGTAAAATTAATTTTGTGGCTTTCATTGACTAAAGAGATTGGTTTGGTGGGTTAGTGGAGTTAATATATTATTACCAAAATGTTTAAAGTTGCATTCTTTTTCTTAAACTCCTGTAACGGCGACGTCTTTTTAGTTCGATTCTAGCTATATTTAGACGATGTTGTGCAGTTTATGAAGGATTTGTGGTAGTAAAAAGGGTTAAGTGAAATAGTTCGAAACCTGTGAATTGCTGGAGGCCATTTTAAAACTGAATAAAAGCGTCTAATAGTAGCCAAAATAAATAAATAAGTAAAATGCCCCAGAACAAGAAGCCCACCACAGAAGCCACGAGCGAACACCACACAGAAACACCCGAAAGAAAGGTCCACAGAACGAAAGGACCAGCTGACCGAGCCAGCCAATTCAGACAGGCCCAAGCCCGCAGGGCTAAGCAGCTCCAGGCCGCACCTACATACCCCTTCTAAACTGACCATTTTTCCACACCTCACGTACACTACCCCCTCGTGTCCTACACTTCTAACTACAATGATGATGAACAGGAAGATACATTCATATTAAAAACACTCATGCCCTGTCCCTAGGTTGAGCCAAAGCCAACAAATCAGACAGCCATATATCTATGTATGTTCTTACATCCGAGAAGTAGATGTTATATATCTTAGCAGTTAAAACACCCACGCATGTCCCTAGACCTCGTATATTATTTCCCATGACGAGTATAGATATATGTAACCCGTGCTCAGTCGCCCCCTTGCATTGTTCCTCTAGTAACTAAGTGTCTCTATAATAGTAATTGCCACCAGTATTGATACGACATAGCGGCACTGTCCTTGTGTCGTATTATGCCAAGTGCAGATCAACCAGGTTTCATCACCTTATTAGGACGACGACTATAATGTCATCGTTCATCGATGTATTCAATCCTTAGGTTATGTATTTTTTGTTAACATTCCGTAACACATCTTGTCTTGCCAGACTAAGTTTCTGAAGACTCATCGCCCATCAAATCTATGTATTCAATCCTTAGTTAAGTATTAATGTTAACATTCCCTAACCTATCTTGTCTTGTCAGACTAAGTTTCTGAAGACTCATCGCCCATAAAATCTATGTATTCAATCCTTAGGTTAAGTATCTTTATCCGCCATTGTGTTCACTTTTTTTCCATTTACTTTTCCACAATTGTCATACGTCTTCCACTTACCTCCTTCGTATCCACAGTCCACACTACGCCATATTACTTCGTGTCCTACACCTCTTAACCGCCCGATTCTACCTACACGATGATGAACAAGAATATACATTCATATTAAAAACACCCATGCCCTGTCCCTAAGTTGAGCCAACGCCAACCAATCCGACAGCCCTATATCTATGTATGTTCTTACATCCGAGAAGTAGATGTTAAAAAGAAACCACATGTCCAAACTCATAAGAAATTAAAGATACCCACGGGTACACCAAGATATAGAACCATTGCTCCCATAAGACTTAGACAGCCATGACTACAGATGTTAGCCACCATGCTGTAACGTAATCCTTACCCCAACCAGAGATTGTATAGATAACCTTTGTTACCAGTATCTATCATAGTACCTCGAAACAATAACGCAGTACCCCTACGAACTGCCGCTTTCCTTTGGTCTATATTTCATAGAAAACGCAGTTCCCAGGGACACCTAGACGTACAAAAAATTGTGTCAAATAATAGGTCCATAACCCCTCGTATGTACGAGAAATAATACACCATATTTTTCCCTACTTTATCCACAGTCAAGCACACACCTACAGTTAACCTCCTTCTCCCCCACCGCCCCACAGTCCACATGATTCTATCTTTTCCAGACTCATATACCACCCCGTATTTACATCCCCCGGTAGCATTTGGCTAACGTACTTTCACTGTCCTTTCAAACTCCAATATCAATTGTAGCCTAATGCCACCCCCACGCCCAGAGACCTTAGGGTCAAATTTCCCTGTAGCCCCCTGAGCTTCCCCCCCTCTCATTAATATACCCGCACTTCTCGACTCTTGTCCGACCTAGCCTCTCTCTCATACCTCTTGAAGATCCTTGATTTTTCCGTTGCTAACGCTCTCCAACTTTTTATATATATACTCCTATCCAGCCTACCTTCACTTAGTAGGCCAGAACAACATTAGAACTTTACTAACACCTTGCATGCCATCTATTCTCTTACAACCCATTCACAACCCTGCACCCCATGGTCGTCGGTGCGAGGCTCGCCGCCTCGCCAGTAATTAATTTCTATTGCCATACTTCCAGATAAATGTGGCAGAGTTAGCAACCAGTCTCCACCACATCCAGCAAGCCATGCAATTAACAGCCAACCGATTACACCCAGCTAGCCAAGGCACCTTCGGTTTTGATATTAAGAACACCCACATCTGTCTCATAAACAGAGGGTTATTACAAACACTGGTGATATGGCAAGCCCCTAGCCACAGCCGCCGGACGACCATCCCAAAAGGAGAGCGCCTGGCTACCCCTTTTTACCCACCCGAGGAGGGAGACCCCCACCCCCGCGGAGGTATACCTGACCCCTGTTTTGACTTCCGGGTCATTGCCAGGTAGCCTAGGAATTCTTCCTATCAATGAACTAACCATGCATGTCTAACCCCCTTACTCACTTCTCTATACCCACAATAAACCATCCACCTGTTTTGCATACTCCGATAGTCAAATTAGCACCTCAGCTATGCAATACAACAAAGACTGAGCAAAATAAGAGAGATGCCCCTATCACAGCTGTCCCAGTCCTCCCCGCAAAGTAGATCCAGTCTCCCTTCCATAAATACTTCCAGTATAGCCAAAATAGTACCTTTTACTAAGGCTCAGTTATATCACAAATTGAAGGCTTCCTATAGCCATGTGCCACAACAGTAATCGCCATCTTACCCAGTCCCCATATCTATTGAGAGCTCAAATAAGTCCATAAGACTCAAGGTCCCTATTGTCTACAGGGTCCAGAACCGAGCCTATAAACCTAGCTCCCGCCCCCAGTCAAATCAGTTGAAAGTTAGACACCAACCAGTGGTCACTACCCTGAAGTTAACCTCTAGCTCTGCCCTTGTGTTGTTCCTGAGTTGAGAGATTCCCGAGCCGGCAGACTCCATGGCAGAAGTTAAATAGAAGAGCTGTCCATGTACAAGTCCCAACTTGCTCCTTATAACCTTCACACAAATTCGTGGGTATATAAGTGTGTAACCAGCACCGATCGTCAAGAGATCCGACTTGAGAACTTCCTACATTTTGGACCACCTGGACGGCCGAGGAACCAGTCGTTAGCCCCCAACATCACCGGAAGCAAGATAACCAGGACCAGACCTACAAATACTATTCAAGATTCATGTTACTAGTGCTAAGTGTTATAGTACCAGTTTGACTCTCACTTATTAACTTTCTATGAAGTGGCTATAACCTTGCCCAGTGTACTCATATTTAACCATTCCATTTGGGACGTACTAAGCGTATCAGTGTTAATTAATTAACAGGCGACATTGACTCTCGTAATTACCTTATTCAGATATTGAAACCCTAGTGATATCTAACGTTCGCCCACTGATTTGTGTTCTACGTATTTCTGCCATAAGAATATAAATCTTAGATCAGTACCCCCATGAGGTTACTAGAGATTCCGTGTTCTACAATATACGCGTGTCTAATCCTAACTGTGAGCTGCTACTTGGGCACGCGACCAGCCAGTAAGAGATCAAATCAATGAAATTGAATTACATGAATATATTGAGGTCTTTCAGTATAATAAAACTTGCTAACTAAACCCGTGATCAGAAGAATATACCTGAACGTTGGAAGTGGGAGACTAGGCTCCATCCAGATCCGCTAATGCTAGCAGTTCCCTTCTATTATTTGTTTTGTACGAGAATTACTATTTTTCTATGCTCTTTATTCATCTACTTAAATAAAAGTGATCGTGTGTCGTGTTACCGTGTGTTTATTTTGTGTTCTCTATTCCTCATACCTTGTATTGTGCATGCAGCCTTATATACCCAGTCAGATAGAACCCACATTACCCAAGTTAATCCTGTAGAAAATCAGGGCATAACATTGGCGGCAGCGGTGGTTCTTGATTCGGATAAAAGGTTGCATTACATTGCAAGTTTGGAACAGCCAGAACACGATAACATCATGGCGCACCGTTCTCACATTCCCATCCCTCATTATGAAGGAGAAACTTATGAGATCGAAACATTCATGGACATAGTGAAACCCGTACTTGACCTAGTTTATACCACGGACGCAGAAAAAATAGCCGTAACCTTAACGCACCTGGGAAAAGCCGTTTCCCTGGTTGCCTATCAAGTGCACCCTGCTCTCACCTGGGACGAATTTCGCCCAATAGTGATAGAAGCCATTAAGCCTCCGTTGGGCGTTTTCGTGGCCCACACCCATATCCAAGACACTAAATTCGAAGGCAATTTAGATGCCACCGTGAATAAGATTGCCCAACACATACAAATTTCTTTCCCCACGTTGACCAGAATCTAACAAGAACAACAAATTATGGTCAACCTTGTATCTATATTGCCCTCAGCAGTAAAAGACCATTTCCGTGTGCACGATTTCGTCGGATACCAAAAAGATCTCATCACGATCTGACGTATTTTGGCCGTGCGCACAGAAGCACCCACCCAAATCGCTGCAATCAAGAGGTTTCCCACGCACCCGCAGCAACCCGACCACCAAAACTCCAAGAATGCCTACCCCGCCACATCCTTCCACAACAGACCCACCTACCCTTCCGGCAAGCCCCAACCCAGTAGACCCCGGTTCCAACCTACCAAGCCACGCAGAATCTTCAACCGGAACAGGAAGTACAACACCTACCAAAGTAAAAACCCTACCTTAGTAATTATCAACCCCTATGATTTCCCTGCCTGTAATGCTCAGTGTGCTTTCCATCAAATTCGTGACTCAGCCAAACCTCGCCCCTTTACTCCTCGCATTTCTGTAAATGAAGAGGAGTTGGGACAAGAGGAAGAGATGGAAGAAAGACACACTGGAGAAATAGCCCCTAACATGACTTCAGAGGATACTGAGGAAACCCTGGAGGAGGTAGATACCGATTCCCAGGATTTTTAAAGTACCCCCCGCCCAAGATGGCCTCAGCGGGGGACGCCATAACTGACCGCACTGCCCCCATTTATTACATGGCCAAAATCAAGGACATTCCTGTCCGCTTGTTAATCGACACGGGAGCTGCCAAGTCATGTTTGTTCAAAAATTACTATGATCAACACCACCGACTATTTGGCCCTTTGTTAACCACCAAAGCAGAACTAATCTCAGCTGCTGATACTTACTTAAATTTCCTAGGAGACACTTTGCCCCTATCAGTAACTACTCCTGCCCCCCATGCTCGTTGTTATCAGACATTCACAGTATTTTCCTCCAACTGTAAACATTACGATGGTTTCCTTGGACTTGACCTCCTTCAAAAACTCCAGGCCCAGGTTGACTGCGGCCAAAGACTGATATCATTCAAAAAAATTCCAACCCAAAGCCTCTGACAAACCCATCACGCAGAAACCCATTCATAAAAAAAAAAAACACCTTCCCCCTCAACAAACCCTTACCAAATTGCAGTTAGCACTAAGGTGACTCCTAAACCCTCCCCTTGCCCTGACTCCCCTCCAAATCTCACCCCATTCAGTAAACAAATGCCTCAACAAACGAAAGAAGACAAGTCCAAGCAACTCCCTCTCGGTAATTCCCTCCATTCTCTTCATTCTGTCCCGGATAAATCCTCCCATGTTTTCAGGACAGACTCTGATATATGTAACCATCATTCCATCCAATGTTTATGTACACATGTTTCCAGGAAAAATGCCGATCAATGTACCCAACAAAATTTCCCCCATGCCCCCAGAAATGTTCAGCTATCCCACAACCCACAACAATTCCCTTGTGACAATTTTCCGTCAATAGCTCCCTTGCCCCCCCACACAATTCACACCCCTAGAAAAATTCACAACCCCACACTTGACTCACCCTCTCATGACAAACAAACCCACCCGCCCCACATCACTTTTAACCAGACCTTGACTACCACCAAGAAAGTTCCCCACGTTCGTCCTGTGAACAACACCACATCAATACACCAGTCCTCCACCAATAACCCATGTTCTACACCTAACTTTTCCCCCACCAACCCTCCACAGTCCCCCCCACAAATTTCGTTTTCTAACTCGCTCACCTCTCACCACTCTGAACCACCCGCACGCGCCGTTAATCCCCCCCTCACGCGTGCCGACCGAGAGACACAACCATGTTCCCACCATGCCCCCAGAAATGCCCAGCTAGTCCACACCCACCCCGATTCCCCTTGTAACAGTTTTCCGTCAGTAGCTCCCTTCCACCCCCACACAATTCACACCCCTAGAAAACTTCACAACCCCACACTTGACTCGCCCTCTCATGACAAACAAAACCACCAAATCCATATAAACTCCAAACAAACTGTCACTGCCACCGACAACGCTCCCCAAAATCCTTCTAACCACCACATGTCCTTACATCAGTCCTCCAACAATAACCCATCTTCTATATCTCACGCTTCCCCCACCAACCCTCCGCAGTCCCTCCAACAACTCCCGTTTTCTAACCCCCTCACACCACGCCCCACTGATCCTCCCACACGCGCTGTTAATCCCCCCCTCACGCGTGACCCCCACCAAAGCGACCTTGCCCCCCTTATAAGTAGCAAGCACCTGCTCGCCAGTCAATCCCCCACCATCATTAGCCCAGCTGTAGTTCAGGATAAATGCCAAATTCCCCCCACCATCAAAAATGGGTGAACCTGCGGCCCATACCCCAAACGCACATGATATTTTCCCCCACTACCACGTCCCCCAACCCCCATCGTTGCCTCTTACAACCCGCCATCATTTCCGCTCGCATCAACCACATTCTCGTGGCAAATATCTCAGAAGAATCCCTGACACTACCAGAAGGTCTCATTATAGGAGACCTCGAAACTTTCGATGACCTCCCCATACATTTTAACGACACCCCTACCAGCCTCCAATTGCCCCCTCTCCCTGAGACATTATCTGACCACCAAAAGAACGGCATGTACGACCTACTGCTGGAATTCAGTGACGTGTTTGCCCAACAACCCACCGAAATCGGACAGACTGATGTAGAACAACACATTATTAACACCACAGGCCCCCCATACGACAACCATCCCGTAGAAAGAACCCCATACAACGTCAGGAAGAGGAACGCCAAGTCCAGGAAATGTTAGAGGCCGGGATTGCCACCCCGTCCATTAGTCCCTGGTCTTCCCCTGTTGTGTTAGTCAAAAAGAAAGATGGGACAACCCGTTTTTGCGTCGATTACAGGAGGTTAAATGACGTAACCATAAAAGACGCTACGCCCTTACCCCGAATAGACGATTCCCTTGACTCCCTACACGGATCCAAATGGTTCACTACCCTCGACTTGCAAGCAGGGTATTGGCAAGTGCCTATCAAGGCCGAGGACCAAAAGAAAACAGCATTTTCCACTAGTGGTGGCTATCACTATGAATTTAACGTCCTACCTTTTGGCCTCTGTAACGGACCCGCCACTTTCTCCCGTTTGATGGAAGCGGTATTACATGGCCTGACCTGGGAAACCTGCCTAGCCTATCTGGACGATATTATTGTGTACTCACCAACCTGGGAAGAACACCTCCTCAGGTTGAGACAAGTCCTCCAAAGAATCCGAGCCGCCGGGTTGAAATTAAAACCCTCAAAGTGCGTGATTGCCCGGAATAAGGTAGATTTCCTCGGACACGTGATATCTGAACATGGTATTGCGCCAGACCCAAAGAAACTTCAAGCCATACAAAACCAACCCCCACCCACCACTGTTAAAGGAGTACGTTCGTTTCTAGGTTTAGCCACATACTACAGACGTTTCGTCCCCAACTTTGCCACCATAGCCAGACCCCTCCACCAACTCACCCACAAAGACACCCCGTTCACCTGGACACCTGAAAGAGACCTCGCGTTTAACACTTTGAAGCAAAAGCTAATCCAAGCCCCGATTGTCGCTTTCCCTGACTACCAAAAACCTTTCCGTCTTTATACCGACGTATCTCTGTACGCCATGGGTGCAGTTTTAGCTCAAGTCAGAGACGGAGAGGAACATGTGATAGCGTATGCCAGCTCCACCCTCACCCAACCACAACAGAATTACGCAGCCACCAAGAGAGAGTGCTTAGGGATAATTTGGGCACTCAGCCACTTCCGGTCATTTGTGTTGGGCGCAAAACTCGACATAATCACCGACCATCAATCTTTACAATGGCTGCGTAGGTGCGAAACTAACTCAGCCATTTTGGTACGTTGGAGGGAGACACTAGAGGACTACGACTTTACCATACAATATCGTCCAGGCAAACTCCATACCAATGCAGACGCCCTGTCACGTTTGCCAGTACCAAAAGACCCCCCCACCAACCTAGCCGCCTTACAAAACACTGAGTTGGTATCTACCCCCACCCTCGACATAATGCCCCCTCCCTAATTCAATCTTGGGAAGCAAGAATCAGACCCCCCTGGATACCGTTAAGTGTCTTCAGGGGACTGACTCGCTGGGGAGATCAACTTGCCACAGACACTGGTCACATAACCTTGGACCCCACCATTGCCCATGACTACATGATTGCCATCCACGAGGGAAACGGCATACACCTTGGACAAAAGAAGATGTTAAAGATCTTCACAGACCAATACTGGACCCCCAACCCCTCCAAAATTGCACAACGAGTGACAGAATCCTGCAAACCGTGTTTATTGGGAAAGGATAGATCACGCACCCCAGGCCCAGCTGGTACCTTGTCGGCTACCAAACCGTTCCAAGTCCTATCCCTCGACATCATGGGCCCGTTTCCTCCTTACGCTGGCAAGCGCTATATCGTCACCTTTGTGGACGTCTATTCAAAGTTTGTAATAGCCTGCTCAGCTAAAGACCACACAGCCACCACAGTCGCCACACTGCTTGCCACAGAAGTATTCCCTATATTTGGTCTGCCCCTTGCTCTTCTATCCGACAATGCCCCCGAGTTTAGTGGATACGTTTGGCAACAGTTCACCCAACAATGTGGCATTAAGATTAAACACTCATCCCCATACTGGCCTCAAGGAAATGCTATATGCGAACGCAGCCATCGCACCATCAACAATCAGTTGCGAACAAAAATTATTGCTCTTAACACCACAGACTGGCCATCACAACTAAAAATGATACAATGGGGCATGAACACCTGTCCCCGAGAAGACGGTATTTCCCCTCATGAACGTGTTTACGGCGTAGCCCCCCTGTTACTACCGTTCCACCACCACACTCACCTTCCCTCCACCACCTCCACAATTGACCCATTGCAACATCTGCAAAACACCCTCCATACCGCCCAAACCTGTCAGGACACCAAAACTGATAACACCAATGACAAAAACCCTTTCGCCATCCATGACACCGTAATGGTAGCCAACCTCCCTATCACCAACAAATTAGGCCCTCGCTATGTCGGGCCCTACACCATCACACAAGTCCCAAACGCCTATCAAGTCACCATCGACTATCACGGCGTGACTCGCACGTTCCGAACTAGATTCGTCCGAGTTTTTAAACCACTCCAACCACAAGACAATACCCCACCCCACACGGCTGAACCAGAATTAAACACCCCTACTAAACAGTACACTCCACCTATGAAAATCCCCACACAAACCCCTAAGGACCTAAGCCCTCCGACACCGAACAGACAGATCATTCCTCAACATACCCCCCGCACTAACCTCCACAAACCCCAAGCCCCCACTATCACACCCTCCTCCACCATGACACCTTCGTTCACTTCTGATAATCAAGTACCTCCCCCGCTTATCCAAATACGAAAGCCTCCCCCCACAACAGAGACTCTGCCGTCTAGCCCTGACATACCTTCCCCAGGCACCACACTAAGAAAACCACACACCCCACCCAAAACCAAGTACACACCCAAACACACCACACAATCTACCTCAGTAACCTCACGCTACAACCTACGCCCACGACACAAACTGTTTAAAACCTCCAGGAAACACACCCTGCTAACCAAATTCCGTAGGGGTGCCAGACCACTAACCTCCTCCTCTTCTTCTTCGTCGACTTCTCCTCCACAAAGGGAAAGAAGACGAATAATCACCCCTAAACACCATAAACCCTCTAACTATAGCCCAGAAGTAACCACCCCCACCCCCGCAATAAAACACATACCTTCCTCGTCAACCTCATCCCATCTCAACCCCACCAAACACCCATAAAACCGCCCACTGCCACCACCAGCAAATCACCAACCTCACCAAACGACACACCCCACACACGTCCCTACCCCCAACCCTCCAACTTAAATCTACACTCCCTACCCACCCGTCTAGCCCCCCCCCCCGCATCCGCCCCTTTCCCCTCCACGATCCCTACCACCCCACCCACGCATTGACCAACCTCCTCATCTCACCGAACCCCCAACCAACTAAGGAATCCCCCTCCCACAAAGTCACCCCTGAGAGAACCCCCACATGTCCTTTACCTGTAAAACGTTCTTCCCCTCAATATAAAACATCGTCGAGCGACTCAAGTCCCACGACAAACATCTACCTTCCCACCAGGACCGCCAGAGGTAGAATAATCAACAGATCCATCAGATTTAAAGACAGCGATACAAAAATATCACCCCGTTCTGACACTCAGGACCCAAGCCACACAACACACACACCCCCTCCTTTCCACACACCTCCTTCACCCACCTTACCTAAACCGATCTTGCGCATTGCCTCACTATATTTTCCCAACCTACAACACCGCCCAAGAAAACCCCCAAAAACCCAGACTCAAATTCCCCCTTCATCCCCAGCTCTGTTGTCACGCGTGAGTCCCCCTTCGGTTAGTAACCCATTCACCACACTAAACAGACCTCCTGTCAATCCCACACACCTCACTCCGACCCCCACGGGGGAAAGCTACAAACCATTCATACGGAAGGTTAAAGTAAAAAAACCCACTGGACACTTAGCCCGTATACCACGCCCACATCAAGCCCGGGCAACCGCCCGCCACAACACAGAGGACACATTCTTACAGGTATACATTGACCTGCAAAAGAAACCTGACCGTCGCTCTCTTGCTTGGTGGAACCTTCTAAATACCCTTAAAATGACCCACCATGACTATGCTTCTTTTTACTTCACCCTTGAGGCTCGAGGACGAGCCTATAATGAAGGAGAGGGAAGTAAAATGCCCCAGAACAAGAAGCCCACCACAGAAGCCACGAGCGAACACCACACAGAAACACCCGAAAGAAAGGTCCACAGAACGAAAGGACCAGCTGACCGAGCCAGCCAATTCAGACAGGCCCAAGCCCGCAGGGCTAAGCAGCTCCAGGCCGCACCTACATACCCCTTCTAAACTGACCATTTTCCCACACCTCACGTACACTATCCCCTCGTGTCCTACACTTCTAACTACAATGATGATGAACAGGAAGATACATTCATATTAAAAACACTCATGCCCTGTCCCTAGGTTGAGCCAAAGCCAACAAATCAGACAGCCATATATCTATGTATGTTCTTACATCTGAGAAGTAGATGTTATATATCTTAGCAGTTAAAACACCCACTCATGTCCCTAGACCTCGTATATCATTTCCCATGACGAGTATAGATATATGTAACCCGTGCTCAGTCGCCCCCTTGCATTGTTCCTCTAGTAACTAAGTGTCTCTATAATAGTAACTGCCACCAGTATTGATACGACATAGCGGCACTGTCCTTGTGTCGTATTATGCCAAGTGCAGATCAACCAGGTTTCATCACCTTATTAGGACGACGACTATAATGTCGTCGTTCATCGATGTATTCAATCCTTAGGTTACGTATTTTTTGTTAACATTCCCTAACACATCTTGTCTTGCCAGACTAAGTTTCTGAAGACTCATCGCCCATCAAATCTATGTATTCAATCCTTAGTTAAGTATTAATGTTAACATTCCCTAACCTATCTTGTCTTGCCAGACTAAGTTTCTGAAGACTCATCGCCCATAAAATCTATGTATTCAATCCTTAGGTTAAGTATCTTTATCCGCCATTGTGTTCACTTTTTTTCCATTTACTTTTCCACAATTGTCATACGTCTTCCACTTACCTCCTTCGTATCCACAGTCCACACTACGCCATATTACTTCGTGTCCTACACCTCTTAACCGCCCGATTCTACCTACACGATGATGAACAAGAATATACATTCATATTAAAAACACCCATGCCCTGTCCCTAAGTTGAGCCAACGCCAACCAATCCGACAGCCCTATATCTATGTATGTTCTTACATCCGAGAAGTAGATGTTAAAAAGAAACCACATGTCCAAACTCATAAGAAATTAAAGATACGGGTACACCAAGATATAGAACCATTGCCCTCATAAGACTTAGACAGCCATGACTACAGATGTTAGCCACCATGCTGTAACGTAATCCTTACCCCAACCAGAGATTGTATAGATAACCTTTGTTACCAGTATCTATCATAGTACCTCGAAACAATAACGCAGTACCCCTACGAACTGCCGCTTTCCTTTGGTCTATATTTCATAGAAAACGCAGTTCCCAGGGACACCTAGACGTACAAAAAATCGTGTCAAATAATAGGTCCATAACCCCTCGTATGTACGAGAAATAATACACCATGTTTTTCCCTACTTTATCCACAGTCAAGCACACACCTACAGTTAACCTCCTTCTCCCCCACCGCCCCACAGTCCACATGATTCTATCTTTTCCAGACTCATATACCACCCAGTATTTACATCCCCCGGTAGCATTTGGCTTATGTACTTTCACTGTCCTTTCAAACTCCAATATCAATTGTAGCCTAATGCCACCCCCACGCCCAGAGACCTTAGGGTCAAATTTCCCTGTAGCACCCTGAGCTTCCCCCCCCTCTCATTAAGATACCCGCACTTCTCGACTCTTGTCCGACCTAGCCTCTCTCTCATACCTCTTGAAGATCCTTGATTTTTCCGTTGCTAACGCTCTCCAACCTTTTATATATATACTCCTATCCAGCCTACCTTCCCTTAGTAGGCCAGAACAACATTAGAACTTTACTAACCCCTTGCATGCCATCTATTCTCTTACAACCCATTCACAACCCTGCACCCCATGGTCGTCGGTGCGAGGCTCGCCGCCTCGCCAGTAATTAATTTCTATTGCCATGCTTCCAGATAAATGTGGCAGAGTTAGCAACCAGTCTCCACCACATCCAGCAAGCCATGCAATTAACAGCCAACCGATTACACCCAGCTAGCCAAGGCACCTTCGGTTTTGATATTAAGAACACCCACATCTGTCTCATAAACAGAGGGTTATTACAAACACTGGTGATATGGCAAGCCCCTAGCCACAGCCGCCGGACGACCATCCCAGAGGGAGAGCGCCCGGCTACCCCTTTTTACCCACCCGAGGAGGGAGACCCCCACCCCCGCGGAGGTATACCTGACCCCTGTTTTGACTTCCGGGTCATTGCCAGGTAGCCTAGGAATTCTTCCTATCAATGAACTAACCATGCATGTCTAACCCCCTTATAATAATAATAATAATAATAGTTCTTAAAGCTAGCGCATGCTAAGCTAGCTAAGGATAGCTCAATAAGGCCGATTAGGCGTATTTCCATTGGGGTCCTGTACTACTACCCCGTCCCTTTGCTCATGAGGGATGGTAACGACTCAGTGCTTGTGAAAAATCTTTAATGCGCCGAGCGTGGGCGCGAACCCGGGCCTTCTGGGTGGAAGTCCGAGACGCTAGTCACTACACCAAGCGAGCCGCTATTTCACTTCACTTCTCTATACCCACAATAAACCATCCAACTGTTTTGCATACTTGGATAGTCAAATTAGCACCTCAGCTATGCAATAGAACAGAGACGGAGCAAAATAAGAGAGACATCACAGCTGTCCCAGTCCTCCCCGCAAAGTAGATCCAGTCTCCCTTCCATAAATACTTCCAGTATAGCCAAAATAGTACCTTTTACTAAGGCTCAGTTATATCACAAATTGAAGGCTTCCTATAGCCATGTGCCACAACAGTAATCGCCATCTTACCCAGTCCCCATATCTATTGAGAGCTCAAATAAGTCCATAAGACTCGAGATCCCTATTGTCTACAGGGTCCAGAACCGAGCCTATAAACCTAGCTCCCGCCCCCAGTCAAATCAGTTGAAAGTTAGACACCAACCAGTGGTCACTACCCTGAAGTTAACCTCTAGCTCTGCCCTTGTGTTGTTCCTGAGTTGAGAGATTCCCGAGCCGGCAGACTCCATGGCAGAAGTTAAATAGAAGAGCTGTCCATGTACAAGTCCTAACGTTCACCTTATAACCTTCACACAAATTCGTGGGTATATAAGTGTGTAGCCAGCACCGATCGTCAAGAGATCCGACTTGAGAACTTCCTACATTTTGGACCACCTGGACGGCCGAGGAACCAGTCGTTAGCCCCCAACATCACCGGAAGCAAGATAACCAGGACCAGACCTACAAATACTATTCAAGATTCATGTTACTAGTACTAAGTGTTATAGTACCAGTTTGACACTCACTTATTAACTTTCTATGAAGTGGCTATAACCTTGCCCAGTGTAACTCATATTTAACCATTCCATTTGGGACGTACTAAGTGTATCAGTGTTAATTAATTAACAGGCGACATTGACTCTCGTAATTCCCTTATTCAGATATTAAAACCCTAGTGATATCTAACGTTCGCCCACTGATTTGTGTTCTACGTATTTCTGCCATAAGAATATAAACCTTAGATCAGTACCCCCATGAGGTTACTAGAGATTCCGTGTTCTACAATATACGCGTGTCTAATCCTAATTGTGAGCTGCTACTTGGGCACGCGACCAGCCAGTAAGAGATCAAATCAGTGAAATTGAATTACATGAATATATTGAGGTCTTCCAGTAAAATAAAACTTGCTAATTAAACCCGTGATCAGAAGAGTATACCTGAACGTTGAAAGTGGGAGACTAGGCTCCATCCAGATCCGCTAATGCTAGCAGTTCCCTTCTATTATTTGTTTTGTACGAGAATTACTATCTTTCCATGCTCTTTATTTACTTACTTCAATAAACTTGAACTTGTGTCGTGTTACCGTGTGTTTATTTTGTGTTCTCTATTCCTCATACCTTGTATTGTGCATGCAGCCTTATATACCCAGTAATTTAGAACTCACATTACCCAAGTTAAACCTGTAGAAAAACAGGGCATAACAATAACCTTGCCCAGTGTACTCATATTTAACCATTCCATTTGGGACGTACTAAGCGTATCAGTGTTCATTAATTAACAGGCGACATTGACTCTCGTAATTACCTTATTCAGATATTAAAACCCTAGTGATATCTAACGTTCGCCCACTGATTTGTGTTCTACGTATTTCTGCCATAAGAATATAAATCTTAGATCAGTACCCCCATGAGGTTACTAGAGATTCCGTGTTCTACAATATACGCGTGTCTAATCCTAACTGTGAGCTGCTACTTGGGCACGCGACCAGCCAGTAAGAGATCAAATCAGTGAAATTGAATTACATGAATATATTGAGGTCTTCCAGTATAATAAAACTTGCTAACTAAACCCGTGATCAGAAGAGTATACCTGAACGTTGGAAGTGGGAGACTAGGCTCCATCCAGATCCGCTAATGCTAGCAGTTCCCTTCTATTATTTGTTTTGTACGAGAATTACTATTTTTCTATGCTCTTTATTCATCTACTTAAATAAAAGTGATCGTGTGTCGTGTTACCGTGTGTTTATTTTGTGTTCTCTATTCCTCATACCTTGTATTGTGCATGCAGCCTTATATACCCAGTCAGATAGAACCCACATTACCCAAGTTAATCCTGTAGAAATTCAGGGCATAACAATAAGGATGTCACCGGTACAGAGGGGGTTAATGTTAGTTACTTGTGTGATTTTTCGTTGGAGGCTGCTGAGTAGAAGTGTAAATATGTAGGGAAAATGTATCAAAACTTATTAACGATGGTAATTTGCATATATTAAACATCCTTTTCTCGTATAATTGAAGTACAACACCTATGGGCTTAGCTGCGACTCACGATTAAGCCCCTAGGCATTATATTATAGCCTACTATAATAAGAAGGAAAACATCGTCTGATGCATAATAAACTATACAGTAGGCTATAGCCTGATATAGGCCTATAGTTTCTCTGAACTGATTTTGTGAAACCTAGTGATAATTATTTTTGATGGTGTACCAACTCAAGAAAGACTAGAGTAGTAGAGAAGACCATATCTGTACACAGCCGTTTTGGATTTTTTTTTTTTTTATATGCTCAAAGAGGGCTAAGGTAGAACTGTCTGTAACTTATGCTCCCTATAGAAAGTAAATAATAATAAATAACAATACAACAAATAAAAGCAAGACAGGATATCAAAATCATAGTACGTTGTGGAGTAAATTTCTGAGCACACGGAGTTTGAAGAAACCTAATTCATAGCTAGTATTCTGATTTAATGATAGATGAAGGTGTACTAATTAATTTATGAACCAGAAAATGAAGACTAACAAACTGTTTTGAATATAAACTTATGAATGTTTGGAGGGAAATGGAGAAGATAATGTTAGGCATAACCTGGAGAGAGCTTCCTGGATAAGACAACAGGTACGATTAAAAGATATTCTCGCCTAAATAGAGTAAGAAATTGTCCACCTATACTGTATAGAAGAGTAAGTAATAGATATGCAACCAAAGCAATGGAATGTAAACCAAAATATGTAACTTGAGAAAGGGGTAGACAGAGAACCAAATGGATTATTCATGGGCTGAGATCCGGAAGTTTGCTGGAGTGGGGTGGAACAGACTTAATCTGAACAGCTATTTGGATGATGCGCCATTGTCCTTCAGTGCACTGATGAGGGCTATTTATGCTTAGGTAAAAAGATTGAAATATATCAGTGCAATATTAAATAATAGTTATTGACTAATGAACGATGGATTATTTTCATATAGATTAAAATTCTGAATATCTTATTTTCCATCAAGTCCATTGGCACTAGGTAGTTCTACCTGTGTACACTTTTGAGCATCTTAGAAACAATATATGACTGCTGCCTTAACCCAACAGGCGCTAGCCTAGGATATTGAACACCATTGCCTCTTGCTAGAGGTTGACCATTTTGGCGACCCTTACCAATTTCGATGAAAACCACTTCATCGTGTAGGGAATGCAAGCGCGCATCCAGCCATATACTGTATATATGTGAACCAAAACACATATTTTTGGGGGTGGGCGAGTCGTCCGTAGTTGAAAAATGTAGTGCGAATGGCATCGCGCGGCGAGAAAAACATTGAGCGGCAAGATTTACCCTCGCGTATATTCTGCCGTCTCGGGGTAGAACCAAGGGGAGGTGTAATAATAATAATAATAATAATAATAATAATAATAATAATAATATTTATTCAGTTAGCAATTTACAGAGTTGGTACCACATAGTATGTTACAAATATGACATGTACTAGCTTTGCATAATTCCAACCAAGGATAGCCCAATAAGGCCGTTAGGCGTATTTCCATTGGGGTCCTTGTGGGATTAGGTTAGCTGGGGAAAAGGGGAGGATAAAAGAAATAAATACTTTAGAGAAAGTATTTCTAGGGGATTATTTTAAGATACCTTACATGCTATAGTAAATATCAGTAATCTGTAATCAGTAATAATTTCAGTTTGGTTTGCCTATCTCTTATGTCGTATTTAGTAGTAGACATAAGCTTGGTGCTCCCTTCTCGCAGCTGTCCGGTTCAGGTGTTCCTTCAGGCTACGTCTGAAGGAATACAGTGTTCTCTTTTCACGGACTGACTGGGTTAGGTCGTTCCAGTCTTTGATGGCAGTGAAGAAGAATGTTTGCTTACCCTGTCCTTGGATTCTCGGGACCTTAAAATTAAACATCCTGTTTCTTGTATTATGTCCACTCCTCTCATTTGCTTTAACAAAATCACTCTTTAGATACTCTGGAGCTCTGTCATAGAAAATTTTGAAGGCATTAGTGAGCCTGATTTGTTTGGCCCTGTCAGAGACATTGAGCATATACCTAGTGACTGAAGTTGTTCCTGGCCAACATGTGATCTGGGTCCTAGGTTCAGCATGAACCTAACCATTTTATTTTGAGTGACCTGAAGTTTGTGCTGTGCTGATTTAGATGATGCAGAGTACCAGGATGACACAGAATAATCAAAATGACATTAAACAAGCGCTTGGCAAAGGGTCTTTTTGGTCGCCGATGGCAAGCATCCCACCTGACTATACAGGTATTTTATACGTGCTCTACACTTACTCAGGATAGATTCCAAAATTGTTTCACCTGACAAACTCGAGTCCAGTTTTAGTCCGAGATATTTAACTTGTGACACTGTTGTTATAGGAATATCATTACAGTTGACCGAGAAGCCCACAATGTCTTTTAGTTTGCGTTTTGTTCCACATAAGATGGCTTCCGTCTTGCCCAGGTGAAGAGATATTCTATTGTCCACTAGCCATTCACTACATGATTCTAGTTCTTTGGAAAGTGAAGCGGCAATACTTATTGGGTCTTTTCCTGAAACCAGAAGCACGCTGTCGTCAGCATACAGTAATAGTTTACACGAGACGCTCAGTTCCATGTCGTTCACATAACAGAGAAAGAGTAAGGGACCAAGGATGCTTCCCTGTGGGACCCCACAGTTAATTGGCATAGGATCAGATATATTATCATCAATTTTGACTCTTTGTGTTCTACCACTAAGATAAGATTTAAACAAGTTCACTGACCCAATGCCCATTGCCTGTAGTTTATTACATAGGATATCATGGTCTACTGTGTCAAACGCTTTTTGTAGATCAAGAAGAACCATACCGGTGTAGTTACCTTTAGACATTTCTTTACGAATGTGATCTGTTAAGTGGATGAGACAGGAGTCTGTCGAGTACATGCATCTGAAACCTGATTGAAACTTATAGAATAGATAATTTTCTTTGAGGTAGTGTTCAATTTGGGTGTATACCGCTCTTTCAAGGATTTTAGATACAATACATAATATGCTAACTGGTCTGTAGTTGCCATCTTCTAGTTTATTTCCTTTCTTGAATAGAGGGTTTACAATAGCTTCCTTCAGTTCAGCAGGTACAGTGTTGGTGTTAATTGACAGGTTCATGATGTGAGTTAGGGGACCTGCTATACCAATGGCTCCATCTCGTAGAAATTTGGCAGGAATTTTGTCTGGTCCTGTGCTTTTATGTACATTTAGGTTAGAGAGCTCGTCAAAAGTGTATTTTGGTGTAACATTTTGCAATCCAAATGTGTTCGGGTGTATGCCTTTATCTCTGTAGAAATTTCGAAAGGTGGCCGTTGTTGTCGTGTATTTATTGAGAGGTTGCGGTAGGTTCTGTGCAAGTGTGTTTGCTATGGAGGTGAAGGAGTTGAAGTAGGTTGAAATTTGTCGTTTATCGTGGCAAACCTGATCATTAATGTTGAGAGCAATATTAGTGTTAGACGAATCCCTTGCCTTGTTGCTGTAGCCTGTTGTTTTTAGGTGCCTCCATAGTTTCTTTGGGTTATTCTGATATTCCTCTGCCTTATTGTGGAAATAATTAGTTTTAGATGATTTTATTTTTCTACTAAGTTTATTCCTGGCCCTGTTGAACTCATGTTTCAGACCTTGATCCTGTCTATGTTTCACTAGCCTTTTTAACAGATTGTCTTTGTGTTCCAGATGGTGTAGTATGTCATTGTTAATCCATGGGTCTGACCTTGCTTTAATTCGTATGTCTTTCAGAGGAGCTATTTCGTCTAGGATGTTTGTGATGTTGGTTCTGAAGCCAACCCATGCGTCATTAATGTTTGTACTTCCAAACACTGGAGACCAGTCTGTATTCCATAAAATGTCCAGAAATGTTTCTTTGTTGTAGTTTCGGAGTGACCTTGTTTTGATAACCTTGTGATTCTCTAGGGTAATTTTTGTGGTTTTCCGTGTGCAATATGTGACGAAGTGATCACTTATCCCAGTCTGTATAACCCCTGATTGGGATATTTTGTCCTATCTGTTACAGTTTATGTTGTCTAATATTGTGGCAGTGTTCTCAGAGATACGTGTGGGGGTTGTGATGAGTTGTTTGTGATTGTGCATTGTCAGTATGTGCCTATATTCTCGTACAAGCCTATTATTTCGTTGTTTGTAACACAGGTTAAAATCCCCTAGTATAATAGATTCATTCCGAGGGTCTAGCGATGACAAAGTTTGTTCAAATTTGGTCAAAAATTGTGTGTCGTCTGGTGGCCTATAGCACACCCCAATTCTCCCTACCAATAAATGCCTACAGTGGCCGATAGAGGCGCTGAACGCAAGGTTTACCGCGGTGCATTGTGGGAAATGGGCGACATCGCGGAGCTATCCACCCGCCCTCTCCTTCAGCAATTCTATAATGTATGCAGTTAGTCGACATTTCTGTAGCTGACACATACTTTGGTCTATGCATACTGTTGGTTTATATATTTAAAAATCACCCATATTCATAAATAACGTATATATACAATGCAAAGTCAGCAGGTATTTTCGCGCCAATTTTGTTATGATAATTAATCAGCTTATGATTATGATTGTAGTCATTATCAGCTGCATATGGACTTTGCCTTTATTACTATACTATATAAGCACTTAGTGTAGTCGTATACTGCATAATAAAAACGTGTAGACTCACACAAAAATAGAGATAAACTGTGCATTTCCTAGGTGTTGGGTATAGTGATGTCTACAGTCGTATCTCTGGTGCTAGTTCAGAAGCGTCCTCCAGAGGTCTCAAGGGAATTGTTGGTAGGGAGAATTGTGATGGGTCGTCCTCGGCAGGTGTAGGTCGATCCACAGAGCTTCGTGATTTTCTACATGGAGGTCGGTCCTAGTTGTGTGTGTGAGGTTGTTTTTTACATACAGACATACTCCTCCCCTTGCCTATTGCGATCATTCCTAACCATGTTGAAACCTTGAATGTTTATTTCACCATCGTTTATACTTGAATCCAGCCAGGTTTATGTGATTGCAATTATTGAAGCTTTGGCCTTATTAGCTAACAAGTTTATTTCTGACAATTTATGGTACATTGATCTGGCGTTAATGTGGAAAGATAGAGCCCTTTGTTGGTGAACACTCTGTATTCATCTTTGATTTTGAATGTGTCCTGGCTGGATTCTGAGTTGTTAATACTTGGTTCATTTACATAAATATTCGGTAATGAATGCAAGGCACACTTATTGCATAGGTATTCCCGTTCTTCACTGTTGGTCTTCTTAGAGATGCACTTCATGTGAGCTACATTTTTATACTTTACACAGTTTTTGATCTTCTGACGTCGTGTTATGAGAGATTAAAAACAAAACAAGTGGGTGCACGATGTTGTACAGCTGAGTTCCTACATTTAACACATTCAACTTCGTTTCTACTGTTAACGTAAGTACATCGGTTATGAACAATTTCATTACAACTGTTGCATTGTAAAAGTGTACTCCTATTGTTAAATCCAATATTACAGACTATACATAGTTTTCTCTTACTGTTTATCATACGTCTGGAGGTGTGGTTTGGTCCGCGTCGATCAGCTGGTTGTGCGAGAGAGGGCGGGGGACACTCCCCGCAGTGGCACTGTGGTTGTTTGCTGTTGTTGTTGTTGTTTTCGTTGTCCGTTGTTGCTGCTTTACTGGTGATGTGTTTGCGAGTGCTACCTGCTTTTATAGTTGTTCTTGTTGCATGTTGTGCTACTTGGGTCGCCGATATCTGTGGTATTGATGGTACCGCTGAGGGTAGTGTTGTGTTGGTGGAGTGGTGGCGTTGAGGTGGTGGCTGGCTTGTGTGTGTAAGCGAGAGGGGAGGTTCAGGTGCCAGTTTGTTATATCAAATGTTTCTGCTAGGGACTGTTGAAATGTCGGTGTCTGCCTTACTTGATTTGTGGCGAGGTTTCTTCAACGTTGAGCTGGGGCCTGGGTTGGTCTCTATGTCTCCACAGCTAATTAGAGTGTAGCACAATAGGTGATGTAGCGAGGTTGTGCCAGACTGTTTGCTAAGACGCTGTGGCTTACCGAGATAATTATGTAGATGCCCAGGCAGGAATGGTGACAAAGATTTCACTTGTGTGTGATTTCTGTGTGATGAGGTCCCTCAATACTTGCTTAGTGTTGACCTGGTACACTACCGGTCCCCTCTGCACCTGTATATCAGCACATCCCCTCTGGATGTTGAGAAGGATGATACACAGGGAGAGAGCTACGCTCATGCCCTTCAACCCTCCCGCCATCTTGGTAGATGAGGGTGGGTTGATGATAATATCGCATATATATCGTAAGTTTAGCCCTTTCAAGACTTCTAGTGTACATGTACGTATGTAGGTGACCCATTTGAATATTACATAGCAAGAAATAAGGTGCATATAAGCAATATACGATACATAGAGGCGAAAATGTAGAGTGAGAAACGGTGAATGAATGACAATATAGGGAAGGGAGGTAGAGTCACCCGAGGGCAGGGATGTGATCTTATGCAGTTTGTATGAACAATAAATTCGATATCCTAGAATGAGGCTGAATGCTGGAGGAGAGAGAGAGAGAGAGAGAGAGAGAGAGAGAGAGAGAGAGAGAGAGAGAGAGAGAGAGAAAGAGAGAGAGAGGAAGGGTTGAGGATGGTTTGTGACTTGGCCTAAATAAATAAACGATGGCTAAAAATAGACTGGTGTCAGATTCCACTTGATACTGGCTGGGCAAATTGCCATATGAACAGTGTTGTATGCTTTTACAAGTAATATACAATACAAATAATTTATTTTATTTTTATTGTATCTATTATGTATGCACAATAACGTCAATATATATACATCTACAAGCAAGCAAGCAAGCAAAGCAGTGAGAACGAATGCGAGAGAGAGAGGAAGGGAGGGAGGGAGGAAGGGTTATCAGGATGACCGTGTGATAAACTTGTGTCACACCAGTGAGGACTGTGGCGCGGAAATTTTTGATATGAACACAGTTGTATACTGTTTCGTTTACAAGTATTGAACAATATATATATATTTTGTACATGTTTTTACTTACTTGCTATCAAATAAATGACTATAACATCGATTTACGCAAGTAAATCGATGTCAATTTTTTTGTTTGTCGCAAGTGTCAGGTAGAGTCTACAGACCAACTTTTCGCTGACATATAGTTTGACCAGCCGTGGCCTAGTCAGTAAGGTGATGGTAAGGGAAACTGAAATGATGCCAGGGGAGTGGGTTCGAATCCAGGAGGGGGTTACGGAGAAGGATTTTAGAAGCTTAGAACAATTTTGATAATTTTTGTTTGTTTACAAACTCATGTCCTTGTATTCAAGCAATATGAAATATTCATAGAATAATTCATATTGCATGGATACAGGGACATGAGTTTGTATTTTTTTTTTATTCTGTTTATTTATTTTTTATTTTGTTATATATATATATATATATATATATATATATATATATATATATATATATATATATATATATATATATATATATATATATATATATATATATATATATATATATATATATATATATAAGGAAGACATACAGTACATTGGATAATATTTAGGTATGCAATTTTTGTTATTACAAAATACAATATATTTCGGTGATAAAGTAATAGTTTGATATACAATTATTGTTACTACTACATACAATATATTTGATTGATAAAAACAAATTATATATTACATTATAATTGCATACAAATACAAATAACATTATGCTAAGAAGATTTACATATATATATACATTATGATGCATTGAGGTAGGCGTGGTTCAGGTAGGTCAGGTCAGGTGAGGTAGGGCAATAGTCAGGGCGGAGCGGCGACACTCAGAAATTTTTGATGGTGTGATAGTCACGGATGCAATCACCCAAGCATAGGCCAAGTTTGCATTAATTGCAAATAGTGTTGACCTTGTTTTGCTTCCTGGGGCGTCTCGTGGTGTTAGCGCAGACGTGACATTTCGCCTGCCTTCGCCGACCGCCAACAAAGTCTGTGTGGTCTGGGAAATGCCTCTGGATACCTGGCTGCATGCGGTCAGGTAGATGAGGAGCTCGCCAGCCCACATGTGCTGTTGTTGGCTTGCCATAAGTCTCCAGAAGCTGAAAGGACACGTTATATACAAACTCCAGAAACTTGATTTTTTGGTTCGGGGCCATTTCCTTTTTCACCAGCCACATGTTGAAGACGTTGAGCATCGTGATGTCAATGAGGTGGAGGAACAACTTGTGGTACCATCTCACAGTCTTCCTCAGACACTCAACGCCAGCAAGTTGGCAGTCGGACTTGTCAACCAGGCGTATATACTTGGTATAGTGAGACTACCATGTCAGGTTTCTGGATGGGTGTTTTCGTTCGGTAGTGGACTTTACCTGAGTCAACCTGTGCGCCTGAGTGGACAGTTGACAGCAGGTGAACTTCTCGCTTGTCCTTCCACTTGATTGCCAGGACTTTCCCCGACTTCTCCATTTTCTTAAATTTTCCTGGTCCTCTTCTTCGCCGTCTCCGTTCTCGTCGTTCGCGGTGTTCTTGAGCTTCTTCGTCATCTGATGGGGTGTCACTGGACGAGGGGTTGTCAAGTGGAATTGGCTGACAGACAAACTTGGGCATGAACTTCCTGGTGCATCTGACAGTACCACATGACCCCATTTTGTTGTCATGTAGATACTGGCAGAGAGCAGGAGAAGTATACCAATTATTGGTGTACAGTACAATGTGTGCCCCTTGCCCATGTAAGGTTCCATAATTTTCTTTACAATGGCTCCAGACATGCCCAAGGGGTCATTGGCAGTGATTCTTGGCACGTCTATTTCAGTGCCTGTATAGACGATCATGTCAAGCACTATGCCGGTCTCGCAATCGCACAACACAAACAACTTGATGCCAAACCTATGCCTCTTCAGGGGGATGTACTGCTTGAACACTAGACGACCCTTGAACAGTACGAGTGACTCATCAATCACCATATTGTGGAAAGGGGTAAAGTGTCTCTTGTACCTCTCCATCAACATGGTGAAAACATCCCAAATTTTCCATATTCTATCAGCCCTGTTAGGGTTATCATTGTCTGCGAAGTGGATAAATCTTAGCAGCAATAAAAACCTATCACGGCTCATATATTTATTGAAGACTGGGGTGGCGATTAGGGCGTCGTGTTTCCAATAGTGTTGCAGTACATGTTTCCTGATCAGAGGCATCAACATCAACAGTGCGAAAAAAGTTGTGAACTCTTTCACTGTTGTATCAAGCCAGGCTCGAATTCTTGCCCGGGGAGAAATCACATCAATGCGGTCTTTCAGCCGCCTATAGTAGGCGTTTGTTTGGGCCACAATGAACGTGATGAGCTGCACGTCAAAAAATGCAAGGAGAAAATATCTTTCCTTTGCATCATCACCACAGGGCCAAGTTCCAGCTGACCCAGATTGACTTGCATCAAAGTGGTGCAAATCAGGCTGGAAATCGGCCCCGTCAGACCATGCAAATCTGTGGACGTGGGCATCTGGGATAGGTGGTCGTCTTCCCCGTCAGCGACACCGCCAGATATGTCACTGTCATGGTCCCTGTACAGCAGGTCGTCGTCGTTCTCCTCCTCAGACGAAACCCCTTCCTCACCCACGTCGTGCTCAGACTCACTGTCACTGTCAACGCCCCACCCCATCTCCCTTGCATCGTCGTCGTCAAAGGTCTGACTTTCCTTGTCAGACGGAAAGAGCAGGGCACCATAATTTGATGGAGTCAAGGGTTTAGCCTTCCTGACTCTCTTGGGTGTCTTGTGGGCACTGGCGGCAGGGGTGGCGGCAGGGGTGGTAGTGGAAGGGGTAGAGTCATCAATGGCAGGCACTTTTCTCTTAGTTTTCGCCTTGCCTGCACCCACTTTCCTCCCACTTGCACTGGCAGGGGCGGCGGCAGGGGTGGCAAAGGCAGGGGTGGCAGTGGCGGGTGTGGCAGGGGTGGATGGCGGTGGTGGTGGTGGTGGCGGGGTGGTGGTAGAGACAGATGGTAGTTTTTCCCTTCGTGCCTGTTGAGAAGCCATGCCCTTCCCTCTCCCCCCAGTGGCCCCCGCACCTCCTGCATCCCTAGGGTGGCCTTTTGTTGCAGCAGAGGGCCCTGCTGTAGTAGAGGCAGCAGCAGAAGTGGTGGTGATGGTGGTGGTAGCCCGGGCGGCAGTGGTTGTATCGACAAAGCTCAATGACCTTTGTGCACGTGTAGTGGCAGTCGCACGTGCCTTACGTGGCTTTTTTGGTGGTTCCTCTTCGTCAGAACTATCCAAAGGAGTATAGGTATACAGGTATTGTGGCCTCCTGGTAACTCTCTGGCTTGCACGGGTGCTGACACCGCCCGAAGCAGGGCTGGCTGTGTCATCAGGCGGCGTGGGAGAGCGACGTGTAGGCTCCATGACAAGTGCTTGTGTACTGCTTGCCTGCGCGCGGCTGGGGTTTGCCGGGTGGTGGTATCGAGAGTTGCCAACCACCACTACTCGCACACTACCTTGTTGCCGCCTGACTCATGACCCGCAGTTTTCGTATGTGTTTAAAAACCCGGCTCATAAGAGGACGGTCGCCGCCCACCAGTACAGACTCATATGAGGACGGTCGCAGCCCATGGGTTAATTATGAATATTACATTTATTTCTCAGGTATCAATTTTATTGTTTCCATGTAGCCTACTTGATATTATTTGGGGTACAGTATATCCAAGTAAGGAATACAGTATATAATAGTATAATTACGGGGCACAGGTTTATAAAAAAGTGGGCTCTAATTTTATGGGTGCCTGATAAAACACCCATGAAAATGCATCTTTAGATATTAAAAGATCGTTTATATATTCATAATCTGTTTTTGCTTGAAGATTGATGAGAAACATATGGATGTTGGTTATACCAATTGTATATATTGTAGGGATTAAAACGCCCAACTTTTATTCTTCCATAGGCCTAAAAATGCACCAAACAAGTGCAACATTGTAAACAAAATTCTGGGGGGCGTCTCTGGTGGTGGGTGTGAGAACTATCACTGTTGGAGCTAACAGAGTTGGAAGTTATGGAGTCGTTCTGATTGTCGGTGTCTGAGGGGTCGTAGCCTTCTGAGGGTTCACGGTACGCAGAGGTTGAGGGTATAGGGTGGGGTTCTCTGTGGGGTTGGGACTAGCAGGGGTAGGGGTTATAGCATGGTAGCTAACTGTCAGGGATAGCGAGGGTAGCAGCTTCATCGTTGTAACTGTCTGTGGGGTCAGGGCTAACGGGAGTCGCATCTGATGTTAATTGTTATGCCCGGATTGTATTCAGGTTTAACGATTAGTTAGGGTGAGTTCTTTCGAGACTGGGATATCTGAGTTCATGCAAGTATATACAAATAATACAATAGAGGGTATGTATAATATCGAAATATAATTTGTAGTAGAGATGAAACGAATATCAATTTTCACTATTTGCGAATACGAATACGAATACGAATTTTTTGTTGTAAAATTCGCGAATACGAATACGAATAGCGAATATTTCAATCCTTATTTCATCCTTCAAGAACTGGTAATTATTTTTATGTCACCAACAAACGTTAATTAAATTACTATGGAATTAATTACCAGAAGTTAATGACGTTGTGAATGTGTAATTTCTTAAATATAAATGAACTGTATGAATTAATGATTAATATATTGTAAGAGTTCAGCTATAGAAAATTGAATAATTAAAATTAAATCCATTCAATTTTCTGTTTCCAGTCCTCAGTCCCAGTGTTGCCATTTTTTGGTACTAAAATACCAAATTTGGTACATTTGACTCTCTTAAGTACATTTTATACATTTTCCAATAAAATAGTCCATATCTGGTACTAAATACGAAATCAGTGAGGAAATATGATGGAATATATTTTAGTGACATGCTATTACATTGGATATGTCTGAAATGGCAATATTGCGACGGTTCAAATGTCCAGGTCCAGCACACGTTCGTTTACCGGGCAGTGATTCCACTTTAGAATAATTTGGTAGGCTTACTTTTCACTAGTTTGATCTGGTACTATTAAATACAGTTAAGTAGCAACACTGCTCAGTTCTCCTTCATTCCACTTTAGCGGCCCCAACGCACATCTACACTGTTATTTATTCGTTTGTGTTAACTTTAAAATTTAATATTTAAATTTTTTGTATATATTCTATTGGTTTCGTGAACATAATCGATTATTTGCGAATAGCTATGAATGGAAATGCGAATACGAATACGAATATTGAAAAACATAGCGAATATTCGGAAATACGAATACGAAACGAATATTCGGTCCATCTCTAATTTGCAGTACAGCTTTATGCACTTAATCAATAGGTACAATAGATATAATCACAAACACTAAATGTAATTAAAATGCCCCAGAACGAGAAGCCCACCACAGAAGCCACGAACGAACACCACACAGAAACACCCAAAGGAAAGGTCCACAGAACGAAAGGACCAGCTGACCGAGCCAGCCAATTCAGACAGGCCCAAGCCCGCAGGGCTAAGCAGCTCCAGGTCGCACCTAGATACCCCTTCTAAACTGACCATTTTTCCACACCTCATGTACACTACCCCTCGTGTCCTACACTCCTAACTACAAAGATGATGAACAGGAATATACATTCATATTAAAAACACCCACGCCTGTCCCTAGACCTTGTATATCATTTCCCATGACGAGTATAGATATATGTAACCCGTGCTCAGTCGCCCCCTTACATTATTCCTCTAGTAACTAAGTGTCTCTATAATATTAACTGCCACCAGTATTGATACGACATAGCGGCACTGTCCTTGTGTCGTATTGTGCCAAGTACAGATCAACCAGGTTTCATCACCTTATTAGGACGACGACTATAATGTCGTCGTTCATCGATGTATGCAATCCTTAGTTTAAGTATTAATATTAACATTCCCTAACATCTTGTCTTGCCAGACTAAGCTTCTGAAGACCCATCGCCCCATAAATCTATGTATTCAATCCTTAGGTTAAGTATTTTTATCCGCCATTGTGTTCACCTTTTTCCATTTACTTTTCCACAATTGTCATACGTCTTCCCCTTGCCTCCTTCGTATCCACAGTCCACACTACGCCAATTTACTTCGTGTCATACACCTCTTACCCCAACCAGAGATTGTATAAGATAACCTTGTTACCAGTATCTCTCATAAGTACCCCGAAACAATAACTAAGTACCCCTACGAACTGCCGCTGTTGTTGGTATATATATATTTCATAGAAAACGCAGTTCCCAGGACCAACTAATAGTATCCATAACCCCTCGGACTGATCACATAACTATCTTTTCCAGACTCATATACCACCCCATAGTTGCATTCCCCGGTAGCATTTGGCTAACGTATTCTACTGCCTTTTCAAACTCCCATTTCAACTGCAGCCTAATGCCACCCCCACGCCCAGAGACCTTAGGGTCAAATTCCCCTATAGCCCCCCTGCACTCCTCCCCTCTCATTATAAGACCCTACTCTTGTCCGACCTAGCCTCTCTCTCATACCTCTTGAAGATCCTTGAATTGTCCGTTGCTAACGCTCTCCAACCTTTTATATATATACTCCTATCCAGCCTATCTTCACTTAGTAGGCCAGAACAACATTAGAACTTTACTAGCCCCTTGCATGCCATCTATTCTCTTACAACCCATTCACAACCCTGCACCCAATGGTCGTCGGTGCGAGGCTAGCCGCCTCGCCAGTAACTAACTTCTATTGCCATACTTCCAGATAAATGTGGCAGAGTTAGCAACCCAGTCTCCACCACATCCAGCAAACCCTACAATTAACAACCAACCGAGTAAAACCAGCTAGCCAAGGCACCTTCGGTTTTGGTATTAAGGACACCCACATCTGTCTCATACACAGAGGGTTATTACAAACACTGGTGATATGGCAAGCCCCTAGCCACAGCCGCCGGACGACTATCACAGAGAGAGGGCGCCCAGCTCCCCCTTTTTGCCCACCCGAGGAGGGAGACCCCCACCCCCGCGGAGGTATACCTGGCCCCTGTTTTGACTTCTGAGTCATTGCCAGGTAGCACAGGAATTCTTCCTATCAATGAACTAACCATGCATGACTAACACCTTTACTAACCTCTATTAACTCACAATAAACCATTTACCTTTCTTGCATACACTGATCACTAAATTAGCACCTCAGCTATACCATAGAATGAAGATTGAACAATCTAAGAGAGACGCTCCTATCACAGCTGTCCCCATCCTCCTCGCAAAGTAGATCCAGTCTCTCTCCCCTAAATACTTCCAGTATAGCCAAAATAGTACCTCTTACTAAGGCTCAGTTATATGAAAATATAAAGGCTTCCTATAGCCATGTGCCACAACAGTAAATACCATCTTACCTAGTCCCCATATCTATTGAGAGCTCAAATAAGTCCATAAGACTCGAGATCCCTACTGTCTACAGGGTCCAGAACCGAGCCTATAAATCTAGCTCCCGCCCCCAGTCAAATCAGTTGAAAGCTAGACACCAACCAGTGGTCACTACCCTGCAGTTAACTTCTAGCTCTGCCCTTGTGTTGTTCCGGAGTTGAGATTCCAGAGCCGGCAGGCTCCGTGGCAGATTTGGATAGAAGGACCTGCCCACGTATTTGAGAACTTCACACATATGGACCCCCTGGACGGCCGCGGAACCAGTCGTTAGCCCCCAACATCATGGACGCAAGATAACCAGGACCAGACCCATCAGATACTACCCAAGATTCCCTTTATCAGTACTAGGCCTACATGTTACAGTGCTGTTTAGAGATTCACTAATTAATATTTCTACGAAGTGGCTATCTCTTTGCCCCAGTATAATTCATATAACCATTCAATTAGGAAGTGCTAAGCGTATCAGTGTTCATTATTTAACAGGCGATACTAACTCTCGTAATCAACCATATACCCAGATATTATTACCTAGAAGGAAACCCTAGTGATATCTGAATGTTCGCCCACTGATTTGCGTTCTATGTATTTCTGAGACAAGAATATAAAGCTTAGATCAGTACCCCCTGAGGTTACTAGAATTCCCGTGCTCTAAAATACGTGTGTCTAATCTAGTCTGTGAACTACTACTTGTGCACCAGAGCTACCAGTAATAAATCTAACAGTGAATATGATTCTATAAGTAACATTGATGGTCTTCGGTATATAAACCTGTTGAATTAAAGCCAGTGATCAGAAGATTAATACCTGAACGTTGGAAGTGGGAGACTAGGCTCCATCCAGATCCACTTATGCTAGTGTTGTTCGATTCTATTATATTGTCTTGCACGAGTATTCTGCAGTGGTATATAAATAAACGTGATCGTGTAACTTGCTACCATGTGTTTCTTTGTGTTCTCTATTCCTCATATCTTGTATTGTGCATGCAGCCTTATATACCCAGTCAATTAGAACTCACATTACCCAAGTTAATCCTGTAGAAAAACAGGGCATAACAGTAATGCCCTCGAAAATGTCCCGCACCCACAATAATACTAACCCGAGTTGACGTCAGGTATAGCGTAAAATAGTCGTAGATGGTAAGTCCAATAAACTCATCACGTGATAACACCACGAGACTATCACCTGGTTCTTAAAAATCGGACTAAGGTTGCTATACTTTTAGTACGTCCGTGGTAGTACAGTGGGTTAGCGCGCGGGCCTGGTGGTGATGGTGGTGTGTCACTAACCAGGGTTCGAACCCCACCCAAGGCATCTCAAAACCTGTGGGTTTTTAGGGGGGTTAAATTCCCTTCAGAGGTTCGTACCCCGCGCCAGGTACCAGGAAAGGTTGATCCTAAAGGTAGCCTGGGGATATTTCCCTTCCTAACTCTATTTAATTTATCCCAGCACGATCGCGGATCTAGATGGAGATCAGGTATATTCAATTCAACTTAGATATGTAATCTTCTTCTGGAGAATCATACGCACTATTCTCTTCTCGAAAGTCTATAATAAAGTCACTAAAATCAGGTTCTATTTATATTCACGATATATCTTGACTTAAATTTTGTTCGTGGATAATAGGGGACGATATGATACAAGTTCGTATATTTCTTGGCACGAAATATGGAAGCTTATGCACTGATGAACTTTTTCAGTTTGAGTTCAAGTTTGTGGACTCTAAAAATATTACTGCACTGACTGATATTATTTTCAGAGTTCCTGAAGGGGTGAAAATCCTCTTATTTGGTATAAATTCACTCGTTTCGTAATATAAGTATTCAAGACGTATTTATCCCTGAACAGTTAGATTATTAATATTGTTCTATTTACTGGACTACTGTAACACTTGGTTTCCTTAACTCAAAGTTTAGGTTTGACGGACTCTTTTTATTTTTCACTTGGCGGAAATATGGCAGAGTTGATTGATGCTTAAAATCCGTCTTATTTTGGTATATTTGTTATTTATTGAGTTAGAAAGTCGTGCTAAAGATGGTTATTTTTAGTGCATCTTAATATTAATCTTTTTCTATAGATTAACTTAGTGGAACACTTTTACGAACTTTTCACGTATTTCGAGGTATTAAGCACTCTGTTTATTTGGGTCACTTTGAACTCTAACTTTGGTTGTATCTCGTTGATATGCTGGGTGTGAAGGGAAGTTTTCTGTCCTGACAACTCACCAGGCCCACTTAGGGTCAAATGCGTCCGTGATGTTGGGGGCTAACGACTGGTTCCGCGGCCGTCCAGATGGTCCATATGTAGAAAGTTCTCAAGACGGATCTCTTAGCGATCGTTGCTGGTTACACTCTTATATACCCTCTGGTTTCTAGACCTGAATCACAGATATTAGGATCTTCCTGTCAATCTGGATCGGAATTAACGCCAAGCGCATCTCACGTCGATCGCTCAGCTTCCTGGTCTGTATGAAGGTTATAAGGTGTACGTAGATTTCTTTTACGTGGACAGATCCTTCTATCTAAATCTGCCACGGAGTCTGCAGGCTCTGGAACTCAATTCTCAGGAACAAACAATGATAGAGCTAGAGGTCAACACAAGGGACCAGCCACTGTTTGGTGTCTATCTTTCAACTGATTTTACTGGGGGCTGGAGCTCGGTTTATAGGTTCGGTTTTGGACCCTGTAGGCAATAGGGATCTCGAGTTTTGATGGGCTTATTTGAGCTCTCAATTGATACGGGAACTAGGTAAGGTGGTGATTACTGTTGTGGCACATGGCTGTATGGAGCCTTCATAATGTGATATAACTGAGCCTTATTAAGAGGTACTATTTTGGCTATACTGGAAGTATTTAGGGGAGAGAGACTGGATCTACTTTGCGAGGAGGTTTGGGACATCTTGGATAGGAGCGTCTCTCTTAGATTGCTCAGTCTTCATTCTATGGTATAGCTGAGGTGCTAATTTGGTTATCGGAATATGCAAGAAAGGTTAATGGGTTATTGTGGGTTAATAGAGGTTAGTAAGGGTGTTAGTCATACATGGTTAGTTCATTGATAGGAAGAATTCCTGTGCTACCTGGCAATGACCCGGCAGTCAAAACAGGGGTCAGGTGTACCTCCGCAGGGGTAGGGGTCTCCCTCCTCGGGTGGGTGAAAGGGGTAGGCGCGCGTCCTCTCTCTGTGATGGTCGTCTGGGCGGCTGTGGCTGGGGGCTTGCCATATTACAAGTGTTTGTAATAACCCTCTGTTTATAAGACAGATGTGGGTGTTCGTAATACCAAAACCGAAGGTACCTTGATCAGCTGGTTTAATTGGTTGGGTTGTTAATTGCATGGTTTGTTGGATGTGGTGGAGACTGGGTTGCTAACTCTGCCACATTTATCTGGAAGTATGGCAATAGAGGTTAGTCACTGGCGAGGCGGCTAGCCTCGCACTGACGATCATTTGGTACAGGGTTGTGAATGGATTGTGAGGGAATAGATGGCATGCAAAGGGTTAGTAAAGTTCTAATGGTGTTCCTTCCTACTGGGGGAAGGTAGGCTGGATAGGAGTATATATACAAAAGGTTTGAGAATGGTAGTAACGGAAAAGTTAAGAATATTCAGGGGGTATGGTGGAGAGGCTAGGTCGGAAGGGAGTTGAGGAGCGTGGGGGGTTAACGAGAGGGAGAGGGTTAAGGTGGGTTACGTGGAAGTTTGACCCTAAGGTCTCTGGGCGTAGGGGTGGCATTAGGGTACAGTTGGTATCTTAGACTGGGGGTTAACGACAGGGAAGGTAGGTTAATCAAACGCTACCGGGCGATGAGCAATAGGTGGTGGTATATGAGTCTGGAAATTATAGACTCATGTGGACTGTGGGGAAGATGAGGTTAGCTGTAGGTGTGTGCTTGACTGTGGATAAAAGTAGAGAAAAACATAGTGTATTATTACTCGTCAATACGATGGGTTATGGACACTATTAGTTGACACGATTTCTTGCTGATCTAGTTGTCCCTGGGAACTGCGTTTTCTATGAAATATATACCAAAGAAAGCGGCAGTTCATAGGGGTAGCTTCGTTATTGTTTCGTGGTAGATATGCGTCGAGACAATGATAAAAGAGGGTTATCTATACAATCTCTGGTTGGGGTAAGAAATAGAGTTACTGCATGGTTGTTAACATCTTCAGTCATTATCTCTGTCTAGGTCTTACAGGAATAATGGTTATATATACAATGGTGTATCCGTGGGTATCATCGTGTACTTAATCTAGGGGGTGGGGGGGGGAGGGGTTCTTACATAAGATTCCCTGGTTTGATGAACATGGAGTAGAATTGGGCAATACAGGAACAATGGAATTTCCTATACCATCTCGTCTGTGCAGGAATATAGTTACTGGATTGCTCGCGGCATCTTCAGTCGTGAGATCTGGCAAGATAGGGCAGGCGTAATGGTTGCACGATGGTGTACCCGTGGGTATTATAGTTTCTTATCAATTATGACATGGGGGTTAACATATTACTTCTCGGATGGAAGAACATACATAAATTTATGGGGGCGGTTTGTCTTCAGAAACTTAGTCTGGCAAGTAAGAGGTGTAGGACACGAGGGGTAGTGGATACGCAAGGTGGGGGAAGGGTCAGTGGATAGAAGCGATAGGCAGGTGTGGTTTGGAGCTGCTTAGCCCTGCGGGCTTCGGCCTGTCTGAACTGGTTGGCTTGGTGCCTTCTCTCCTTCTTTCTTCTCTCACGCTGATCTACGGGGCGTCTGCTCTCACCTGGTCCTTTCGTTCTGTGGGCCTTTCCTTCGGGTGTTTCTGTTCCCGTTTCTTTGTTGTTCTCGCTCGTGGCTTCCGTGGTGGGCTTCTCGTTCTGGGGCATTTTACTTCCCTCTCCTTCGTTGTAGGCTCGTCCTCGAGCCTCAAGGGTGAAGTAAAGAGAAGTATAGTCATGGTGGGTCATTTGGAGGGTGTGTAGAAGGTCCCACCAGGCAAGAGAGCGAGGGTCAGGTTTCTTGTGCAGGTCTATGTAGACCTGTAGGAATGTGTCTTCGGTGTTGTGGAGGGCGGCTGCCCGGGCTTGATGTGGCCATTGTAGACGGGCTAACCGTCCTGTGGACGTTTTTCATTTAATACGTCTTATGAACGGTGTGCATTCGTCCTCAGTGGGGGTAGGGACGGGAGCGACGAATGGTGTGGATGTGTTCATGGTGGAGGTCAGGTATTGAGTGAGGTGTGTGGGACTGACAGGAGGCCTCTTCAGTGTGGTGAAGGGATTAACAACTGAAGGGGAGGGACTAACGCGTGAAGGCGGAGCTGGGGGTGAAGGGGGAATATGAGTCTGGGGTTTTTGGGGTTGTCTTGGGTGGTGTTGCAGGCTGGGAAAATATAATGGAGGCAATGTGCAATATTGGTTTAGGTAAGGTGCGTGATGGAGGTGTGTGAGAAAGAGGGGGTGTGTGTGTTGTGTGGCTTGGACTTTTAGTGGAAGAAAGGGGTTTTGTTTTTACATAACTGTCTTCAAATCTGATGGGTCTGTTGATGATTCTACCTTTGGAGGTTCTGGTGGGAAGGTAGATTTTTGTAGTGGGACTTGAGTTGCTCGACGATGTTTTATATTGAGGGGAAGAACGCTTTACAGGTGGAGGACATTTAGTGGGGGGGGGTGATGTAGGGGGTTATTTGAGAGGTAGATGCGTGTGGAGGTTTTTGTCGAGTGAGGGTGGTAGGAGGAATGGGAGAGGATTGGGTGGGTGTATTGATGGGGGTTCTCGGAGGGGCGACTTTGTGGGGGTGTGTGGAGGTCGGGTACGTCATTTTGGAGGGGCTTTGGTTGGGAGTTACTTGTGTGGTAGACGTGGTGGGTGAGGAGGGGTTGGTCGTTGGCATAGGTAGTCTTTAGGGGGAGGTTGGTTGGGGGTTTTATGAGATGATGAGGTTGGTTGATGCGTGGGTGGGGTCGCAGGGATAGTGGAGGGGAAAGGGGTGGATGCTGGGGGGGCTAGATGAGTGGGTAGTGAGTGGAGGTTTAATTGGGAGGGTTGGGGGTAGGAAAGTGTGTTGGGTGCGTTCTTGGTGGGGTTGGTGATTTGATGGTGGTGGAAATAGGTGGTTTTGTGGGAGTTTGGTGGGGGGGCAGATCTAGAAGGTCATTCGGGGTGATGAGGTGGGGGTTGAGAGGGGATGAGGTTGAAGGGGAAGGTATTTGCTTTCGGGGGAGGGTGGGGGGGGGTTATTTTTGGAATATAGTTAGAGGGGTGATGGTGTTTGCTTGTGATTATTCGTCTTCTTTCCCTTTGTGGAGAAGAATTCGACAAAGAAGAAGAGGAGGAGGAGGATAGTGGTCTGGCAGCTCTACGGAACTTTGTTATCAGGGTGTGTTTTCTGGAGGGTTTAAAGGATTTCAGTCGTGGGCGTAAGTTGTAGCGTGAGGTGACTGGGGTAGATTGTGTGGTGCGGTTGGGTGTGTACTTGGTTTTAGGTGGGGGTGGTGGTTTTCTTACTGTGGTGCCTGGTGGAGGTACTTCAGGGCTAGACGGGAGGGTTTCTGTTGTGGTCGGGGTTGTGGGTGGAGGTTTTCGTACTTTGATATTTTGGGGAGGTACTTGACTATCAGAAGTGAAGGAATTGGTCATGGTGGAGGAAGGTGTGATAGTGGGGGCTTGGGGTTTGTGGAGGTTAGTTTGTGGGGTATGTTGAGGAATGATCGGCAGGTTCTGTGCTGGAGGGTTTAGGCCTTTAGGGGTTTGTAGGGGAACATTTATAGCCTGAGTGGGAGGGGTAGTAGGGGTGTTCAATTCAGGGTCGGACGTGTGGGGTGGGGTAATGTCTTGTGGTTTTAGAGGTTTAAATGCTCGGACGAATCTATTTCTGAACGTGCGAGTCACGCCGTGATAATCAATGATGACTTGATAGGCATTTGGGACTTTGATGATGGTGTAGGGTCCGACATAGCGAGGGCCTAATTTGTTGGTGACAGGGAGGTTGGCTACCATTACGGTGTCATGGATGGCGAAAGGGTTTTTATCATCGGGGTTATCATTTTTGGTGTTTTGACAGGTTTGGGCGGTATGGAGGGTGTTTTGCAGATGTTGCAATGGGTCAATTGTGGAGGTGTTGGAGGGGAGGTGAGCGTGATGGTGGAACGGCAGTAACAGGGGGGGTACGCCATAAACACGTTCATGAGGTGAAATACCGTCTTCTCGGGGACAGGTGTTCATGCCCCATTGTATCATTTTTATCTGTGATGGCCAGTCTGAGGTGTTAAGAGCAATCATTTTGGTACGTAACTGGTTGTTGATGGTGCGATGGCTGCGTTCGCATATAGCATTTCCTTGAGGCCAGTACGGGGATGAGAGTTTGATCTTAATACCGCATTGTTGGGTGAACTGGTGCCAAACGTTTCCACTAAATTCGGGGGCATTGTCGGTTAGAAGAGCAAGGGGAAGGCCGAATATAGGGAACACTTCTGTGGCAAGCAGTGCGGCGACTGTGGTGGCTGTGTGGTCTTTAACTGGGCAGTCTATTAAAATGTTTGAATATACGTCAACAAATGTAACGATATAGCGGTTGCCAGTGTAAGAAGGAAACGGGCCCATGATGTCGAGGGATAGGACTTGGAACGGTTTGTTGGCAGAAATGGTACCAGCTGGGCCTGGGGTGCGTGATCTATCCTTCCCCAATAAACAAGGTTTGCAGGATTCTGTCACGCGTTGTGCAATCTTGGAGGGGTTGGGGGTCCAGTACTGATCCGCGAAGATTTTTAACATTTTCTTTTGTCCAAGGTGTATGCCGTTTCCCTCATGGATGGCAATCATGTAGTCGTGGGCAATGGTGGGGTCTAGGACTATGTGACCGGAGTCTGTGGCAAGTTGATCTCCCCAGCGAGTCAGTTTCTTGAAGATATTTAACGGTATCCAGGGTGGTCTGATCCTTGTTTCCCAAGATTGAATTAGTGAGAGGGCTGGGGGGGAATTATGTTGGTTGAGGGGGGTATGTAAGAGCTCAGTGTTTTGTAAGGCGGCTAGGTTGGTGGGGGGGTCTTTCGGTACTGGCAAACGTGACAGGGCGTCTGCATTGGTGTGAAGTTTACCTGGATGATACTGTATTGTAAAATCGTAGTCCTCTAGTGTCTCTCTCCAGCGTACCAAGATGGCTGAGTTGGTTTCGCACCTACGCAACCATTGCAAAGATTGATGGTCGGTTATTATATCTAGTTTCGCGCCCAACACAAATGAGCTGAAGTGGTTGAGTGCCCAAATGATCCCTAGGCACTCTCTCTTGGTGGCTGCATAATTCTGTTGGGCTTGGTTGAGTGTGGAGCTGGCATACGCTATCACATGTTCCTCTCCGTCTCTTACTTGAGCTAAAACTGCACCAATGGCGTACAGAGATACGTCGGTATAAAGACGGAAAGGTTTATGGTAATCAGGGAAAGCGACAATAGGGGCTTGGATCAGCTTTTGTTTCAAAGTGTTAAAAGCGAGGTCTCTTTCAGGTGTCCAGGTGAATGTGGTGTCCTTGTGGGTGAGTTGGTGGAGGGGTCTGGCTATTGCGGCAAAGTGTGGGACGAAACGTCTGTAGTATGTGGGTAAACCTAGAAAAGAACGTACTCCTTTAACGGTGGTGGGTGGGGGTTGGTTTTGTATGGCTTGAAGTTTCTTGGGGTCTGGTGCAATGCCATGTTCAGATATTACGTGGCCGAGGAAATCTACCTTATTTCGTGCAATCTCGCATTTTGAGGGTTTCAATTTCAGCCCGGCGGCTCGGATTCTTTGAAGAACTTGTTTCAACCTGAGGAGGTGTTCTTCCCAGGTTTGTGAGTACACAATGATATCGTCTAGATACGCTAGGCAGGTTTCCCAGGTAAGGCCATGTAATACCGCTTCCATCAAACGGGAGAAAGTGGCGGGTCCGTTGCAGAGGCCAAAAGGTAGGACGTTAAATTCGTAGTGGTGGCCACCACTAGTGGAGAATGCTGTTTTTTCTTGGTCCTCTGCCTTGATGGGCACTTGCCAATACCCTGCTTGCAAGTCGAGGGTAGTGAACCATCTGGATCCGTATAGGGAGTCAAGGGAATCGTCTATCCTGGGTAATGGCGTAGCGTCTTTATTGGTTACGTCATTCAATCTCCTGTAATCTACGCAAAAACGGGTTGACCCATCTTTCTTTTTTACTAGAACAACAGGGGAAGACCAGGGGCTGATGGACGGGGTAGCAATTCCGGCCTCTCTTGGACTTGGCGTTCCTCTTCCTGGCGTTGTATGGGATTTTTTCTACGGGATGGTTGTTTTATGGGGGGGCCTGTGGTGTTAATGATGTGTTGTTCAACATCGGTCTGTCCTATTTCAGTGGGTTGTTGGGCAAATACGTCACTGAACTCTAGCAAAAGTTCGTACATGCTGTGTTTTTGGTGGTCGAATAATGTGTCAGGGAGAGGGGGTAATTTGAGACTGGTAGGGGTTTCATTGGAATCTATGGGGAGGTCATCAAATGTTTCGAGGTCTCCTATGATGAGGCCTTTTGGTAATGTCAGGGATTCTTCAGAGATATTGGCCACTAGAATGTGGTTTATGCGAGCGGAAATGATGGCGGGTTGTAGGAGGCAATGATTGGGGTTGGTGGACGTGGTAGTGGGGGAAAATATCATGTGAGTTTGGGGTATGGGTCGAAGGTTAACCCATTTTTGATGGTGGGGGGGAATTTGACATTTATCTTGAACTACAGCTGGGCTAATGATGGTGGGGGACCGACTGGTGAGCAGGTGCTCGGTACGCAGGGGGGGGGGGGGAATCACTTTGGTGGGGGTCACGTGTGAGGGGGGGGATTAACGGCGCGTGTGGGAGGATCAGAGTGGTAAGGTGTGAGTGATTTAGAAAACGGAATTTGTTGGTGGGACTGCGGAGGGTTGGTGGGGGAAGAGTTAGGAACATGGGTTATTGGTGGAGGACTGATGTACTGATTTGTGGTTGTTAAAAGGACGAATTTGGGGAGTTTTGTCGGTGGCAGTGACGGTTTGTTTAGAGGTTATATGGGATTGGTGGGTTTGTCTGTCATGAGGGGTTGAGTCAAGTGTGGGGTTTTGAAGTTTATTAGGGGTGTGAATTGTGTGGGGGTGGAAGGGAGCTACTGACGGAAAGCTGTCACAAGGGAAATTTTGTTGGTTGTGGAATAGCTGAGCATTTCTGGGGGCATGGGGAAAACATTGTTGGGTACATAGGTCGGCATTTTCCCTGAAAACATGTGTACATAAATATTTGGTAGAATGGTTTTTACATACATAAGAGTCTGTCCTGGAAACATGGGAGGATTGATCCTGGACAGAGTTAGGAGAAATGGGGGGGTTTACATCATTGAGTTGCTTGGACTTGTCTTCTTTCGTTTGTTGAGGCATTTTTTCAACGGAATGAGTGATATTTTGAGATAACTCGGGGCAAGGGGGTTAGGAGTTACCTTAGTGCTAGCTGCAACTTGGTAATCTTGACTCAGAGTTTGTTGAGGGTGGAGATGTTTTTTCTTTTTGTGAACTGGTTTCTGCGTGATTGGTTTGTCAGAGGCTTTGGGTTGGATTTTTGTTTTGAATGAGATCAGCCTCTGGCCGCAGTCAACCTGGGCCTGGAGTTTTTGAAGGAGGTCAAGTCCAAGGAAACCATCGTAATGTTTACAGTGGGAGGAAAATACTGTGAACGAGTGATAACAACCGGCATGGGGGGCAGGAGTAGTTACTGACAGGGGCAGTGTCTCCTAGGAGATTTAAGTAGGTATCAGCAGCTGAGATTAGTTCTGATTTGGTAGGTAACAAGGGGCCAAATAGTCGGTGGTGTTGATCATAATAAGACTTGAACAAACATGACTTAGCAGCTCCCGTGTCGATTAACAAGCGGACAGGAATGTCCTTGATTTTGGCCATGTAGTAAATGGAGGCAGTGCGATCAGTTATGGCGTCCCCGCCGAGGCCATCGTGGGCGGGAATACTTTAAAAATCCTGGGAGTCGGTATCTACCTGTTTCCTCGGTATCGTCTGAGGTCATGATATGGGCTATGTCTTCGGTGTGCATTTCCTCCATTTCTTCCTCTTGTCCCAACTCCTCTTCATTTACAGAAATGCGAGGAGTAAAGGGGCGAGGTTTGGAAGACTCACGAATTTGATGGCGGGCACACTTAGCACTACAGGCAGGGAAATCATAGGTGTTGATAATCACTAATGTAGGGTTCTTACTTTGGTAGGTGTTGTAGGTTTTGTTCCGGTTGAAGATTCTGCGTGGCTGGGTAGGTTGGAACCGGGGCCTACTGGGTTGGGGCTTGCCGGAAGGGTAGGTAGGTTTGTTGTGGAAGGATGAGGATGGGTAGGCATTCTTGGAGTTGAAGGTTTGAGCTTTGGGGTTTTGGTTGTCGAGGTGCTGCGGGTGTGTGGGGAACCTCTTGATTACAGCGATTTGGGTGGGTGTTTCTGTGCGCACGGCCAAAATACGTCGGATCGTGATGAGATCTTTTTGATATCCGACAAAATCGTGCACACGCAAATGATCCTTTACTGCTGAGGGCAATATTGATACAAGGTTGACCAGAATCTGCTGTTCTTGCTGGATTCTGGTCAATGTGGGGAAAAGACACTTTGATATGTTGGGCGATCTTATTCACTGTGGCATCTAGATCGCCTTCGAATTTAGTGTCTTGGATACGGGTGTGGGCCACGAAAACGCCCAACGAAGGCTTAATGGCCTCTATCACTATTGGGCGAAATTCGTCCCATGTGAGAGCACGGCTTCCAGGTGCGTTAATGTCACGGGCTTTTTTCTGCGTCGTGGTATAAACTAGGTCAAGTATGGGTTTCACTATGTCCATGAACGTTTCGATCTCGTAAGTCTCCCCATCATAATGTGGGATGGGGATGTGAGAACGGTGCGCCATGATGTTATCGTGTTCTGGCTGTTCCAAGCTTGCAATGTAATGCAACCTTTTATCCGAATCAAGAACCACCGCTGCCACCAATGTTATGCCCTGTTTTTCTACAGGATTAATGTGAGTTCTAACTGACTGGGTATAGAAGGCTGCATGCACAAAACAAGGTATGAGGAATAGAGAACACAAAATAAGCACACGGTAACAAGACATACGATCACTTTTATTGATGTACACACTTCTATAGATTTCTTGATGATTAATATGAAGCATAAGAAGATATGAATACTCGTACAAGACAAATGATAGAATTGAACAACACTAGCATTAAGTGGATCTGGATGGAGCCTAGTCTCCCACTTCCAACGTTCAGGTATTAATCTTCTGATCACTGGCTTTATTCACAAGTTTATATACTGGAGACCATAAATGTTACTTATAGATTTATATTCACTGTTAGATTTATCACTGGTAGCTCTGGTGCACAAGTAGTAGTTCACAGACTAGATTAGACACACGTATTTTAGAGCACGGGAATTCTAGTAACCTCAGGGGGGTACTGATCTAAGTTTTATATTCTTATATCAGAAACACATAGAACGCAAATCAGTGGGCGAACATCAGATATCACTAGGGTTTCACTTCTATGTAATAATATCTGGATATATGGGTAATTACGAGAGTTAATATCGCCTGTTAATTAATAAACACTGATACGCTTAGCACTTCCTAATTGAATGGTTATATATGAATTATACTGGGGCAAAGATATAGCCACTTCATAGAAATATTAATAAGTGAGTCTCTAAATAGCACTGTAACACTGTAGCACTGATAGAGTGAATCTTGGGTAGTATTTGATTGGTCTGGTCCTGGTTAAATTGCGTCCGTGATGTTGGGGGCTAACGACTGGTTCCGCGGCCGTCCAGATGGTCCATATGTAGAAAGTTCTCAAGACGGATCTCTTAGCGATCGTTGCTGGTTACACTCTTATATACCCTCTGGTTTCTAGACCTGAATCACAGATATTAGGATCTTCCTGTCATTCTGGATCGGAATTAACGCCAAGCACATCTCACGTCGATCGCTCAGCTTCCCGGTCTGTATGAAGGTTATAAGGTGTACGTAGATTTCTTTTACGTGGACAGATCCTTCTATCTAAATCTGCCACGGTGTCTGCAGGCTCTGGAACTCAATTCTCAGGAACAAACAATGATAGAGCTAGAGGTCAACACAAGGGACCAGCCACTGTTTGGTGTCTATCTTTCAACTGATTTTACTGGGGGCTGGAGCTCGGTTTATAGGTTCGGTTTTGGACCCTGTAGGCAATAGGGATCTCGAGTTTTGATGGACTTATTTGAGCTCTCAATTGATACGGGAACTAGGTAAGGTGGTGATTACTGTTGTGGCACATGGCTGTATGGAGCCTTTATAATGTGATATAACTGAGCCTTAGTAAGAGGTACTATTTTGGCTATACTGGAAGTATTTAGGGGAGAGAGACTGGATCTACTTTGCGAGGAGGTTTGGGACATCTTTGATAGGAGCGTCTCTCTTAGATTGCTCAGTCTTCATTCTATGGTATAGCTGAGGTGCTAATTTGGTTATCGGAGTATGCAAGAAAGGTTAATGGGTTATTGTGGGTTAATAGAGGTTAGTAAGAGTGTTAGTCATACATGGTTAGTTCATTGATAGGAAAAATTCCTGTGCTACCTGGCAATGACCTGAAAGTCAAAACAGGGGTCAGGTGCACCTCCGCAGGGGTAGGGGTCTCCCTCCTCGGGTGGGTGAAAGGGGTAGGTGCGCGTCCTCTCTCTGTGATGGTCGTCTGGGCGGCTGTGGCTGGGGGCTTGCCATATTACAAGTGTTTGTAATAACCCTCTGTTTATGAGGCAGATGTGGGTGTTCGTAATACCAAAACCGAAGGTGCCTTGATCAGCTGGTTTAATTGGTTGGGTTGTTAATTGCATGGTTTGTTGGATGTGGTGGAGACTGGGTTGCTAACTCTGCCACATTTATCTGGAAGTATGGCAATAGAGGTTAGTCACTGGCGAGGCGGCTAGCTTCGCACTGACGATCATTTGGTACAGGGTTGTGAATGGGTTGTGAGGGAATAGATGGCATGCAAAGGGTTAGTAAAGTTCTAATGGTGTTCCTTCCTACTGGGGGAAGGTAGGTTGGATAGGAGTGTATATAAAAAAGGTTTGAGAATGTTAGTAACAGAAAAGTTAAGGATATTCAGGGGGTATGGTGGAGAGGCTAGGTCAGGAGGGAGTCGAGGAGCGTGGGGGGTTAACGAGAGGGAGAGGGTTAATGGGGGCTACGTGGAAGTTTGACCCTAAGGTCTCTGGGCGTAGGGGTGGCATTAGGCTACAGTTGGTATCTTAGACTGGGGGTTAACGACAGGGAAGGTAGGTTAATCAAACGCTACCGGGGAATGAGCAATAGGTGGTGGTATATGAGTCTGGAAATTATAGAATCATGTGGACTGTGGGGAAGATGAGGTTAGCTGTAGGTGTGTGCTTGACTGTGGATAAAAGTAGAGAAAAACATAGTGTATTATTACTCGTCAATACGATAGGTTATGGACACTATTAGTTGACACGATTTCTTGCTGATCTAGTTGTCCCTGGGAACTGCGTTTTCTATGAAATATATACCAAAGAAAGCGGCAGTTCATAGGGGTAGTTTCGTTATTGTTTCGTGGTAGATATGCGTCGAGACAATGGTAAAAGAGGGTTATCTGTACAATCTCTGGTTGGGGTAAGAATTAGAGTTACTGCATGGTTGCTAACATCTTCAGTCATTATCTCTGTCTAGGTCTTACAGGAATAATGGTTATATATACAATGGTGTACCCGTGGGTATCATCGTGTACTTAATCTTGGGGGGGGGGGGGGGCAGGGGTTCTTACATAAGATTCCCTGGTTTGATGAACATGGAGTAGAATTGGGCAATACAGGAACAATGGAATTTCCTATACCATCTCGTCTGTGCAGGAATATAGTTACTGGATTGCTCGCGGCATCTTCAGTCGTGAGATCTGGCAAGATAGGGCAGGCGTAATGGTTGCACGATGGTGTACCCGTGGGTATTATAGTTTCTTATCAATTATGACATGGGGGTTAACATATTACTTCTCGGATGGAAGAACATACATAGATTTATGGGGGCGGTTTGTCTTCAGAAACTTAGTCTGGCAAGTAAGAGGTGTAGGACACGAGGGGTAGTGGATACGCAAGGTGGGGGAAGGGTCAGTGGTTAGAAGCGATAGGCAGGTGTGGTTTGGAGCTGCTTAGCCCTGCGGGCTTCGGCCTGTCTGAACTGGTTGGCTTGGTGCCTTCTCTCCTTCTTTCTTCTCTCACGCTGATCTATGGGGCGTCTGATCTCACCTGGTCCTTTCGTTCTGTGGGCCTTTCCTTCGGGTGTTTCTGTTCCCGTTTCTTTGTTGTTCTCGCTCGTGGCTTCCGTGGTGGGCTTCTCGTTCTGGGGCATTTTACTCGTCACTGATACTGAATTTTGGTAGTTTCTATATTATTTCTTTTCTTGGAAGAGATGTACACTTATTTGAGGATTTCTTCTGATGCTCCGTGGGCCGTCCAGGTTGGCCGGTCGTGTGAAGTTTAGTTACAGTTGGGTTAATGGGCGTGGGGTCTTGAATATGGCTCCGTAACTAGTAATGCAACAGTTGGGCACCATATCGGACTAACGCGAGTATTCTAAGCATATAGCTTTAAACAAATACTCGACTATCCTGACCCTTATATTAACCGGTGATGAAGTTCTGTTAAGGTACTCTTGAAGTAAGGTTTTAAATATTGTGTCTCAGTGATGACGGATTAACACAATATGCGACGAACGCAAGAAGAGTTTAGGTATGGCTCTTCTTGACTGTCACTAACCATTATAAGAGGTTCAAAGAACTCAGGGCGGTGTTAACCTTTTAGTCACAAATTCTGGTGGTGTGCCACAGGCAATTTGTGCCTAGGATTTATATATGCAGAGTCTCCGTGAAGGACACACAGAGTTTGAAGCAATTTAAGTCATAGGAAGAGGGAAAGACTGATTCTGGGAGAGAGTTCCAGAGCTCAGCTGTTGAGTAGAAGAAAGTTTGAGAGTAACGTTTCACTCTTGGGTTGGAGAGTTGCACAGAGTAGGGGTGGGATTGAGTTGCAAGACGGGTACCACGTGCCCTACGTAAAGGAGGTGGTATACACTGGGAAAGCTCTGAGGAACACTGATTATTATAGTAGCGATAGAATAGCGAGAGATATGCAACATTGCGGCGGAGAGAGAGAGATTGCAGAGAGTTGGTGAGTGGACGGGAGTTAATGATACGAAAGGCCTTCCTTTCAACTTTGTCTAGGAGAGCGGTGTGAGAGGAACCTCCCCACACATGTGAACAATATTCAATACAAGGACTCACTATGCCCCTGTACAGAGCAAGAAGCTGTGCAGGGGAAAAGAACCCCCTAAGGCGGTTGAGCACACCCAGCTTCTGGGAGGCTGCCTTAGCAAGACTGGTAATATGGTCCTTCCAACTGAGAGCAGAAGAAAAAGAGACACCAAGAATATTGAGAGAAGATGAAGGAGTGATTTTTGTATTGTTGAAGAATAAGGGATAGTCCGCTGGGAGTTCCTTACGGGTAGATAGATGGAGAAATTGGGTTTTGGAAGCATTAAAGATAACAAGGTTTTCTCTTCCCCAATTGGAGATAGTATTTAGATCAGAATCTAAGAGTTCTATGGCTTCATTACGTTTGTCGTTGAGGGATTGCTGGCTGGGGCGTTCTGAAAAACTAATGGAGCAGTGTAAGGTTGAGTCGTCTGCGTATGAATGGATGGGAATTGAGGTACAGTTGAGGAGATCATTTATAAAAATTAGAAAGAGAATAGGAGATAGAACAGAGCCCTGAGGAACACCGAAGTTTATAGGGTGATGAAGTGAACAGTGGCCATCCACAACCGCGGCTATGGAACAGCCGGAAAGGAAATTAGAGACAAAGGCACAGATGGAGGGATAGAAACCGAAGGAGGGTAGTTTAGAAATTAAAGATTTGTGCTAGACTCTATCGAAGACTTTCGATATGTCTAGTGCAATAGAAAAAGTCTCACCAAATTCCCGAAAGGAGGATGACCAAGAGTTAGTAAGACATGAAAGAAGATCACCAGTAGAGCGACCCTTAACACACAAAGAGCGGGTGGTAGGGTATTTTACACTGTGCCGCCCAGCGTTTTTTTTTACCCTAAATAGGGTTGTTTCCGTGCTCATTTTCATGCATAAACAAGACCCAGAGTGTAAAACAAGTATCTATCCCTGAAAGGGCGTAAACAGAGCTTTCCAATGACACCTGAACCATCCTTGTACGACCACTGGTTCTCTTGCAATGATCGTGCAACACAAGTGCAAAAAACCTAAAATAAGGTAATTTCCGTACATATTTCCCTGTGTAGCGAGTGAGAGAGGGGGGAGGAAGGTGGTATACAGTTCAGTACGTCCACGGTGGTCGTGGGGAGCGGTCATAAGGTTACTACGCTCGTCCCACCGCTCAGCTCTCTCTCTCAGCAACATTACGTGCTGAAAATGGCACTCGACATATGTGGTGCACCGCCACATAGTCCAAATTTATTTAACTCGACAGATGTCGTGCGCCATTGGTAAAGGATTAAGGAAGCCATACTGGCGATCTGAGAGCAGATTATGAGACGAGAAATGCTTAAGAAATTTGGAAGCAAGAATAGTTTCAAAAACTTTAGAAAGACAAGAGATGAGAGCAATTGGACGATAGTTGGAGGGTTGAGAGCGGTCACCCTTCTTTGGGACAGGTTGAATGTGAGCAAATTTCAAGTATGAAGGGAAGACGTTAGAGGATAGACAGAGACGAAAGAGTTTGCCTAGGCAGGGAGTCAGCACGGAAGCACAGTTTTTGAGAACAACAGGAGGGACGCCGTCCGGACCGTACGCCTTATTAGTATTAAGCCCAGAGAGGGTAGAAAGTACATCTTTAGAAGAGATTAGGATATTAGGCATGAGTAAGAGAGAGGAGGGTGGAGAGGGAGGAATAGCACCGGAATCATCCAAGGTGGAGTTTCTAGCAAAAGTTTGAGCGAAGAGTTTAGCTTTGTCAGAGGAAGAAGTGATGGTTGTGCCATCAGAGTGGAAACGGGGAGGGAAAGACGAGGAAGAGAAATTGTTGGAGAGGTTTTTGGCTAGATGCCAGAAAGTTTGGGAAGAGCTAGAGTTGGATAGTTCAGTGCATTTATTATTGATGAAAGAGTGTTTGGCAAGTCGAAGAACAGATTTGGCTTGATTCCGGGCAGAAACATAGGAAGAATGAGAGTCTTGAGTTTCAAGGCGTCGGTACCTTTTGAATGCTTCCTCCTTATTGCGGACAGCAGTAGAACAGGCGTGAGTAAACCAAGATCTTTTAGCATTAGTCTGAGAGAAAGAGAATCGAATGTATGCTTCCATTCCCGATAGGATTACCTCGGTAATGCGTTCAGGACTCTCCAAGGGTACCCGGCTACGGAACCAGAAATCGTTCCATGGGAAATCAAAGAAGTACTGCCGGAGAGCCTCCCAGTCGGCAGCGCCGAAGTGCCACAAGCGCCGCCGGCTAGAAGGATCGGGTGGCCGTACTGGAGAGATAGGACAGGTGACAGAGATAAGTTTATGGTCGGAGGAGCCCAAAGGAGAGAAAAGATCAAAAGAATAAGAAGAAGGGTTAGAAATTAGAAACAAGTCAAGAATGTTGGGCCGATCTCCGATGCGATCCGGGGAGACGGGTGGGTTGCTGAACTAATATTTATAATAGTTGCTGGTAGAAGGATGAAGGATTAACCAAATATGTAAATATATTGTGTTACATAACCCCCATGGTGAATTTGTTGTTCCACCAACAATTATTATGGTTTAAATAATATATAAATAAATGGTTGCTATACTTATTATAAATGGTCAGGGTAATTGGTCGTCTCTTCTATCTATCTATCTATTGCCTGTCGCCGTGGTCCACGAAGGGGTGGACACGAACGAAACGCCCACATGCACCTCTGTCCCCAGTCAGTCGACGCCCCTCCTCCCAACCAGTACCGTCTTCATCCATATACTTCTTCACTCCATCCTTCCACCTCTCTTTCGGTTTACCTCTCCTTCTCTGTCCTTCCACCTCGCTCTCGTACACCCTCTTATTCATTCTCTTGCTTCTCATACATTCCATATGGCCAAACCATCTCAAGGTGTTCCTTTTCACACTTTCCAGCACATCTACCTCCACACGACACCTCCCTCTTACTTCCTCATTCATCTGTCTATCCCTCCATGTAACTCCGCACACACTTCTCAAGTAACTCATTTCTACCCCTCTCACTCTTGGTCTGAGTTTCTCCACCAGCGTCCATGTTTCACTTCCGGTAGTGTTACGATCCAGGTTCTCAAAGACACAGGGCTCTTCAACATTGGACTAGATAATGGTAAAATGCAACAACGGTAACACTAGATCCAACCCCTGCCTTAAACACTGGAAAACAAAACACCATTACCGCCCTGAGTCGTGCCTGGACAACGAGGTATCCTATGACTCGGTAACTGGTGCACACACACTAGGCTGACGCTCGATGAAACAGCCTATTCTCAAACAGTAAAAGATTACTCGATTAGGTTACACAAAGAAAAGATAGTTAACGTGATTAATTAACGTTACGGTAGATACTCAAATAACTGGCACTCCTGTATTAAAGAAAGTGCAATGCTAGTCCTGCAACATCAACTGGAAACTTCTGAAATAAGTCTGATGCTGGGGAGATGTTCGTAAAGAATCTTGAACAATTATAATGCAGAATACGGGTCACAATAAATACTAGGACATATAGTAATAATAGGCAGGCGAATAATAAAGACTGCGCAAAGGTAGTAATGCTCGACAACTAAAGAAATGCTTCGTGACACAACGCACCAGCCTACTAGGGTTGTGCAACTCAACAACAACCTCGGCTCAAAAGTGCAGTGAATAATAATGTTGCATACATATAATAATGGGGGCTTATCTCTAACCAGTGTCTGCTCAGTTAATAAAGTCTAGCTGGGGTATCAAGGCAGGGCAACAATGGGCGAGCATGCGGCTCGTAGCCTAACGTTGTCCGAAGGTGGTATAATGACAATTACGTTATATGACGGGGATGCTCTCTTGATAAATCTAGGTCTATAGTACCTAGTTCTATCCTGGCGATCCCTCAGAAGTCAACACAAAGAGGCAGCACTATGTTGTGAGGGATAGGCTATGGCCCTCTCACACCACAGCGCTGTGCTCGCAAAGTAAACCCACCGAAGACAACTTAGGCTCCCACAGTACCTGTCGATGTCGTGCAGGGCTTAGCTAACACTGCACACATCGGAGACAACGACACAGTAACCTTACCCCTAGTCTAGCTTTAGATAACCAAGCAGAATCACTCAACACCTTGCCAGGGAGACATATACCGGTCTACAACCTTCCCGAGAGAGGACACATACGGAAAAGTCCGTCTCTCCAAACCTCAATAAAGCCTAATACCTCCTTAACCTAATACATGGAAATCTATGAGAGCTTCGCGTACAATACAACTGGTCGACGGTGAACGTCTATGCTGAAACCAGAAGGGATGTTGAGTTTAATAAAGATTAGAGAATGAGAAAGGAGAAGTCGAAAGAGAGAAATAGTATGCAAAGTGGCGAGTATGGGGGACAGAATTGCAAAGGATGTAGGTGGTACGCATGTCAGGCAAGCTCTGAGCTGGTAAAGAACACGCGGCGGCGATGGGAAGGGACTAGTTGACCACCCGGCCGCCAACGCCGTCAGCGCCCAAGCGAGCCGCGTCATAGCTCACCCCGCTGCCAGGTGTACCCCCTCACCCTCTCTCGCTCGCTTCCCACACAAGCAACATTTATATTATAGTGAATATAAAATATAAGGCGCAGTCACAGACCAAAACAAAGATCACTTCTAGACTGTCTGTGGCAACACGACACTAATAAAACAAAGCAGATCATCCTAGGACAACTGTAGCCCATCCCCCATCCTGGCGAGCGCTAGCGAGCTGCAATGCCCCACGCAACCATTCTGTCAACGCCGGGAGGCGTCACACCCCCCCCAAGATATGGGACACTCAACCATGGGCCCATATCTGAACAGACAGAATGTCGCTAGAATCTGCCACTCCTAACCACTCTGCCACTCATGGAATGCAAGCTCAGTCTCCTCAAAAAAAATACAACAACATTTATATATAAAAAAATCTTATCACCCTTCCCAAACATAATACATTAATTCATAACATTGTGCTCCCAGAGCGAGCTTTAAGAAGCACAGCCTACTGAGGGAAAATCATCTGCACTCAGTACTCAGCTACAATATTATCTTAAAATTAATTATTAAAAAGAAAGAGTTTTTATTTAATTTTTCATATTTTATTTTAATGTTGTTTTTGGCGGCTACTATAGATGTAGCCTAATTTTCGTCGAATCAAAGCCAACAACTCCTGCCCTGCGACCCTACGCTGATGCTACACACGCGAGCCAACAAGCACCAGCGCAAAAATACGCCGCGAGCCAAGACAGGAGGCTATACCAACATACTGTGGTAGCCTACCCCGGATCCTCCACCCACGACAAACAGTCCGCAATAACATTCTCACAACCGGCAATATGGCGAATGTCTAAGTTGTACTCTTGCAACATGAGCGACCATCTGGTCAGCCTCATATTCCGGTTGTGGAATTGATTGAGGAATTTAAGCGGGTGGTGGTCGGTATACACTACCACGACTGGCCCATAGGCAGGAACATAGACCTCAAAGTGTCTGAGCGCTAACACGATTGCCAGCAGTTCCTTTTCAACAACCGAATAGTTTTTCTGTGCTGAATTAAATTTCTTTGAAAAGAAACTGACTGGATGCTCAAGACCTTCCTCGTCTGTCTGCAAAAGTACGGCACCAGCCCCTACTCCGCTGGCATCAGTCGCCAACTGAAATGGTCGTTCAAAGTCCGGGGCCCTGAGGATAGGGTGAGTGCATAAAAGGTGTTTAACTACTTGAAACGCCTGCTCACACTCAGGTGCCCAGCGGAACTTTTTATCTTTGGCTAGTAGATCTGTCAAAGGAGCTAACACAGTAGAATAGCCTCTTATAAAGCGGCGGTAATACCCAATCATGCCCAAAAATCTCATGATCTGCCGCTTGGTGGTCGGCCTGGGGAACAAGTCGATAGCCTGTATCTTCTGTTGGGGCGGGCTCACCTGCCCTAACCCAACCACAAACCCCAGATACTGCACCGTGGCTTGCACAAAGTCACACTTGCCCAGATTAACCACCAAGCCTGCTTTACTAAGTTGACTAAATAAGGCTTCTATGTGCTCACAGTGACTTTGGAAATCGTTGTCATAAATGATCACGTCATCAAGGTAGACAGTACAGTTTGGGATGTCTGCTACGATGTCGTTCATTAAGCTCTGGAAAGTGGCCGGTGCATTTTTCAGACCATATGGCATCACGTTGCAACGGTAAGTACTGCCATCCACCACAAACCCGCACACCTCTTTAGCCCGCTCAGACAGTGGTACTTGCCAGTAGCCTTTGACGAGGTCTACCTTGGTCAAGTACCTTGCTTTCCCGATCTTATCCACACTGTCATCCACCCGGGGAAGAGGATATGCGTTGGTGGGGGTCAACCCGTTCAACCGCCTAAAGTCAATGCAGAACCGAACTTTTCCATCAGGTTTGGGCTGCAGAGTGACAGGAGAAGTCCACCGTACTGCCCCCTTCTCGATCAAGCCTCTCGCCAGCATATACTCCAGCTCATCCCTGAGCGCTGGGAGTTTAATGGGTGGCACCCGATAAGGTATCGACTTGAAGGGGGGGTGCTCTCCTACATCGACGTCATGCACCGCTTGAGTAGTGAGGCCTGGGTGCTCGGCAAATACAGTGGGGTATGAATCGAACAGGCGCTGCACTGCCACCTGCTGTTCCTCCGGCAGGTGCGCCAGAGCATCATGCGCACATTGGCTCGAATTCCCCGCCCACTGATCAGCCGAGACATGACAATCCCAGTTATCATCCACCTGATCATTGCTGCCCCCCTCTCCTTCTCCACCATGACCGCAGCAGGTCAACACAGGGACAGCTAGTGACTCAGGTGGGCGCCTCACATACTCCTTCAACAAATTAATGTGGCATAGTTGGTTACGCTTCTTCCGGTCTGGAGTGGCAACGAGGTAATCTAGATCGGAGATCTTTGACACCACCCGATAAGGCCCAGCGTACTTGGCAGCCAGAGGATGACCTGCCAAAGGCAACAGGACCAACACCTCTTGACCTACCTGAAACTCCTGGAGTTTCGCCTTAGTATCGTACCTGTCCTTCATACGGGCCTGCGAACTCACCAAATTACGCCCGGCCAGCTCCAGACTTCTAAGCATTCTCTCTCTGCTCTCGAGGACGTATCTCAACATAGAACATGGCTTAGCGGTACCCTCCCAAATCTCCTTCACCATGTGGAGAGGGCCCCTCACCTGATGCCCGAAAACAAGCTCATTCGGACTGAAACCGAGACTCTCTCCAGGCACTTCTCTTGCCGCGAACAAAACATACGGCAGACCAAGGTCCCAATCCTTTCCGTTCTCTGCGCAATAACATCGAAGCATGCTTTTCAGCGTGGCGTGCCACCTCTCCAACACCCCTTGACTCTCCGGGTGATACGCAGAAGAGACGACAGTGCTGATGCCATGCTGAATCATAGTTTGTTTGAACAGATTAGAGGTAAAATTAGAACCTTGGTCCGATTGCACCTCTTGCGGGTAACCATACCGCGAGCAATACAAGAGCAGGTTCCGGACAACAGTTTTCGCCGTGCCATTTCTCATTGGATATGCATCAGGATAACGAGTGGCCACATCCATGATAGTTAATAGAAATTTATTACCGGCACTAGTAGGGGTTAGGGGTCCGACCATATCAATGATGACCTTACTGAAGGGCGGTCCACTGACAGGAATGGGGTGCAACGGGGCTCTCGGAATTGTTTGGTTAGGTTTTCCAACCCTCTGGCACGTATGACACCTTGCTATCCAGGTTACCACCTGCCCCTTCAACCCCGGCCACCAAAACAATTTTTCTAAAGCCGCCACCGTTTTTCTCACCCCTTGATGTCCTGCCAGTGGTATGTCATGCGCCAACCTCAGTAGGCTATCCCTGCACTCCCGTGGCACCACCAACTGGTCCACTACTCCGGACCCCTCTTGCCAACTACGTTTAGGGTCTTGAAAACGCCTATAGAGGATGCCTTCTAAATAAAACATATCTTCTGGCTGTGCATCGCCGTCCTCGTCGAGCTCTACAGCTCCATTAGCACACGTTTGGAGCTCAGGGTCCTCTAGTTGCAACCGACGTATATCTGAGGGTGCCAAGCGGTCTAACTGCTCCCGGAGCAATGCATGACCTTCCCCGATACTGGGCTGCTCCCTCTGTCTCTCTCGATGTACATAACGTTGCTGTCGTGGAGACTCGTCATGCCCAGCCTCGTCACTCTCGATGACAGGCACAGGGGCTACTCCAGAATTAAGTAATGGTGCTAATACTGAATCACCCAGGAGAGCCACCGAGTCAAAACTCTTAAAACCAACTCCAGCTTTAGCCTCCTCCTGTTGATCGTTCCTCCGCTGGTCTGAAGACTGAGGACTAGGCTGTGACACTTTAGCTGCCCGAGCTCGGGTGACAACACACGCCATGGGTTGTGTCTGGCACCGCTCGACCCACTCTTGCTCTTCCCTACTCACGTCGGCCGGCCTCTCGGCAACGACTAAGGGTAGAACCTCAGAAGCGGGCATTGCAAAGTCGTTGCCAAGAAGAAGGTCGACGCCCTCCACTGGCAGTTTCTCCACAATCCCGACATCCAATTCACGTGCCACCCCATCCACCTCCAACTCCAACCGCACCAGCGGGTATGACCGAGTTGCATTAATACCCTGCACCACCACCACCCGAGCCGCGTTTATAGGGTAGCCAGTCAAGTTTTTCATCAGAGTCTGGGAAGCACCTGTATCATGCAAGACCTCTACTCCATGCTTGCGCCCCGCCCACATCACGCAACCCCGCCCTCTATGGTCGCATAAAACATCCTGGCAAGGTCGCCATTTGTTACGATCCAGGTTCTCAATAAAACAAATGACCACAACAATCCTGCAATTATCTCTTAGTTCACAAGATCCTGGCAAGGTCGCCATTTGTTACGATCCAGGTTCTCAAAGATACAGGGCTCTTCAACATTGGACTAGATAATGGCAAAATGCAACAACGGTAACACTAGATCCAACCCCTGCCTTAAACACTGGAAAACAAAACACCATTACCGCCCTGAGTCGTGCCTGGACAACGAGGTATCCTATGACTCGGTAACTGGTGCACACACACTAGGCTGACGCTCGATGAAACAGCCTATTCTCAAACAGTAAAAGATTACTCGATTAGGTTACACAAAGAAAAGATAGTTAACGTGATTAATTAACGTTATGGTAGATACTCAAATAACTGGCACTCGTGTATTAAAGAAAGTGCAATGCTAGTCCTGCAACATCAACTGGAAACTTCTGAAATAAGTCTGATGCTGGGAAGATGTTCGTAAAGAATCTTGAACAATTATAATGCAGAATACGGGTCACAATAAATACTAGGACATATAGTAATAATAGGCAGGCGAATAATAAAGACTGCGCAAAGGTAGTAATGCTCGACAACTAAAGAAATGCTTCGTGACACAACGCAACAGCCTACTAGGGTTGTGCAACTCAACAACAACCTCGGCTCAAAAGTACAGTGAATAATAATGTTGCATACATATAATAATTGGGGCTTATCTCTAACCAGTGTCTGCTCAGTTAATAAAGTCTAGCTGGGGTATCAAGGCAGGGCAACAATGGGCGAGCATGCGGCTCGTAGCCTAACGTTGTCCGAAGGTGGTATAATGACGATTACGTTATATGACGGGGATGCTCTCTTGATAAATCTAGGTCTCTAGTACCTAGTTCTATCCTGGCGATCCCTCAGAAGTCAACACAAAGAGGCCGCACTATGTTGTGAGGGATAGGCTATGGCCCTCTCACACCACAGCGCTGTGCTCACAAAGTAAACCCACCCGAAGACAACTTAGGCTCCCACAGTACCTATTGATGTCGTGCAGGGCTTAGCTAACACTGCACACATCGGAGACAACGACACAGTAATCTTACCCCTAGTCTAGCTTTAGATAACCAAGCAGAATCACTCAACACCTTGCCAGGGAGACATATACCGGTCTACAACCTTCCCGAGAGAGGACACATACGGAAAAGTCCGTCTCTCCAAACCTCAATAAAGCCTAATACCTCCTTAACCTAATACATGGAAATCTATGAGAGCTTCGCGTACAATACGACTGGTCGACGGTGAACGTCTATGCTGAAACCAGAAGGGATGTTGAGTTTAATAAAGATTAGAGAATGAGAAAGGAGAAGTCGAGAGAGAGAAATAGTATGCAAAGTGGCGAGTATGGGGGACAGAATTGCAAAGGATGTAGGTGGTACGCGTGTCAGGCAAGCTCTGAGCTGGTAAAGAACACGCGGCGTCGATGGGAAGGGACTAGTTGACCACCCGGCCGCCAACGCCGTCAGCGCCCAAGCGAGCCGCGTCATAGCTCACCCCGCTGCCAGGTGTACCCCCTCACCCTCTCTCGCTCGCTTCCCACACAAGCAACATTTATATTATAGTGAATATAAAATATAAGGCGCGGTCACAGACCAAAACAAAGATCACTTCTAGACTGTCTGTGGCAACACGACACTAATAAAACAAAGCAGATCATCCTAGGACAACTGTAGCCCATCCCCCCATCCTGGCGAGCGCTAGCGAGCTGCAATGCCCCACGCAACCATTCTGTCAACGCCGGGAGGCGTCACAGTAGTCAGTGTCAGGATTACCACACTGTCATGCTAGGATTTCTTCACTTCCATGCTGGCCACCCTATTTCTTGTTACTGCTTTCAGCATTCCTACAACCCTCTTCCCCTGTTACACCCTCTCCTGCACTTCTTCATCCATACTCCCATCTTTACTCAGCACACTGCCCAGATATTGAAATGAACTGACAATCTCCATAGCCTGACCGTTCAACTTCACCTCACACTCTGTGGCTTCACCCTTTTCGAAGACCATATCCTTGCTCTCTCCTGCATTTACCGCTTTTCGCACACTGTTCCAAACATATTTACCAGACCCTGCAACTCCCATTCATTATCGCTCATCAGAACTGTATCATCAGGAAATAGCAGTACAGGCAACTTCTAGTCGTTTCCCTCCCTTTTCAGCGATACACCAACATCGACTGCTCTTCCTTGTATTTTTTTCATGACTCCATCCATATATACATTAAACAACCACGGGGACATCACATACCCCTGTTTCAACCCAATATTCAGATCAAAGAACTCACTCTGCTCATTCTCCACACGTACTGCCGCCTTTGCACCCTCATACAATCATGCTCGTCACTGCATTCAGCAACTTGCCATCTACTCCGTATATTCTAAGTACTTTCCACATACCTTCTCTATCCACTCTGTCATAGGCCTTCTCCAAGTCCATAAAAGCAACATACAGCTGATGTTGCTTCTCCAGATATTTCTCCACAACACATTTCAGGGTAAAAATCTGATCTACACATCCTCTTCCCTTTCTAAAACCGCCCTGCTTGTCAACCCATCGGGCAACCCATCTAGGGGAATAAACCCTAAACAAATTACCGATGGGTGACACGCTAATCAGTGCCACTTACAGGTGGCAATCTCTATAACAGGTAACAGGTAACTTATCCATTTCTCCATTCTCACTCTCACTCTCACAATCACTTTCCTACTGTACACCTTCCCTACTACGCTTAGAAGACATATTCCTCGGTGGTTGCCACACACTTCTCTTCCCCCTTTACCCTTATATGGGGGGACTATTATTCCTGTCTTCCAGTCATCAGGTGCACTCCCCTTCTCCCATGCTAGTTTGCACATTTTCCATGCCCATTCAATCACTATCTCACCACCATACCTCAGCATTTTCCTACACACTCCATCTATTCCTGGTGCTTTCCCCAACTTCACTCTTTTCATGGCTTCACACACTTGACCTCCTGATCCCCACCTCCTCCTCCACTACTTCTCTTCTTCTCCCTCCTGTCTTCGTGGTGCAATGCATAAGTGTGTTGATTTTCGGTGTGAGCATCCTAGGTTCGAATCCCCGGACTGCCACATGTGTTTGTTATTTGTTAATCGAGTTTAGGAGTAAAGTTGGTTGGTGGAGAAAACATAATAATCCCATACCCCATCCAACTATGTTTGCTGGCGCTTCATTCCTTACATTCAGAAATTCGTTGAAGTACTCCCTCCATCTTTCGACTCTCTCTTGCTTCTCGGCTAGCACTTACCCATACTTATCGTTCACACCCCTACTACCCTTGCTACCTTCCCTAACTTTCGTGACTTCTTCCCAGAACAGTTTCTTACACTCCCTCCATTTTACACGCAGATTCCTTCCAAATTCCTCATCTACTCTTCTCTTACTTTCGTTCACTATACTCTCTTCACCACTTTAATTTTCTCCAAGTACAAGTAAGGTAATGCAGGTGTCTTTTTATGGGTGTTTAAGTGTAGTTATAGATTATTATAATGAATAATAGGAGTATATAAAATGTTGTGGATATACTGTATATAATAGTTGCTGGTAGAAGGATGAAGGAGTAACCAAATTGTAAATACATTGTGTTACATTACACAGGTTTTTATTCTATATAACTGGGGAATATGGGCATCAAAATAGTATGTTGGTAATGGTCAATTTTGGCTAATAGATTAGACAACAATTAAATAAGATTTAATGAAGACAATCAGTCTTAGCACAATAGTATCATCCTTAAAAGATAGCAGAGTATGCAACAAATTATAATAGCAATACGAATGGATTCAAGTATGCACAATGAATAAACATTTTAATAATTGGCTTGAGATAAATGAAGGACGCACTGATTTTATGTAACGATATGATAATAAACGAAGATAACAAGACTAAGTTCTTCGAGCAACAAAATTAGTTAAAGATCAAATGGACACACAATTCACAATTTATTACACACAGTCTAGATGAAGTGAATGAAAAAAATGTATCTGTGCATTTAGATTTCACTATTTTGATATGATCCCAAGTGATAGTAAACGTATAAACGCATATCTGCACGAAAATTATTGGATGACGTGTAAGGTGCATGTATCAATTAATATAGTAACCATATATGTATATCACTTCTCCTGTGAGTCGCGGGAGCCCGGACTCGAAGAAATATATATATATATATATGTTACCTGTGTAGGATAGGTGTGCATTGTTTCCCAGCAAATGGGCAACGTTTATCTAAGGGTATGGAAACGGAAAGTGCATTTCCGGAGAGGTCTACGTTAAATTAAATAGAGAACTTGGCATATCTGGGTCTAAACCCTCACAATAATCACTGTTACCACTACGAAACTGAAAGAGGCACTTAAAGGAGTCAGTTTAGATGAGGGCAGGGTAGAACGAGTCGAGACACTGGTTTAAAGGTAAGTTCCGGGACGTCTGGGTACAACGTCAGGTAAGGAGACAGGATATGCGTCACTTATGTCACGCTCACGGGCTAGGATCTTGGCCGAATAACTTCAATATTTTCTTTACTCGATCACTCTCTATCCTCGTCTTCTGGCTGGCTCTCGGACACTCACTCACGCTGTACCTGTGGGTTTCGTCTAACTTTCCTCTTCCTTTAAGATCAACAAAAGTCTTTCCAGGAGTAAGAGGCAAGCTAGACTTATTAGTAGGGGTACTTTGCGAACGATCACACACTGGCTTAACTTCATCTTTAGTACTGGACAAAGTAGAGCACGAATGAAACTGTTCAGAAAGCTTGTGGGGGTTCTCACAACAAGCACTGTGTTGTAAGATAATTCCGGCCTTAGAGTGTTGGGGCGGATTCGTACTCAAAACACTGAGTTCATTAGGTGATATTACAGATCTTGGAGGATCGTAATAACTCCTGAACTTCTGAATTACGTCTGAATTGTTAAATAGAGGAATTGCTCGACCAGTACTCGAACCTAGTCGATTCAGTGTTCCTCGGTCTCCAGTGTTATAACTGGGTGACTCTAGACGCCTAAATTACTGTCGATTATAGCAAGCCTCTGCGTTTATAACTGTTCTTTCTACCCTAAGAATACTTGGAAAGGATTCAAAAGTTGAATCTAAGCGAGCAGGCTGAATGTTTGCCGATGGGTTGGTCAGCGTGAGTAGTGTCTTGTTTTTCTGAGGTGTCCTGTACACAGAATCTCCGGGCATCAAGGGCACGGTAGACATCGTGGTTTTTCTTACTTTTGGAGAGCAAGATGCACTAGTTGCAGCTGGTACTTTTGGTCAGACGATTAGTCGTGCATGTGGCGGAAGTGGTTGGAGGTGTGTGGGCGGCTTGGTGGTGGAGATATGGGTGGTAGAGTTGGCTTGCATTTTCCCCAAGTCTCATAGGTTATTTCGACTCCCTTGATTATGATGATTTGGTCTGTGAGCAACTCTTGAGTATTTTTCTTGGATGCATGCTGTGGAGGCCTTATTGTAACTGCAGCTGAGTTGAATGGTTTGCAGTGTAGCTCATCTATGGGGGATTTGAAGGGTGGAGGTGTCTGGGGCATCGACGTCCACGTGGAGATCATATTTTTGCCTTTTATGTGGGGAGCGAGGTGAGATACCCTGTTTATTGTTCTTTCTCCAAGTGCACACCCTTGGGTTGGATGTGTGGACGGACTTTGGTGTATCTTGGGCATGAGTTGCAGTCATGGTGAGGGAAAGGGTGTTTTCTAATGAATCGGCAGGCTTTTGTTTGGGCAGATTAAAATGGTTTCCCCTAGCTGGCGCGTTTTCTATGAGGCTTATCCCTGATGTGTTTTCTAGAGTTTTGAGCTGGAGGCCGCCATGTTGTGGTTTGTTATCTTTCCCGCCATGTTGTTGCCCTCTGTTGTTGTCCGTGTTGCGCTCTCTTATGCTCGCAATCAGTAACACCGAGGCTGGAGCGGCTTCTGAAATGGTGGATGGCTGAGGACAATGTGTTGGCTTATTCTCTTCCCTTCGCATCTTAAAATGTATTCACCCAACCCTGCAGCTCCCACTCATTATCACTCATCAGAACTGTATCATCAACAAACAGTAACACAGTTAACTTCCACTCATTATCACTCATCAGAACTGTATCATCAACAAACATCAACACAGGCAACTTCCACTCATTATCACTCATCAGAACTGTATCATCAACAAACAGTAACACAGGCAACTTCCACTCATTATCACTCATCAGAACTGTATCATCAACAAACATCAACACAGGCAACTTCCACTCATTATCACTCATCAGAACTGTATCATCAACAAACAGTAACACAGGCAACTTCCACTCATTATCACTCATCAGAACTGTATCATCAACAAACATCAACACAGGCAACTTCCACTCATTATCACTCATCAGAACTGTATCATCAACAAACATCAACACAGGCAACTTCCACTCATTATCACTCATCAGAACTGTATCATCAACAAACAGTAACACAGGCAACTTCCACTCATTATCACTCATCAGAACTGTATCATCAACAAACAGTAACACAGGCAACTTCCACTCATTATCACTCATCAGAACTGTATCATCAACAAACATCAACACAGGCAACTTCCACTCATTATCACTCATCAGAACTGTATCATCAACAAACATCAACACAGGCAACTCCCACTCATTATCACTCATCAGAACTGTATCATCAACAAACATCAACACAGGCAACTTCCACTCATTATCACTCATCAGAACTGTATCATCAACAAACAGTAACACAGGCAACTTCCACTCATTATCACTCATCAGAACTGTATCATCAACAAACATCAACACAGGCAACTTCCACTCATTATCACTCATCAGAACTGTATCATCAACAAACAGTAACACAGGCAACTTCCACTCATTATCACTCATCAGAACTGTATCATCAACAAACATCAACACAGGCAACTTCCACTCATTATCACTCATCAGAACTGTATTATCAACAAACAGTAACACAGGCAACTTCCACTCATTATCACTCATCAGAACTGTATCATCAACAAACATCAACACAGGCAACTTCCACTCATTATCACTCATCAGAACTGTATCATCAACAAACATCAACACAGGCAACTTCCACTCATTATCACTCATCAGAACTGTATCATCAACAAACATCAACACAGGCAACTTCCACTCATTATCACTCATCAGAACTGTATCAACAAACATCAACACAGGCAACTTCCACTCATTATCACTCATCAGAACTGAATCATCAACAAACATCAACACAGGCAACTTCCACTCATTATCACTCATCAGAACTGTATCATCAACAAACATCAACACAGGCAACTTCCACTCATTATCACTCATCAGAACTGTATCATCAACAAACAGTAACACAGGCAACTTCCACTCATTATCACTCATCAGAACTGTATCATCAACAAACATCAACACAGGCAACTTCCACTCATTATCACTCATCAGAACTGTATCATCAACAAACAGTAACACAGGCAACTTCCACTCATTATCACTCATCAGAACTGTATCATCAACAAACATCAACACAGGCAACTTCCACTCATTATCACTCATCAGAACTGTATCATCAACAAACAGTAACACAGGCAACTTCCACTCATTATCACTCATCAGAACTGTATCATCAACAAACATCAACACAGGCAACTTCCACTCATTATCACTCATCAGAACTGTATCATCAACAAACATCAACACAGGCAACTCCCACTCACTCAGCGATACACCAACATCTACTATTCTTCCTTGTAATTTTTTCATGACTCCATCCATATTAAATTTAGATGTAAGACTTGCCAAATAAACAGTGTCCAGTATGTCAGCACACACAACCTCTCTCGCGTGTGTCGGCACTTTAAGGAGGGATGGGCAGGTTTTCTGGACCCATTTCTCCCTCATGTTTAGCTCCATTAGTTTTCAGATGTTAAGATGTTTGCCCCATTAGTTAGTTGATTTTAAGACCTTTCCCCCATTTCTTCGTCAAAATTTAGACCTTTTGTGCTATTTAGGTGTCGATTTTTTTCCCCTGGCGAACGACAGTGAGCCTGTAATGTTGGAAGAACCGGCCTTCGGACGGGAAATTTTTCTACCGAAAAATTTACAAATCAATCTAGAATGGGGATCTAATGGACGTTTTTTTTTTTTTAATTTCATAGAGGTCTAGGGAAGACACTAGAAAAATAACGAATACATGCAAAAACCGCCCAAAAAGTGAACCATCTCCCCTTAACCCCGTCACCGTTTTTTTTCTTCTTTTTTATCTTTCTTTCCTTTTCTCTCTTTTCCTGGCTTGTATCTATTCGGTCCCATTCAGCCAACTGTTTTAAGACGTTTATCCCCATCCAGGTGTCGATTTCTTTCTGGCGAGCGATAGCGAGCCATCATTGTATGGAGAAATCCGGCTTCGCCGGAGAAATTTTTCTATCGAAAAATGTACAAAATTAGCTTGCTGTCAAAACAAAAATAAATATATATGCTGGCTCGCTACCGCTCGCCAGGAAAATATTGACACCTGGATGGGGGCAAACGTCTTAAAACAGTAGGCTGAATGGGGCCGAATGGATACAAGCCAAAGAGAGAGGGAGAGAAAGAGAAAAAAAAGCGAGGTGGGCTCCCTTAACTCAGAAATACAGAAAAAAATAACTACATAGACCAAAAAAACAAGCACTACCCTCTTAATATGTGAGCTAGTGACTATGTGGTATGGGTAATTCTCCCTACCAGAAATTCTTGGAGTTGCCGCGCCAGACACGTTGTTTTGTACAGTAAGCGACCTGGGCCCTTTAAATGGCGATATCCCGCAGTTCTTCACCCTCCCTCTCCATCGATCATTCTTAATTATAAGGTATATGTCGTACTTTCTATAGCTGACACATTAACCCCACAACTACCATACTATATAAGCACTTAGTGTAGCCATCTTCAGTAGTTTAAAGTAAAAACATGCAGAATCGTAAGAAATCGTGATGAACTTTGGTGTTGAGTATTGTTTATGTCGACAGACGTAGCTCTGGCGCTACTTCGGAAGCGTCCACCGGAGGTCTCCCGGTGAATTCCTGGTAGGGAGAATTGTGGTGTTTGGGCGACTCGCGCGGAAACTATGGCTACAGCTTCTTAAATAGGGAGGATGTGCTTGCTTTTTATGGACCCCTCCTCTCCCTCATGTTTAGTAGCCCCATTAGTTTGGAGATTTTAAGACGTCGGCCCCATTAGTTTGGCGCGATTTTATGACCTTTCACCTCATTTCGCTGTCAATTTTAAGACCTTTCGTGCCACATACGTGTCAATTTCTTTCCTGGCAGGCGATAGCAAGCCTGTCATTTTAAGAGGATTCGGCCTTTGCAGGAATATTTTTCTACAGAAAAATTAATATATTTATCTTGAAGGGGGGGGGGGGGAATGTCTAGAGGGGTGTTTTTAATGCATGATGGAGGTCTAGCGAGGAAACTAAAAACATAAATGAATACATAAATGAATAGGCCAAAAAAGCTATCCACTACCCCCTTTATAAATCCTGACATCATTGTGTACTCCATATCTGGCGATACAAGGAAGTGGGTTATGTTCCCGGCAGCCTTTATTGTGCAGCCTTCTACACACCAAGGTGTTTATCTTGGCACTAATAAAGGTGTTGCTTAACCCCTTCTGTATCGGCGATGTCTTCTTTATTGTATTCTAGCTATATTTAAACGATTTGGTGCAGCTTAAGAAGGATGTGTGGTGATAAAAAGGTTTAAGTGAGATAGTTAGAACGCCCCTTTGAAACTAAATAATATCATCCATTAGTAGCCAATATAAAAGGCAAAGGATGTCACCGGTACTGGATGGGTTAATCTGTATAGTAGCTATAGGTTCATTTCGAAATTGTAGGCTTCTAAAATGTTATATTTATCTTTTTATGGATATTCATGTGCCTTACCATTGATGTTAAATAGACAAATTGCTTTTACTAAGGTTCTACTATCGCAATGTGATTATAGGATGTCAACTAAACTAATTTTTATATCGGGGTCCAGCCCCGAGTGTGTGTGTGTGTGTGTGTGTGTGTGTGTGTGTGTGTGTGTGTGTACCTCATCTATTTCTAATTACTAAGGAAGTATACTGTATATCTAGGAACGACTTTATAATATAATTGTCTATACTTCAACTACAAAACAATGTATATATTTGTTATTGAATAGCAAGTGCCAACCAAACATCAATCCAGATAGTTAAAACTGCGCAAAAAAAACACATAGCCTAACGGTCCACCGTTTTTTATAAGCGACTGCATCACTATCACCACACTGCTCCCAGGCCTAGCAAGCAGCAGCTGATCAATAATTCATGTGGATCAGTATTATATCTCTCTCCTTTTGCTGTGTTTGCAAGCAGAATACTGAGGTGACATATGTAACATTCGGTTAAAGAATCAAGCGTTTTTCCCCATTAGTTTTGGCGATTTTAATTAAGACGATTTCCTAGACTCATTGAGGATTATGACGCATTTTCACAGTTTATTCTGGCTATTATTAAATGGTTTTTATTCAGATTAGGAAAGGTGTAAGGAAGTCAGAGGGTTAATTGAGTTAATCTTTACCCTTTTTGTTCCCACAGATCCTTCCGAAGCTGTATACAATTGTCTAAGGATAGCCACAACAAACTGCCAAATTGCGTCATAATCCTCAAAGGGTTAACAAAATGCTTCAATCCATTTAGATGTCGAGTTTTGTTCCAGGCGAGCGATAGCGAGGCTGCGAGCCTGCAATTTAAGTGAAATAAAATCAATTATAATCAAGAAACAACTAAAAGAAACAAAACGCCCAAAGGAAAAAAAAGAAAAAGAAACTTATTATAAATTTAAAACCACTTCAATAATCGTCCCAAACGTCGGCTTAGTAAGTGTTAAGGTGTGTATGTGTGTGTGTGTAAACATGTGTGTGTGTGTGTGTGTGTGAGTGTGTGTGTGTGTGTGTGTGTGTGTGTGTGTGAGTGTGTGCATGTAAGCAGAACACTACCAAGGTCAGACGCAAGAACGGTTACATATATTAACCCTTTCTGTACCGGTGACGTCATATTTACTTTATTCTGGCTACTAATAATCACTTTAATTCAGTTTAGGGAAGATCTCTAGCAATTATATGGCTTCGAACTATCTCAATCAACCCTTTTAACTACCACAGATCTTTCCTAAGCTGTATAAAATCGTCTAAGTATAGCTACAATAAAATATAACAGACGTCGTTGGTACAGGAAGGGTTAAGGGGGTAGGGTATATTTATTATTATTTTTTTTGTTTTTTTTTTGTTTTAATTTTTGTATTTTTTTAGTTTTCTCCCTAGAACTCCAAGCTTATTAAATTAGTCTCAAGATACCCCTTCGATACCCCTTCAAAAAATTACAGGCTCGCTATCGCTCTCCAGGAAATTATCGATACCTAAATGGCATGAAAGGTTTTGATATTGATAATGGTATGGGATGAAAGGTCTTAACATCGACAAGCTAATGGAGTAAACATATATACTGTATATATATAATAATAATAATAATAATAATATTGATACAACACACACATCCCAAGGCCCAGTTAAGCAACAAATATTTGTTTGTATACTATCCTTGTTATTGGCCTTGAGGGTCCGGCCAGACAGACTGAACGTGTATAAAGACCTGCATGGGGACGCAGTATACATAGACACCACGGTTGGAGAAGGAGGTAGAGGCAAGGGGCTGTTGTGGAGGTTAAAGACCTGCATGGGGACGCAGTATACGCAGACACCACGGTTGGAGAAGGAGGTAGAGGCAAGTATTGACGGATTTGTGTGCTTTGCCCATATATATATATATATATATATATATATATATAATTATACGGTATATATTATTATGTTCCTTCCAACAACCAACCATACTCCTAAAATCGATAAATGAAATTTACAAACACATGTGGCAGTCCGTGGATTCGAACCCAGGATGCTCACACCGAAAATCAACACCTTATACATCGCACCACGAAGACAGTTAAAGGTTGGTGGACACTGCCTACGATTTATTATGCAACTTCGAATCCTGCATATCAATCTAAGCATTTACACACATCCCAACTGCAACTCACGTAGGCTATGCATATGTGAATGGAAAGAGCAATTAATGGGGCCTTAACCACTTAGGGAAGTCCTCTCGATAAATTACTCCTGAACCAATATCAATTATTATGTTCCTTCCAACAACCAACCATACTCCTAAAATCGATTAATGAAATTTACAAACACATGTGGCAGTCCGTGGATTCGAACCCAGGATGCTCACACCGAAAATCAACACCTTATACATCGCACCACGAAGACAGTTAAAGGTTGGTGGACACTGCCTACGATTTATTATGCAACTTCGAATCCTGCATATCAATCTAAGCATGTACACACATCCCAACTGCAACTCACGTAGGCTATGCATATGTGAATGGAAAGAGCAATTAATGGGGCCTTAACCCCAGGTGTGAGGTGTTGTGGAGTGGTCGTGCCACTGGACTGGTAATCCAATGGACCGGGTTTAAATCCCGATATGTCAATGGGAAGATATTATTGGGATGGAATTTGTGCTTACCACAAAGCCCACCGAAATGCCAAATAAATACCCTTATTGTTCCCTGATTAAATAACACTGTATGAATATTCCCATATTCAAAATATGCTACAGGGGTGCATTGCCTAGTGAGTTCATTGCTCAAAAGGTGGCGTTCTGAGAGTGAGGGTCCGAGTCTAGGAGCTAAGACAGTGAAGCACTGGAGCAAAGCAGCTTCAGAGATGGGGCTGCTTCGAGCCGTGAGTGAGCAACTAAGCTCCATACATCCTGCGAAAGCAAGATGGCAGGAGCTGGTTGCAGCTCAAAAAAGTGCTTTACATGTTTCACCCCCTAGACTGGAACGAGACCTCCCGGGCTTCTCCGTTCAATGTAGAATGGTTGAATGTATAGGCTCTCAGCCTATGCCCGAGAGGGAGTAGTTGGAATATAGAATACGAATAAAACAAATATATATATACCAGTAATGTATATAGTGTAGCTTTAATGGGGGCTGGAGATGCATTTCTTTTAGGTAAGGGGAAGACTAAAATATTATCAAATATCAGAATATGAGCTCGTGGTAAAGTGGGCTACTGGTTAAGGGGGGTCACCTGCTTTTTGTTATTTCTGTCCTTTTCTCTCTTTCTCTGGCTTGTATCCATTCGGGCCCATTCAGCCAACTATTTTAAGACGTTTATCCCCATCTAGGTGTTGATTTCTTCCTGGCGAGCGATATCGAGCCAGCATTATATGAAGAAATCCGGCTTCGCCGGAGAAATGTTTCTATCAAAAAATGTAAAAATTTAGCCTGCTGTCAAACAAAAATAAAAAATATGCTGGCTTGCTACCGCTCACCAGTAAAAAATTGACACCTGGATGGGGATAAACGTCTTAAAACAGTAGGCTGAATGGGGCCAAATGGATACAAGCCAGAGAAAGATAGAAAAGGACAAAAAAAACAGGTCACCCCCCTTAAGTTGTCCGTTCACTCCATAGATGTTACAGAAAGAGGAGGCGATGACCGGTGTACTAATGTGTGTTGTCTGTATACACAGAAGACGTGGAGTGACCTTTGATCTTGACCTGACCCCTACACCATGTCCAGCCATATGTCTTCACCTTCAAAAATACCCTTGGTCAATTTGGGAGAACTGGGTAAGTCTATTAAAAAATAAAAAGAAAAAAGAAAAACAAAATATATACAGTATATATATATATATATATATATATATTATATATATATATATATATATATATATATATATATATATATATAAATATTAAATATATATATATATATATTATATATATATATATATATATATATATATATATATATAAACTGTATATATATATATATATATATATATATATATATATATATATATATATACATATATATATAAACTGTATATATCTATATATATATATATATATATATATATATATATATATATATATATATATATATATATATATATATATACAATATATATCAAGTATATCTCACAAAGACACGTGAGCTAATAAATGTTTAAATACTCCCAGCCGGTATCAAACCTCCGACATTCAGAACGAGTGTCCAAGTTTTTAACCCACTACACCACGGCGTGAATGTAGTGGGTTAAAAGCTTCGACACTCGTTCTTAACCCTCTCCGACATATGACGCGATTTTGAGCTTATTAGGGATACTTTAAAGCCTTTGTTACCATCAGGGGTATTTAGAAACCTTTAGTTTAGTTACTTCAACCTCTGCAGTTGTCTTTGAGTTAGCTGTGGGAAGAAAACTAATTTTGGAGAGGTAATTATAAGAGTGAGAGAACTCTATTTCTTATTGCTAATCTGGCAACCTCTGCGTCATATTTGCGTGAAAGGGTTAATGTCGGAGGTTTGATCTCGGCTGGAAGTATTTAAACATACACGGTAATATATATAATATATATATATATACCGGTATATATACATATTTATATATATACTGTACTGTATATATGTATATATATACTGTATATGTAGTATATATACAGTATATAATAATAATATTAATAAAGTAGACGTGCCGTTTTGCCCAAAATCAAAACGGCAAACCCAACTCTGCGATGGCCGATGGATTTCCATCATCACTACTAATACCATCATCAATCACAATCAACATAATCACTACTACTGCCATCATCACTACAACTGCCATCATCACTACAACTGCCACAATCATCACGAGTACTGTCATCATCACCATTACTATGATCATCATCACTACTACAATTACAATTATCACTACTACTCTCACCATCATCACTGTCCATTGTCACTAGCATCTTAATCACTACTATCATCATTGATATAACTATCAACCATCATTACTAATATCATCACCACCATCTTACAATCATCATTACTACTGTTAACATCATCACTACTACTATAACCATCATCATTACTACTGTCACAAATATTACCATAATTTATTCTACTGTCACCATCATCACTACTACTGCCATCATCACCATTACTGTGAACTTCATCACCAAAACTATCGTCATCACTACAAATTTCACCATCCTCACTACTACTCACCATCATCACTAATACTCACACCATCGTCACTACCATCATCACTACTGTCATTATTATCACTACAACTATCATCATTACTTGTCACCATCATCACTACTATTATGACCATCATTACTACTACTGTTACCATCATATCTACTACTGTCATCATCATCACTACTGTCATCATCATCAATACAACTACAACCATCATCACTACAATTATTACCATTATCACTACTATCACCATACATCCAAATATTACTACCATCACTTCTAATGCCAACTAAACTAACTTAACCTAGCAAATGCATAGCGAGATGTTTTCGCTCCCAGAACGCCATCATTGCTGGGGGTGGGGGGGGGGGTTCCCGGGAGGGTTGGGTGGGGGGGGGGGGGGGGGGGGCGTGTCCGGGAGGTGGGGGGCAAAACCATATTTTGGACCTATAATCATAACTATTGCATAAATTCAAAAAATCTTTTTTGCCTGACGTTTGCATTCACGCAACAAATGTTTGTGTGAAATTTGGTGAAAATCCGTCCAACGGTCTAGGAATTCCGAGACAGACGGGGCGACGACGACGACGACGACGACGACGACAGACATTTTTTTCGTGTGGTACCCACTATACGGGGGGGGGGGGGGGGGGGCGATACCAAACTCTGCTTACGCAGAGTTGATAATATATACAGAGTGGTCGTGAAACATTTGCCCATAGGTTTTCTATTACTTTTAATTGGATGAAAAGTCGATGTCAGACGAAATTCACGATTTTCCCATGCATGTGAATTCCCTATGGACAATTTTTTTGCGACCACTCTGTTTATATGTACTTTTTCTATGCATTTGAATTATTTGTTATACACTATTTTCGCAATAACACTCAGAGCTTTCTCCAAATTAACTTGCAGATCTTGGAGGTCAGAGCTTAAAGGGCATAGCTCCCCTACTTAGATATCCTCAGATTTGTCATTTTCAATGTACAACATAGTCCAACGTACAATACTAGTAGGCTGGGTGTCTTATATAACGAAATATAGGCAATTTTGTGTGCTTCTTGTGGGGAAAAAATTAACGTCAGTTGCGGAATCAAGAGTACCTATACTGTACAGTATTTACATATTAATACCCACAGTCAAACCAATTTCCTTTGTCCTGCTATTTGTGGATGTTAAGTCCGTGAAAATAGGTTAGCCTAAACTGAACAAGATGCGGAAATACATTTAGACTACCAAGCTAAGTGGGGTACCTTTATTAGTCTCGTGGTATTGTGTCTGCCTCGTAACCCAAGGGTCCCAGGTTCGATTCCCGCCCTAGGTGCAGATTTTCTGGAGGCTGTTTCAGCATCAAACGAAGTTTAGGTGTGTTGGTAAAATTGTCAAGATGGTTGAAAGTAAGATCGGTGTTCCATAACCCTCCTTTCGGGCAAGGTGTAAAAAACTAATCCTGCAGAACAAGTAAGGGGGCAGGAAGAGAACTGGGAGTGTTGTGAGACTCGTGACAAAAGCTGTGATTGTGTGTGGGGGAGTTGCCAGATCTCCAACGAGTTGCCAGCTGGGCCGTTCATGTGCATGGTAGCACGTCTACCAGGCTAAAGCGTGGTTCCCATACCTCCGTTTTGACCTCCGTTTGGCCGTGTGTGCTCTCCCAGGAGTTAAAACTTCATGAGCGTGAAATCCAATGTTGCCACACTACCTCTTAGCTCGCCCAGTTGGGCTTACTTCAAGTATAAATGGCAAATTAATCGTCTTTGTGTTACAGCTTGACACAATTTATCGTGATATGCACTATGTAAACACTCAAAATATTGGAGAGTATTTAAAAAATCTGAAATCCAAGTTAAATTAACGAGCACTAGCCTAGCATCAAAAGAGGCAATGTACTTCAAGCCTAATTTTTTTTATTTCGGAATAAATATTACACAATATCCATAATTGGTTGTCGTGATAACATGCACAGCTATCAAATTACACTTCTATACAATTCTGGCTTCACAAAATGGAAAGTATGAGACTTTAAAAATGTGGGCTACATTTTTGCCTTGTTTCTGGGCTATAAACATTGGCAGTACTTCAGAACTCGCCCAACATTGTGTCCGTGGCGGAGAGGGCTAGTGTTTATCTTGTTTACATTATAAATACGCACTATACGTACATCCTGTGTGTGTATGCATAGGTTATAGGGTGTGTCTGTGTACTATTCATTGGTGACCAGTACATGCCAATATAATATATCATGGGCACCATAAATATACGTATTTGTCTTCAGATGTCTGTCCAAAGTTAAATCCAAGTCAACTTTTTGGGGACAGGATCCGGGATCGGAAGCGTGCGAAACGGAGAACAATAGACCTCGGCTCCAGCTCGCCGGAGCCCACGCGTGATCGGCCATACGTCATCGATGACGTAGTGACCTACGTCATCGATGACGTAGGTCCGTCCCAAACGGAGGTAAAAACGGAGGTATGGGAACTGCGCTTTACTCACCCGTCTCTCTGACGGACTCACGGTTGTTTCGGCTCAGGTTTAGTTCCTTTCTTGTCGTTCGAAGCCTTTGCTACCCGGACGGTGAAGTGATGTAAAGATTGTGAAAATAGGTTAGCCTAAACTGAACAACATGCGGAAATACACTTAGACTACCAGGCTAAGTGGGGTACCTTTATTAGTCTCATGGTAACGTGTCTGCCTCGTAATCCAAAGGTCCCGGGTTCGATTCCCGCCTTGGGTGCAGATTTTCGAGAGGCTGTTTCAGCATCTAACGAAGTTTGGGTGTGTTGGTAAAATTGTCAAGATGGTTGAAAGTAAGATCGGAGCTCCATAACCCTCCTTTTGGCCATGGTGAAAAAACCTAATCTTACATGGAGGCGCTAGTTTCTCTAATCTATCTATCTATGTATATGCTCAGGCCCAATCCCCATTTTGGGGGTAGCCGACTCAAGACAGAGCAAGAACAGGGAAAACACAAAAACAACATAAAACAACAAATAAACACAGATAAAAAGCACAAACGCACACATCCAGGTCACCCAGGAGAAGACCCAGAGACCAGGGTCATCAAGGTCGCTCCAGCATTCCCCTGGCCCCCGACCAACCGGAGAGGTTCCGATCTCGGCAGGCAGACATGCAGCGGAGCCAAAGCCACAAGCCCTCCCACCACACTTCCAGGCGCACCCTTCATATTAATCGTCTCCCCGGGCCAGGCGCCTGATGGACTATTATCTAATCCAACTTGCGCCCGACCCCTTACTCCAAATGACCACGTGTTCACTCAACTATTCACAAGTATTCTCCATTCACTCCTGTCCACCACCACTTCCTCTAATAGCATTTCCCAATAAAATCTAGCCCCATGGAAAACGAAGGGATGTCTTACCTATCACATATTGAATCATATATTTGTAAATGGATATAGGGAACATTGGTAATAACATATAATCCATATAGCCGGAAAAAATATAATTGTATTTAGTAATCGACTTGCCAAAGGCCACCAGATTTTTTTGCCTGGCTCGAATTAATCTACGTTATTTCTCGGTTATTTCGTTACATAGTTCTTAAGACTTCGTCCACAGATGCATTATAATATTGTCTAAACACCAATTACTATTTTGTGTGATATAATAAAGATAGTATGAAAAATACTTCGTATGGACATACAAAATTTGAACTACTTTTACATGAGTGTAACTGTACCATGATTAGAAAACTTGCTATTAGAGAAAAAAAAAAAAAAATCTTCAAATGTAGTAGTAAAAACCTTGATGCAGTTAGACAAATAGACGGTGATAGAAACAGATAGTCTAATTGTGTTAGTGGTTCAACCTTAGTAATTAAGCGTACAAACAACAACGTACTGTACTGATATAAAATACGAATACCGCGGAGTCAAGCTGGCGTCTATATGCTAACTTTGCGGTAACCCTACAATATAAACTTACCCATAGCTGACTTTACGAAGGGCTAATTGCCTGACCGAACAGTAGTGCCAATCTAGCATACTTATTGCTAGATCTATAGATATTTACTCCAATCTAGCAGTATTTTCTTGCATCTAGTGACATGAAGTCTAGTGATATTCTAGGAATATTAGCGATATTAGTCAACATTAGATAGATCATGGTAGGCTATTATTTGAGCAACTGTTGCCATTATTTTACTATCTAGCAACATTCTAGCAAGTTTTGAGAACGGATCTAGAATCATAGAATAAAAGCTAATTTAGCAAGGATTGGAGCTGGAATGAATGTAGCTACTAAGTCTGTACAACAAATCCAGGCTAGTATGTCAGGCTCTCCTATACCCTGTTCCAAATTAGTAGGCCAGAAATCGTGAATCCTAACCTCTTTAATTAAAAAAGGGCTAGAGCAAATGGGCTGTAAATTTCCACACCTATTCTCTGGCTGACCCTTCCCAAATGGTAGTAATATTATCTCGATTACTCTAGTCGTTTGTGAGTTATAGAGGTCAATATCCGAGAGTTTCTGCCTTCTTACTTGGAACAGGGTACAGCGATATATAGACAGTGTTAGGGTATATCATAAACATTTCCAATTAGACTCGTTTTCAGCGAATCTGAGAAAATAACGGGCCATCTATATGTCAATATTTCCAGCTGATTGGCTATTGCTACCTTGTCCAATGTCTCGTCTTGTAGTAATTAGTTATTCTTAACCCATTGAAGATTGTGAAGCATTATCACTGTTTATTCTGGCTGTCATTAGACGATTTGGTACAGCTTAGGAAGGATCTCTTAGAATTATAAGGGTAAAGACTCAATTAACCCTCTGACTTCCACATACCTTTCCTAATCTGATTAAAATTGTCTAATAATAGCCAGAAAACAGAAAAGAAATGCGTCATTGTATCTGCAAAGCGTTAACAAAGGTGATAATAATGAGGGTGGCACAAGTCAATCAACTGGAACTATTCCCATATACAGTAAGTGTGCTGTATTTTCACAGTCACTGACACCGAGTATAGTTGTAAATGGTGTAATGCTTAACCAGCATCGCACAAGGACACATATCCGATACAGAGGCTCGGAATCACTTTATCAGATTCAAAATACACTAATTTTTTTTTATTTTATTCAAGTAATGCTCGCCAAGAAAAAATTGACACCTAAAGGACACAGGTCTTGAAATTGCCAAACTAATGGGGAAAACGTCTCATAATATAAAAACAAATGAGGCTAAAATTGACACTTAAATTATACAGGTCTTAAAATCGCCAATCTAGCAGGGCGAACATCTCAAAATATCAAAACTGAAAGGCCAAACATGAGGGAGCAGGGTATCCAGATTACAAACCACCCCCTGATGTGAATATTTACCCTTCATTGGTTATGTATTACCCAGCCATCGACCTGAAGGAAGCCCCGAGTGAGGAGGAGTGGGTGCGTGTGGTGGGGCAGCTGCGGGAGGCCTACAGTGGGGTGGGCTTTGTATACCTCACCCACCACGGCTTCCCCAAAAACCAGGTCAGTCACATCACGGCTTTCTTAATCCCTCTAATCCCTGTTAATCCCTCAGGTAGTAAATGGAGATCACCTTCCTAATCCTTCTTAAGCCCTCAGGTAGTAAATGGAGACCACCTTCTTAAATCCCTTTTAATCCCTCAGGTAGTAAATGGAGATGACCTTAATCCCTCAGGTAGTAAATTAGTAAATAGAGACAACCTTGATAATTCCTCTAATCTCGCCTACGGTAATTGCTTAGGTACCGTAGTAAACAGAGACAACTTTCTTAATCCCTGTAATCCTTGTTAATCACTTAGGTAGTAAATATAGAAGACCTTCTTAACCCTCTCCGACATATGACGCAATTTTGAGCCTATTAGGGATACTTTAAAGCCTTTATTACCATCAGGGTTTTTTACAAACCTTTATTTTAGTTACTTCAACCTCTGCAGTTGTCTTTGAGTTAGATGTGGGCAGAAAACTAATTTTGGAGAGGTAATTATAAGAGTGAGAGAACTCTATTTCTTATTGCTAATCTGGCAACCTCTGCGTCATATATGTCTGAAGGGGTTAAGCCCTCTAATCACTCTTAATCACTCAGGTAGTAAATCGAGGTGATCTTCTTAATCCCTCTTATCCTTATTAATCCCTCGAGTATAAAATAGAGACGACCATCTTAATCCCTCTTAATCCTTCAGGTAGTAAATAGAGACAACCTTCTTAATCCTCTTTAATCCCTCAGGTAGTAAATAGAGATGACCTTCATAATCCCTCCTAATCCCTCAGGTAGTAAATAGAGACAACTTTCATAATCCCTCTGTTAGTAAATAGAGATGACTTTCTTAATCCTTTATAATCCCTCAGGTAGTAAATACTAAATAGAGACAAACTTCTTAACCCTTTCGTGCACCTCTTGATGCGATTGCTTCCTTACAGGGATACTTTAAAACCTTGTGACCATCAGGGGTGTTTAGAAACCTTTAGTTTAATTACTTCAACCTCTGCAGTTGTCTTTGAGCGAGTTGTGGGCAGAAAATGTATTTTGGAGAGGTAATTATGAGATTAAGAGAATTTTATTTCTGAATACTAAACGGCAACCCTAGGATCTGAAAGGGTTAATCTATTATAATCCCTTCTGATCCGTCAGGTAATAAATAGAGATGACCTTCTTAATCCCTTATAATCCCTCAGGTATTAAATAGAGATGACCTCTAATCCCTCTTAATCCCTCAGATAGTATATAGAGATGGCCGTGTGCACACTCACTGGACATGTACAGTTGTGGATTATGTTCTTAATCACCTTGTTTTTTCTTCATGCAAATATTACATATTGAAGCGACCAGTTTGTATATAATAGTAAATAATTAATGCTATTCTCAATTTGTAAATCTATGCTACAGAATATTTATTCGTAAATTGATAATTTAAGTTTTAAATGCATAATGAATAATACAGGGTGGTTAAGAACATACATCCACAACTGTACAGACATAGAAAGATGAAGAAGATACAATGCTGGCTCGCTATCGCTCGCCAGGAAGAAAATCGACACCTGGATGGGGATAAACGTCATAAAACAGTTGGCTGAATGGGCCGAATGGATACAACCCAGGAAATAGAGAAAAGGAGATAATGGTAAAAAACTCCGGTGACCCCCCCTTAACACCTTACGAGCGGGCCCGTCAGTAACTTCTACTACCCGCCAAGCGGGTGGTTTTACCCTAAACGACCTTGTTTCTGTGCTCTTTTTCATGTATAAACAAGAACCAGAGCGTAATACAATTATGTATCCCTGAAAGGGCGATAATTGAGCTTTCCAATGACACCAGAACCATCCTTCTACGACCACGCGTTCTCTTGCAACGATCGTGCAAGACGAAGGAAAAATCCCTAAAATATGGTAATTTCCTTCCATAATTCCCTGTGTAGCGAGGCAGTGAGTGTGGATGTGTGTGGAGTAGGGCCCAGTGCTGGCGCGGGAGCCATGCCGAATGGTCAGACCCGACCTACGCTCCTCCCACCGCTCGTCTCTCTCTCAGAGCCAAATATTGCTCAGAATTGCACACCGCCTTAAGGGGACCGACCGGTTAATTTAGGCTTAAAAAACTCGAAATCCTGAAAATACCAATAGGTGTTTACTCAACAAGAGTCAACATCCCTTCATAAGCCAGTGAAATGTTATTAGTGAAAACCCATTGGAAATAGTATTTTTTTATGTTTTCCAAACTTTTCCTGTAATTCTAAAAACGTTATATAGCGAACTTTGAAATTAACATGCTCAGTAACTACTGGTCGTACGAGGAGCATACCTATATAAATTGAAAGAGTGTAAGCTACTCTTCAACCTACCATACGCTTTTTCTTCTACTTTGCCATGTTCCCGCATAAAATATTGTAAATCTAAAAAACAAAAGTAAAAATGTTCACCTAATGACCTTAGACTTTCACCTGTTTTTCTCAGAACCTATATTGCCGCACTATCGGATGTTATTTTACAGTTATTATTGGACCTATAGGAATGGTGTATATCCATTGGAAAGGTAATTAAAAACACTAAAAGGCCTATAAACCAAATTTACTCTAATAATTTAAATTTTTTCACAATATGTCGTCAAAGTTGTAATTTTCTATAAATATATTCGCCTGAATCCGTCATCACCTAAATCGAACAAATACACAAAATATATAAAATGTGTTTTATAGAAACTATAGATACACCTTTTGTGAGTTGTTTGATCACATAAAACATGTGCTATGGGGATTTCTGTAGGAGTTTATCATTTTGTGCAGTACTATGATTTTCATTTTTTTTTTACCTAAATTGCAAGAAAAAAGCAAAAATAAAATAAAATAAAAACAAATTTGATCTAGTTTTATGGTCATATACACCTGTACCAAATTTAATTTAAATTGATAGTAAGACCTGGAAGTTTGTAATTAACCGGTCAGTCCCCTTAAGTCGGTCGCCGCCACATAATCCTTTCTTCTCTAGACCGACTTAAGTCCGGCCCCGCTAGACAAGGGTTAAGAGGGTTCGTTTATATCCGGCAGATAGAGGATGTGTTCGGTACGGCCAGGAAGTTCTTCAACCTGCCTCAGGAGACCAAGGATCAGTACCCAGCCACGTCAATAGAGGACAAGCAGGGATATGTGGCCATAGGCAAGGAAATGTAAGTAGATCAGGTCTTTCCTCTCACTTAAACATTAGGCTACCATAGCGCGGTTGGGAATAAGATCATGATTAAATTAATATCCAGTATTCGAGAATGGACAACAATTCGTAGGCGTGTGCATAAACCTTTAACCGTCCTGGTGGTGTAATGGTTAGAGTGTTTACAAAATCTGTGTGTGATAACCCAGGTTCGAATCCCGGTGGATCACATTATAGGTTTGATTCCCGAAGGGAAGTAGAGAAAACCTAATATTTAGTAGGGGCCACGGAATCATTGACGATGTTGCCTATTAGTATAATAGTCTCCATTCAACACCACGTCGGTCGTTTGAATCAATCGCCGCGAGGAAGAAAAAGAGTCATCTTCATAAGTGCAACGCTACTTCTCTTATGGTGTCGTCATAGGTCGGGTACCTACTACGAAAACACTTTCGTAAAAAATAAGAGAGTAAAAAAGGAAAAATGTAAACACTTAAACACTGTTATCAACAAGCTTCCCACATTCGGTGGATTTTCTTGTGTTGTGGCTTCTTACCGCCTCTCGCCAAGCGCACAATTCGTCCTTCACTGATATATCAAGATAAAAAAACTCAAAATATCATGCGAATGGGAAGGGGATGGCTGGGAGGGCCCTCATCGTCAATGATTCCGGGGCCCCTACTAGATATTAGGTATTCTCTACTTCCCTTCGGGAATCAAACCTATAATTTAATAGTGGCCCCTTCATCATTGACGATGTTGCCTGAATTCCAAGTCTGGAGGGGGACATTTGCAATAATATCGTATCCTCAGTAACCGCAGGTTGTAAGTCAATAATCTTCATAACAGGAAAAAGTATTTTATTGTTGTATGCATGCAATATAAAAGATATAAAATATGAAAGAGTGTGAACAGTGCGTTGCTTCAAAGAAGCCTGCTCCAACAACATAGTCCTCTTAAATGAGGTGTTTGTTGTAATACGTGATACATAGAGTTAATACAAAAACCCCTCATCACTTTAACCCGGAACCTGGGCTGAGCTCAGCTTGTTCCTTAGGTCCATCTATTAAGTCACTTCGACCAATACCAATACTTCTCAATTTAGTGCGAACTAGCATAGAAACCTTATTTTTACATATACAATTAGTCTATCTATCTATTCTATCTATTGCCTGACGCCGTGATCCCCGAAGGGGTGGCCACGAACGAACCGCCCCCATGCACCTCTGTCCCAGCAGTCGACGCCCTCCCGCCCAACCAGCACCGCCTTCGTTCATAGTTCCTCA
>CM064525.1:14677309-14858976 GCA_032716605.1 Paralithodes platypus
CCTTTTCTAAAGTGATTTTCACACCCCTTACATCATGCAGTGCGCAGCATGTTCAATAAATTCAGACAGAGTAGAGGTAAGCTTAGTATCCCTCCCTTCTTGGCGGTCCCTGAACCGCCGCAATGACTTTATTTTCTCATCCATTCTTAAAAGTTTACGGTAACTAAAGCTTAAGGAACACAATACTTACCCCTGTAAGCTTACCTGTTCCCTTTTATTTTTATCATTCTAACGGCGTCTACTTTCATATGACGTCCACCCAATCTAGCATTCAGATCGTGGATTGAACCTCCCAGTCTACAGATTGGAAGCCAAAAACCATTTTCCTTTGCCCCTCAACTTTCTCTCATAATTGCTGAGGGGAACAGGCCCTGGGTGGGGTTTTTTCCCGCGGGGCGTTTCCGCACCCTCCTCAAGCTCCCGCCGTCCTAGTCTTCGGGTCTACCAGCTTTATTGTGGTCGGCAGTGAGGGTTCTGTGGGGGCGCACGGTTATGGCCTTGGCCTTGCTCGGGGCCTTGGGGCTGTTCGGCCAGGCAGCTTGGGGAACAACAACAACAACAACAACAATACTAATCGTCACTGTAGGCTAACCTATTCTAATCTATTCTAAGCCTAGGCTAACCTACTTACATTGATGACGACAGCAACCAAGCATATTGAAGCATGCAGACCGCGTGCCCCCTGTGAGTTTACAAATCATCAAAGAAAAGGAAAATTACCCTATGTCATATTACTCTACTTTACAATATTTACTTTACTAGGCTATATTAAATTTTAACAAATTACAAAAGAAAAAGAAAGAAGGATCAAGACTCCTCTGAAGGAGGAACAGCCGCAGCCATCGTCCTAGTCTTGAGATCTAGCCTATTGCGTCGACTGCTCCTCCTCGGCCCCGTCCTTCTCCTCAAAGAAGGCACGCGCTCTGTCCAGTAGCCTATCTAACACCTTCCGGCTCCCTGGCGCATCTAAATGAACTCCGTCCCACAAGTCGGTCTTACTCATCCCCATGGCAAAGTACCTTTGTTTAGTAAATGGGAGATTTCTTCGCAAGCGGAGGTTCACACCATTCTTTGCCCTATTGTACTCCTCGGGAGTCATACCCCTAGGGCTTACCCTAGACTCCAGACTGACCACCAGACAGTGACCCCCAGTCTTCTCTTCTATCTCTTCAGCTAGAGACTGGAGCCCGAGGGCCACCCCCTGAAGGTCAGCTTGCAGGGACAAATCATTTCCCCCGAGGATCAGGAACGTAAGATCCGGCTTGTAGGCTAGGAGCGCATCCCAGGCCAAGGTCTGCCTGACAGTGTCTACCCTTGCCCCTGGTCTATATATTTGCTTAACAAAAAAAGCAGGGCACTGCACTGGACGATCCAGCGGAAAATCCCGCACATAGGAATGGCCGAAGAGGGCCACCTTTCTCAAAGGCACAGGGTAATAACCAGACGATGGCACAAACTCTTGGCCAACGCCCCCTGCCCTTGCAGCCTTCCCCGGTGCGCCCCTCGGCATTTGTCCACTGGATCGCCCAGCTCTACACAAAGGCAGACAAGTCAGGCCTAACACCCCCCCAATTCCTATCAATATATAACAGATGGCCCAGTATCCTGGTCACACGGCACCAATTATATCCTGAATATTATTCCTAGGGGATAGAGGAGAAACGGATATAAAGTAAATGTTCAGACCTGGAAAGATGAAATGGCCTAGGCTATAAATATGATACCGGTGTTGGACTTACGTGTTAAATTGTATATGTAGGCTATCTGTGGTAGTCCCAGTAATATCTATGAAGTACTTCTAGTATTAAAGGAACTTAGCTGTGATGCAAAGAGTGTAGGTTAGGTGATGGACATGTCGGTAGGTGTAGATCAGTGAAGTTCTGTTGTTATGTGGCAGCAACTGGTGGTTTGTTGTGAGCGGGACGAAGTCTCTGTGTGAAGTGTACTGAGATTCCCTCTTATCGTAACAATATAAATATATTTAAAGGGTTCTATATCGCCCCCCGTGATTAAATAATACGGGAAAATAAACTAATATATAATTGGTGCAACCACAGTAATACTTATCCACAAAGATAAATAAAGTAATGCGTATAAACAAAAAGGAACCAGCTGTCGTGAACCCGGGAAATTCAAACTACGGTATATATACCAGCTAGGATTCACGACAACCAAGGCTTTATGCTATCTAATCTAAACGTCCCTAAACTTACAACCTATCTGTATATATATTGTTACGTATCTTGATCCTCAAGTGGTTAACTTGATGAATCTAGATAGCACAGAGATATATTTTAAGGTATCAGTCAGCTGAAGGCAAAACAAAAGTAAAATCTAATAACATTATTTCCTGTTGTTGCTTCCTTTCCTTTTGGATCTTAGGATTTGGTATCCTTTATTGACTGATACTCTTTAATTATGAAAAATACTGAAACTAATTAAAGTCATGTAGTATTTATAAAGAATTATTATTTAACCGAAGCTTAGTAGGCTATGGTTATGAACCGAATAAGTTATATCTAAAGAAGGACTATTAATTCTATAAAGTCTTGAAAGATAAATATTAAGGTAAGAATATTTCTGTCTCTTACCCTTTTTGAAATGAATAGCTAGTTTTCTTATATGTCCTTTTATTTATATTTAATGTAATTATTCTTGGTTCTTGTCTTACGTTAATAGTATTATATTATTATCATCAGGATTAATATCAAAGTCACAAAAAGTTAGATATATATTTAATAATTAGTTAAATGTATTTCTTAACCACGTAACATTGAGGTTTGATTATGAGTAAATTAAGTTACAGGATCGCTTCATAGATTCGATTCAGGTCTCACTCAAATAATATGAAAAGCAAAAATAATATTTTGAAGCTAAAAGAATTTTCTTCAGCTTAGGAAATCACTAGAAGTAACATTGAAACAGCCATGTTAGTCTAAGGCGATATTACTAATAAGAGACAATAGCATCACCGTACTAAGCACCGTTAAGCAATGTAAGCTTAATTAAAAGAAAATGACAGAACTCGTAAGTATTAATATAAAACAATAGTATTACTTTCATCATAACCCAACTACTTAAAGAGTTGCTTTAGTTCACAAGTCAGTCAACTAAAATAGTTAAGTACATAATAGTAGCGTTAACGTTAATTCCCAATCAAATGGTTAACCTCTGAAGTGCGCATGGGGGTAATTGGAAACGTCCCCCTGTGCTGACGTATTTGAGGTGTTTCCGTCACTAAAATATTCATTGTGCCATTAATAGCATTAATATTTATCCATATGCGCCTATTATGGGTTGATTATAAAGGTATTAACCTGAAACAACAATAAAACGAGTGAAAACAGCGTTTGGATGGTCAAAATCGGAGATATAGCCCGCGAGTTGTATATATGGTGAGGCAATCTGCTTTCCCGCCAATTTCCCCCAAGGCCACTGAGACACAGTCGATCGATACTCTCTCTCTCTCTCTTGCACTCGCTTGCTATCAGTGATGACCACACCCTCCAATCGGATTTCTAATGTTAGCACGAAATATACCTCAGAATAAGGAATAACAAGCAAAATAGGTGATACCTGAAGGAGAGGAGGCGAGGTAGAGGACTGAGATTTTGCTTGGCCCAGGGGCCCAAAAAAAAATACAAAAATACAAAAATAAAAAAATATAAATTTTTTTTTTTTTTTCGATGTCAAAAGTTGATTTTTATTTTCTCTGACTCTTAAGAGTCTTCCCGCAGTGCGCCGGGGGAACTCTTAAGAGTCTCCCCGCAGCTCCCGGGTTAAGTACATAATAGTAGCGTTAACGTTAATTCCCAATCAAATAGTTAAGTACATAATAGTAGCGTTAACGTTAATTCCCAATCAAAGAGTTAAGTACATAATAGTAGCGTTAACGTTAATTCCCAATCAAATGGTTAAGTACATAAATAGTAGCGTTAACGTTAATTCCCAATCAAATAGTTAAGTACATAATAGTAGCGTTAACGTTAATTCCCAATCAAATAGTTAAGTACATAATAGTAGCGTTAATGGTAATTCCCAATCAAAGAGTTAAGTACATAATAGTAGCGTTAACGTTAATTTCCAATCACATATCTCACTAACCAACATAACGTAAGTGTTTACACGGAACACACTTAACACACACTTATAAAATCTGACTGACAGTCACAATCCCATTATAATACTTCACCCCGTCTTCCTCCAGCTGCAAGTTCACCTTCCCAACTCCAAATGAGACTGATTTGAATGCCCACTACTCGGGTCTTATATACTAAACAATGATGGTGTAGGAACGAATCAGGAGGCGAGTGATGGTGCGCGCCCCTATCACAGCTCCTCGAGTTGTGTAGCAGGTGCGTGGTCCAATGGGGTCTCCTGGCGTCGATCATACGTCATAGCGTCGGGTCATCGAAGTAGTTTGCAGAGTCCCCCATGACGCACACAGGTGTGAAGGCTTGTTTGCTGGTATGCGGACGAGCTGGTTTCCCACTCGCTAGTTCGCTCGCTGGTCTGCTTCGCCGCCTGGGTAGTTTGGCACTCCTTCAACTCTTAATTCTAACTCTTAAATTAACATACAGGGCTCCGTATGTCAGACCTCCCCCCTAGAAAAGAGTTTAAGGAGTATAGTACATAATAGTAAACATAATACATAAATAGATTCACCACCAGATTGGCAACAGCAAGATTAGAATGAAGATATAATAAGGATACCACCCAAAGTAGGCAACGTCTCCAGGTACCACATCAGAACATAGCCGGAACGTAGCTGGAGCGCTATTCGAACTGCAAGGCATCTCACAGCTGAAGGCTTGAAAGCGCACTACTAAAGCATGATATTTACCTCGCTACAAGGGAGAGCTAATTGCCAAAATCCTCTCATTTAGTTAAACTTACTGCTGTATGAGGCCAACCTGGTAAATGCAATCTTTGATCCGTGGCAGTGGGTAGGTATCGTTCTTTGTGACAGCATTAACTTGCCTATAGTCCATACATAACCTATGGCTCCCGTCTGGCTTTGGCACAAGTATGACTGGACTACTCCACTGGCTTAAGGCCCTTGTGATCAGCTGGTTTGAAAACATGATGTCAAGATCGACCTGCAGTATACTCCTGCGTTGTGGAGAGACACGGTAGGGGGATAGTTTAATGGGAGTTGCATCCCCTACGTCGATGTCGTGCACGGCCAAAGAAGTGAGCCCTGGAGTATCACGGAACACACTGGGAGACTGAGATAAAACAGAGATTAGTTGGTTCACTTGATCAGAGGGAAGATGACATAGTTTAGATGGTAATTCCCCCCAAGCTACTGAATTATACTGAAAGTTTGATAGGCTACATGACAAGTCAAAGTATGCATGGATACCTTCAGGCTCTGGAACAGTCTGTTGCGGCTCAGTAAGAGAACTGACGACTTCGTCCGCACCAGGCTGTCCACAGGTCCTGACATTCACTGCCACAGTGGGAGAATCTGGAGGAGAGGAATCAGGGGACCTATGGTAGGGTTTCAACATATTTATATGGAACACTTGCGTGGGCTTTCTCCTGTCTGGGGTAGTTACTAGATAATCGGTAATGCTCACCCTCTGAATGATCTTATATGGGCCCCTGAACTTGGCAGATAAAGGTTGGCCAAAAAGGGGGAGCAGGACCAAAACCTCATCACCGGGCTGAAACTCCTTCTCACAGGCTTTTCTGTCATACCAGTTCTTCATGGAGCTTTTAGCCACTGTCAAGTTTTGAGCGGCAACTCACATGAGGATCTCAGCCGGGTTTTGAAATCTGAAACATACTTGAAGAGGTTTTGGTTCCCCTCCTGGCCAACTAGGCTATCCTGCAATAGTTGCAAAGGACCTCTTACCTGGTGACCGAAAACTAGCTCATTAGGGGAAAAACCCAGGGATTCAGTTGGAACCTCACGAGTAGCAAATAAAAGAAAAGGTACCCCCTTATCCCACTCAACTCCGGTCTCTGTACAATACTTACGTAACATTCCCTTTAATGTCTGGTGATATCGTTCGAGAACCCCTTGACTCTCTGGGTGGTAGGTGCTAGACTTAACATGCTCGATACCTAACTCCTTCAGGGACTGCTGAAAAATGTTAGAGGTAAAATTAGTTCCTTGATCACTTTGCACCTCATGGGGGAAACCCATTCTGGTGAAGAATTTGAGCAGTTCCTTGATGACAGTTGGAGCAGAGGTAGTCCTTAACCCGGGAGCTGCGGGGAGACTCTTAAGAGTTCCCCCGGCGCACTGCGGGAAGACTCTTAAGAGTCAGAGAAAATAAAAATCAACTTTTGACATCGAAAAAAAAATATTTTTTATATTTTTTTTTTTTTTTTTATTTTTTATTTTTTTTTGGCCCCTGGGCCATGCAAAATCTCAGTCCTCTACCTCCCCTCCTTCCCCACTTTCTCTCCTTCAGTTATCACCTATTTTCCCTGTATTCCCTTATTCTGAGGTATATTTTCGTGCTAACATTAGAAATCCGATTGGAGGTGTGGTCATCACTGATAAGCGAGTGCAAGAGAGAGAGAGAGTATCGATCGACTGTGTCTCAGTGGCCTGGAAATTGGCGGGAAAGCAGATTGCCTCACCCATACATTATACAACTCGCGGGCTATATCTCCGAATCTGACCATCCAAACGCTGTTTTCACTCGTTTTATTGTTGTTTCAGGTTAATACCTTTATAATCAACCCATAATAGGCGCATATGGATAAATATTAATGCTATTAATGGCACAATGAATATTTTAGTGACGGAAACACCTCAAATACGTCAGCACAGGGGGACGTTTCCAATTACCCCATGCGCACTTCAGAGGTTAAGGGTATAGCCTCTGGGTAGCGAGTTGCCATGTCCATAATAGTTAATAAATAATTGTTACCTTGGAAAGTCTTAGGCAATGGGCCTACAATGTCCACTACCACCCGAGTAAAAGGATTCTCGAAGACGGGCAAGGGCACCAGAGGATGTACAGGCACTTTCTGATTGGGTTTTCCTGTCATCTGGCAAGTGTGACACACTCTACAAAACTCCACTACATCTGCACGCATTCCTGGCCAGTAAAAGTGGGCTCTGATTCTGTCTAGAGTTTTTCTCACACCTAGGTGTCCTGCCAATGGTATACAATGTGCCATTTCCAGCATATCTCTACGACAAGGTTTGGGGACTACTACTTGATGGACGTCCCAGGCCCCGTCATCGATTGGTCTGTGTGGCAGTCTCCATCTACGCCACAATACTCCTCCTTTGAGGTAGAAACATTCACCACCCTCCTTCTCACATTCCTCTTCACTCACGGCCCTGGCAGCTGACTCCTTGCATTCACTATCATCTCTCTGTAGCTCTACCAGGCCACTAGGACAATTTGGAGGGGTTTCATGGTCATCGTTAGGGTCAAGATGAGCCATAAAGGTGTCAGATAAATCCACCTCAGTCACATCATCAGGCACAGTTGGAGCGTCATTCACACTCTCATCATCCCTTTCATCAACTCTTACATTCGGTACATTTCTGTCTGAGGGAACTGCTACTTGAGACATTGAACGTGTGACAGCACACACAGGGAACACTGTTGGCATCTCCTTTTCGAGCTCACCGGTTAGTGGCTCGTTAACAGGGGAAAGGGACAAAATGGGGTCTGGTCGGACCTTCTCACCTGCTACATCATTCCCCAAAAGGAGTGTTACCCCGGGCACAGGGATATCTTGGGACCTACACAAAGCTATGGTGGCCTCACCCTGTAGTAACTCACATTCAATTTCGACTTTTACCAAGTATGCATAAAATTGGCCTCCAGCACCTCTCATTACAACTGGTTCGCTAGGTGGGCACTCAGTGTAAGGATTCACCATGAGGGTGCTAGTAGAACCTGTGTCTCTCAGAATTTTTACCTCATGCATACAGCCATTTAATCTCACGTTGCCAGATGAAATAAAGGGACGGTAACTGTCCTGCACTGATGGTGAAATTATTATTGGCTTAACCCTAGTGGGTTGCACCACACATGCTACTACACCCCTGTCTAGATGATTTACGTTAGCTGCTAGGTACTCCTTCTGTCAGGAGTCCTGTATTAAAGGAACTTTTGGTGCTAGGTACTCCTTCTGTCGGGAGTCCTGCATTAAAGGAACTTTTGGTGCTAAGTACTCCTTCTGTTGGTAGCCCTGCATTAAAGGCACATATGGAATTTGAGATACGGCGGCAACTGTCTGCCCCGATCTCTCGGTTTTCTCCTTGGCCCAGCACTGATAAGCTAGGTGGCCTCTCCTGCCACAAAAAGTACATACTTTAGGGGATACGGGAACGTTCCCTCTTTGAGCATTACTATTAATTTGGGCCCCACCTCTGTTACCATTGCCCTGAGTCGCATTTTTAGTTGGGGGAACAATTCTATTTTGGCTAGCTGGGGAAGACGTTATAGGCTTGTGACTGGGTCTGTCAGATTTGTGATTGGGATACTTAAAATTAGAACTAGAATTATCATAGGGCTTCTTTCCACGAAATTTGTTGTTGAGCACGTATGTGTCAGCCATATCAGCGGCGTCGGCAAGACAATCTACCTTTTTCCCCTTTAAATGATAGGATACAGAAGAATCAATTTTCCATAGGAAATTTTCTAACAGGACCAACTCCTTCAGATCGTTGTAGCTTGTGACTTTCTTACTCTTGACCCAATGATTGAAAGTTTTAGTCATGGTCCTGGCGAATACCTTATGGGTTTCTTCTACTTTCTTCTGGTTTTTACGGAAAGATTGCCTGTAAGCCTCAGGCTGCAATTGATAGGTTTTTTAGGATAGCTTCTTTGAGATTGTCATAATCCTGCCTAACTTCTGCTACTTCTGACAAATACGTGGCTCGAGCCTGCCCTGTCAAAACGGTTTGTAACATAAAAGGCCATTGATCTCTTGTCCACTTCATACCTCCAGCAACTTCCTCAAACAAAACAAAGAAATCCTGCACATTATCCTCAGTGAAAGGTGGAATGACACTAGTCATAGTCAATCCCAGAGGGGGAGCAATTACGGGAGCATTTGTATTGACATTTAGTTGAGCCGTTTGATATTGATAATAATAATAATAATAATAATTCTTTATTCCAGACACATAGATAGATACAGTATAAATACAGTACGACCTAATGGTCCATATCACATACACTTCTCGTCAGAGCACAGATAATAATTATACACAAAGATATATTAATAAAGACACAATAAAATAAAAAATACAGTAGGCCTATTTACAGAATAGAGCACATATCACATTTTGTCACAATATAACACAGATAGGCTAACTAAGGCTATTGCTCAATGTTGGTTAACACCTATTGCACAGATCATTGCTCATAGTTCAATTAGACCTATATATTACATTACATACTATGTGTGCAGCAGCTTCTGCCAGTGAGATATAATACGGGATTCATAGATATGATCACTAGACCAAAGAGCTACAATCAGCGTGTTACTGGAGAATTGTAGTCGCTGCGAAAAGCTGTACACCAGTCTCCTGATGACAGCCCGACAGCACTGCACATCCAACAGTGTGCACACCATACTAGTGCTTTCATATTTAGAGAGACCAATGAACATCTTGAGTATATTATGATAGGATGTACACAGACCATTTATGGTGGCTCTCTTATACTTCCACCCCAACTGCGCCGTGTACATAGAGGAACAATATGTCCGGAACAAAGTGACTTTAGTTTCCCAAGTACACATGTGGAATTTTCTCAAGATGGTGTTACCACGTAAATATAGCTGTCTGCGCTGACGGCCGATATCTGCATCATCTGAGCAATCGTTTGAGATAATGTGTCCCAGGTATTTTATTTTGTTTACTTCTTGAATAATTTGATTATTGAGTGAGAAATTTGGCAGTTTACTTTTATACAGTAATTTTGATCTAAATATAAGAACAGCACTTTTCAGTGGGTTGAATTTAACACAATGTTTACTACCAAAAGATTCACATATATCAAGAAGTTTTCTCAGACCCGCAGAAGACGGTGCAATAATGACCAGATCATCAGCATACATGAGATGGTTGATGATTTTATTCCCACCATAACATCCAATCTGCTCTTTATTCAATTTATCACTTAATTCATCCATATATACATTGAATAAGTAAGGTGAGAGAATACTACCCTGTCTCACTCCATTGGTTACTGTAAAGGAATCCGAAATAATGTTACCCACTCTTACATTAAATGTTTGATTGGCGTACCAGTACTTCAAGATTCTCAGTATATAGGATGGCACTCCCCTTGTTGCTAATTTATCAAACAGGATATTGTGGCAGACTCTCTCAAATGCCTTACTAGCATCAAGAAAGCATGCAAAAATAGAGCTGTTCATTTTGATGTACCCATCCACTAGCTCCTTCAGAGTGTAGATGCACTGGTCCGTACCATGATTCTTTTTAGAACTAAATTGATTACTATTAGTTGAGATATACACTGAGATTCTGTCTAAAATGATTAACTCTAGTATCTTACTTACAATACTGGCAAGGGCAATAGGTCTATAGTTGTCTTTTGATGTAATTTTGCCAGCCTTGTCTTTAACCTCTGAAGTGCGCATGGGGGTAATTGGAAACGTCCCCCTGTGCTGACGTATTTGAAGTGTTTCCGCCACTAAAATATTCATTGTGCCATTAATAGCATTAATACTTATCCATATGCGCCTATTATGGGTTGATTATAAAGGTATTAACCTGAAACAACAATTAAAAAAACGAGTGAAAACAGCGTTTGGATGGTCAAAATCGGAGATATAGCCCGCGAGTTGTATAATGTAGGGTGAGGCAATCTGCTTTCCCGCCAATTTCCCCCAAGCCACTGAGACACAGTCGATCGTACTCTCTCTCTCTCTCTTGCACTCGCTTGCTATCAGTGATGACCACCCTCCAATCGGATTTCTAATGTTAGCACGAAAATATACCTCAGAATAAGGGAATAACAGGGAAAATAGGTGATAACTGAAGGAGAGGAGGAAAGTGGGGAAGGAGGGGAGGTAGAGGACTGAGATTTTGCATGGCCCAGGGGCCAAAAAAAAAAAAAAATAAAAAAAAAAAATATAATTTTTTTTTTTTTTTCGATGTCAAAAGTTGATTTTTATTTTCTCTGACTCTTAAGAGTCTCCCCGCAGTGCGCCGGGGGAACTCTTAAGAGTCTCCCCGCAGCTCCCGGGTTAATTACTGGTATCAAGGTAACGGACATCATAGATTCTGGTAGGAAACCATGGATTAGAAAGCTGGTAAAGCAACTGCTGAGTTTCTCCAAGAGAAGAGTGGAGGAGTACTTCAAATGTTCAGCATATATACCATCAAAACCACAGGATTTGTTAGCATCTAGCCTACTTATTGCAGCCTTGATTTTTTCACTTGTAACTTTAATTGTGTCATATTTTTCTTCTTTGTTACACTCTGTTGTAGCAGCAATGGTATTTCCTTGGTGCCCAACAGAGTTAACAAAGTTTGGTAATGTGTTTTCCAAAGATTGGCTATGTTATTAGTACCAGAGATCCCATCTACACTAACGGGTAGAGGTGTGCAGCTATTATGCATTTTTTTAATATCCTTCCAGAAGGCCAATGTGTCTTTGCTAGCAAAGTTTTGGCCAATGCTTCTCTTCTTAATACATTTTCATTGTTTTTTATATCTGATTGCATACTTGCATCTAGCCTTTAGTCTGGTGAACATGTCAAAAATGGGTCCCTGTCTCGGTTTGTTATGATCCAGCCATACACTACGAGCATCTCGGGATGCCTGGTATAGTTCTGAAACATGGTCATTCCACCCAGGTTTGTTAAAAGAGTAATTTTTGTTATGCTTGTGAAATACTATGTCACTAGCCTTAGTAATTGATATTGATATTGATATTGATAATGTTCGGTCTTTATTCTGGCTTCTTCGATATTTGCTCTGGCTTGTTCGGCATTTATTCTGGCTAGTTCTATATTTAGTCCGGCTTGTTTGGTAGTTGCTCTGGCTTTTATGCTGGCTTCTTCGGTATTTGCTTTTATTCTGGCTAGTTCTATTGTTAGTCTGGCTTGTTCGGCATTTGCTTCAGCATTTATTCTGGCTTGTTCTAGTTCGAATAATTGATCAACGGTAAAACCAGGTGGCAATTGTTCATCAAGTTGGCTAAGTTTACTAGGGATCCCACCAACTGTTCCGTCTCCCTCCCCGCCTTCTACAGGGACCGGTGGGTTTTATGGTCTGAGCCACCTCTACTTTGGACATGTTTGAGACAGTTAACTGGAGATGCGAGGCAAGCACTTTCAGTTCGGATTTTGACAGGCAGTCAATATCAGGGGCTGTGGGTTCTGATTCTATGAAAACTCGAGCATCTTCGTCATTAATTAGATGAGGCATGATTAATATTTGATTTTTAAGTAGTGAAACGGTAATGAAACTGAGTGAAACTGTATGAAACGAATCCTGGCGAGGTCGCCACTCTTCTGTTACGTATCTTGATCCTCAAGTGGTTAACTTGATGAATCTAGATAGCACAGAGATATATTTTAAGGTATCAGTCAGCTGAAGGCAAAACAAAAGTAAAATCTAATAAAATTATTTCCTGTTGTTGCTTCCTTTCCTTTTGGATCTTAGGACTTGGTATCCTTTATTGACTGATACTCTTTAATTATGAAAAATACTGAAACTAATTAAAGTCATGTAGTATTTATAAAGAATTATTATTTAACCGAAGCTTAGTAGGCTATGGTTATGAACCGAATAAGTTATATCTAAAGAAGGACTATTAATTCTATAAAAAGTCTTGAAAGATAAATATAAGGGTAATATATTTCTGTCTCTTACCCTTTTTGAAATGAATAGCTAGTTTTCTTATATGTCCTTTTATTTATATTTAATGTAATTATTCTTGGTTCTTGTCTTACGTTAATAGTATTATATTATTATCATCAGGATTAATATCAAAGTCACATAAAAAGTTAGATATATATTTAATAATTAGTTAAATGTATTTCTTAACCACGTAACATTGAGGTTTGATTATGAGTAAATTAAGTTACAGGATCGCTTCATAGATTCGATTCAGGTCTCACTCAAATAATATGAAAAGCAAAAATAATATTTTGAAGCTAAAAGAATTTTCTTCAGCTTAGGAAATCACTAGAAGTAACATTGAAACAGCCATGTTAGTCTAAGGCGATATTACTAATAAGACAATAGTATCACCGTACTAAGCACCATTAAGCAATGTAAGCTTAATTAAAAGAAAATGAAAGAACTCGTAAGTATTAATATAAAACAATAGTATTACATTCATCATAACCCAACTACTTAAAGAATTGCTTTAGTCCACAAGTCAGTCAACTAAAATAGTTAAGTACATAATAGCTACTATTTAATAGTTAACGTTAATTCCCAATCAAATGGTTAAGTACATAAATAGTAGCGTTAACGTTAATTCCCAATCAAATAGTTAAGTACATAATAGTAGCGTTAACGTTAATTCCCAATCACATAATAGTTAAAACATCAAAGAGTTAAGTACATAATAGTAGCGTTAACGTTAATTCCCAATCAAATGGTTAAGTACATAAATAGTAGCGTTAACGTTAATTCCCAATCAAATAGTTAAGTACATAATAGTAGCGTTAACGTTAATTCCCAATCACATATCTCCCTAACCAACATAACGTAAGTGTTTACACGGAACACACTTAACACACACTTATATAATCTGACCGACAGTCATAATCCCATTATAATACTTCACCCCATCTTCCTCCAGCTGCAAGTTCACCTTCCCAACTCCAAATGAGACTGATTTGAATGCCCACTACTCGGGTCTTATATACTAAACAATGATGGTGTAGGAACGAATCAGGAGGCGAGTGATGGTGCGCGCCCCTATCACAGCTCCTCGAGTTGCCTAGCAGGTGCGTGGTCCGATGGGGTCTCCTGGCGTCGATCATACGTCATAGCGTCGGGTCATCGAAGTAGTTTGAAGGGTCCCCCATGACGCACACAGGTGTGAAGGCTTGTTTGCTGGTATGCGGACGAGCTGGTTACCCACTCGCTAGTTCGCTCGCTGGTCTGCTTCGCCGCCGGGGTAGTTTGGCACTCCTTCAACTCTTAATTCTAACTCTTAAATTAACATACAGGGCTCCGTATGTCAGAATATAATTTATCATATGTTTGACTTCGCCTCAATATGTCCAATCGTAGGACCTAGACTTTAATCCAGTTAATCTAGACGTTCTTATCTTTACATCTCATCTATTTATATCATATATCTCAAAACACGTAAATAGGCCGGCGCCCGTAGGCAATTACTTAAATCTAACTCTGCTCCGGAGTGTCCCTCACTCCTGCTTCTTATTTCACAAATGAAGTTATACAATACAATTTACCTCCTATTTTATTTCACTTATAATCAAGTTTCAACTCATATAGATCATTACATAATTCAATATATCCGATATGTCAACATTACCTTATTACAACAATTTAACACTTGATCGCCTGGTATATCAGAACACTATTTCATTCAACATAAAATGACTACTTTCACAAATACAACACCCCTGGTAATAGTCGCCTCGACTTGTAACTTATGTCATGATTACAGGGTCGCTTAATCTGAGAAGCGTATTCCGTACAATAGTCTCTCTAATCGAATAACAATGTTTCCTTTACATATACACAATACATTTCATCAAACGGACTAGTGTCCTTCCTGACTATTGTTTCAGCTAGGTCTAACCTATCACAAACATGATTAATTCCTATTCTTAAATAAGTGGTACAACCCCGTTATCATTATATAAACAGATTCCCATATGATTCTTAGTAATCCCCTTTACTTATTACCCTATGAGATCCTATCCTATTTTTAGCTAAATGACATGGAGCCTTCTCTATCATTAATAGCTATCTCTCTCAACAATACATCTATCTATCTATCTATTGCCTGACGCCGTGATCCCCGAAGGGGTGGCCACGAACGAACCGCCCCCATGCACCTCTGTCCCCAGTCAGTCGACGCCCCTCCCCCCAACCAGCACCGCCTTCGTTCATGTAGTTCCTCACTCCATCCTTCCACCTCATATTCGGTCTCTCCCCCTCTGTCCCTCCACCTCGCTCTCGTACACCCTCTTAGTCATTCTCTCGCTTCCCATACGTTCCATATGGCCGAACCATCTCAAGTTGTTCCTTTTCACACTTTCCAGCACATCTACCTCCACACCACACCTCCTTCTTACTTCCTCATTAGTCTCTATCCCTCCATGTAACTCCGCACACACTCCTTAAGTAATTCATTTCCACTGCTCTCACTCTTGGTCTGAGTCTCTCAACCAACGTCCATGCTTCGCTTCCGTAAGTCAGTGTCGGGATTACCACACTGTCATGCAAGGACTTCTTCACTTCCATACTGACCACCCTATTTCTTGTTACTGCTTTTAGCGTTCCTACAACCCTCTTCCCCTGTTGTACCCTCTCCCGCACCTCTTCATCCATAGTCCCATCTTTACTCAACACACTGCCCAGATACTTAAAAGAGTTGACGATCTCCATAGCCTGACCGTTGAGCTTCACCTCACACTCTGTGACTTCACCCCTTTCGAAGACCATAACCTTGCTCTTCCCCGTATTTACCTTCAAATTCCGTTTTTCGCACACTGTTCCAAACTCATTTACCAGACCCTGCAACTCCCATTCATTATCACTCATCAGAACTGTATCATCCGCAAACAGCAGTATAGGTAGCTTCCACTCAATTCCCTCCCTTTTCAGCGATACACCAACATCCACTGCTCTTGATAGTATTTCTTTCATAACTCCATCCATATATACAGTAAACAACCACGGGGACATCACACCCCTGTTTCAAACCAACATTCAGGTCAAAGAACTCGCTCTGCTCATTCTCCACACGTACTGCCGCCTTTGCACCCTCATACATGCTCTTCACTGCTTTCAGCAACTTGCCCTCTACTCCGTATATTCTAAGTACTTTCCACAAACCTTCTCTATCCACTCTGTCATAGGCCTTCTCCAAGTCCATAAAGGCAACATACACCTTTTGTTTCTTCTCCAGATACTTCTCCACAACACAATTCAGGGTAAAATCTGATCTACACATCCTCTTCCCTTCCTAAAACCTCCCTGCTCGTCGCCTATCCATTTCTCCGTTCTCACTCTCACTCTCTCAATCACTACCCTACTGTATACCTTCCCTACTACGCTTAGAAGACATATTCCTCGGTGGTTACCACACACTCCTTTTACAATACATCTTTTTATTTATTCATGAGTCTATCGATTTTTGTTCTATAAGAACACATCTAATTTTAATTGGTTGGAACCACTGGGTTTGTCAAGCATTTTTCTCTCTTTCTTTTTAATCTATTTCGGGCCCATTAACCTCTGAAGTGCGCATGGGGGTAATTGGAAACGTCCCCCTGTGCTGACGTATTTGAGGTGTTTCCGTCACTAAAATATTCATTGTGCCATTAATAGCATTAATACTTATCCATATGCGCCTATTATGGGTTGATTATAAAGGTATTAACCTGAAACAACAATAAAACGAGTGAAAACAGCGTTTGGATGGTCAAAATCGGAGATATAGCCCGCGAGTTGTATAATGTATGGGTGAGGCAATCTGCTTTCCCGCCAATTTCCCCCAAGGCCACTGAGACACAGTCGATCGATACTCTCTCTCTCTCTCTTGCACTCGCTTGCTATCAGTGATGACCACACCCTCCAATCGGATTTCTAATGTTAGCACGAAAATATACCTCAGAATAAGGGAATAACAGGGAAAATAGGTGATAACTGAAGGAGAGGAGGAAAGTGGGGAAGGAGGGGAGGTAGAGGACTGATATTTTGCATGGCCCAGGGGCCAAAAAAAAAAAAAAAAAAAAAAAAAAAAAAAAAAAAAAAAAAAAAAAAAAAAAAAAAAATTCGATGTCAAAAGTTGATTTTTTTTTTCTCTGACTCTTAACCCTTAATTAGCGGCGAGCAACATAAGTCGAGTTAAATAAAGCTGGACTATGTGGCGGCGCTCGACATAACTCGAGTGGCAATTTCAGCACGTAATGTGGCTGAGAGAGAGAGACAAGTGGTGGCAGGAGACTAGCGAGCGTATGACTGCTCCAGACCACCGCGGCGAACCTACTGACACAAATCTCAGCTCCATCCTCCCTCTCTCACTCGCTACATACTCAATTATGTACCGAAAGTACCGAATTACCTGCTTTTTGCACTCGCGTTGCACGGTTATTGTAAGAAAACTATCCATCATACAAGGATCGTTATGGTGTCATTCGAAAGCTCTGTTTATGCCCTTTCAGGGATAGATACTTGTTTTACGTTCTGGGTCTTATTTAGGCATGAAAATGATCACGTAAACAGCCCAATTTTGGCTAAAAACACCCCGCTGGGCGGTACACATAAATAAACCGCATAGGCCGCTCGTAAGGTGTTAAGAGTCTCCCCGCAGTGCGCCGGGGGAACTCTTAAGAGTCTCCCAGCAGCTCCCGGGTTAAGGGTCCTTTAAAAAGTCTGGGTTGTTTCTGGAGCAGTCTTCACCACCTCATAGCCGGCCAATATGTCTTGTGGAAGTCTTCAGTCCCATCTACTACTTGTCGCCCCTCTTGAATTGCTTGGCTACTAGTGTGTAAGCTAGCAATATGACGACAAACACCAGGATACTGATGGTGTATCTGGTTCGCAGTGGAAGGTTGTTGTAGGCCAGAGGTGGACGTTATTAGTGGGTGGTAAGCTAGTGGGTAGGTTGGAGCAGGATTGGCCGAGCTCCCATCACTGAACAAGTGAGGGAGAGGTAGAGAGTTGCTGGCAGGTTGGCCCAGTGGAGTCCGTGACGTGAGTGACATCTGCAGCCCCTCCCCCCTCCCTTTATAGCTCCGCCTCATTGTGCGGCGCGCTGTGATTGGCTGAGCCGGCCGCCCAGGCAGTACTACCTCTAGCCGCGCGCTTTGAATGTTTCTTTCTCCCTCCTCGGGTCTTCTCTCTTCGTAATAAGTCCCAGGGAGATGGTTGCAACGGTCTTGTAGTGGCTTACGGGAGGGGCTTGCACTGATGTGATAGACTTATTGCAACTTGAAGGAACGGCCGGTGGAGGGAGCGAGAGCGATTTTGGAAGGGGAGATGTGCGCGCGGCTGGCTCGGTCTTCACATGCTCCGACAACGGAGGCTCCTGATTGGCTGCCCGGGCGAGTGTGGCAGAGTTGTGGGAAATGTCAAACTCAGCTGATTTAAAGGGATGGTGATTTGAAGCGCGTTGATTGGCTGGCAAGATTCTTACTTTAATAATAATAATAATAATAATACGGTAATAATAATAATAATAATTAAAGTTGCAAGCAACGTTGTGCGGGGTTCGAGCGGGGTCGCATGCAGGGTATTGTGTTGGATACAAGGGCTGTGCCACATATATCAAAATATCATGTATCTCATCCGGCATGGAGAAAGTACAGAAGGAATATAGTGTAGCCATTTTGGCTATGGCCACTTAGACCATTAAGGAGTGTGACCATTTTGGTTAAAGCTATTAAACCTGTACGAGTTGTTGTTGTTGTTGTTCCCTAAGCTGCCTGGCCGAACAGCCCCGAGTCCCTGAGGAAGGCCATGGCCATGATCGGGCTTTCCCACAGAGCTCTCATTGAGTGTAGTCTGTGTTGTTGGCGTAAGTGGTTGTGTGAAATGCAGTCTTCTATTATGTGTTTAATGGTATGGGGTGCTGTGTTACATCCCGGGCAGGCATCGACAACGGAGTTATCCAGTCTCTTCTGATAGCTCAGGAGAGCTGGATGGTGTCCGCATCTCAGCCTGGCCAGGTGGACTCTGTCCTCGCGAGGAAGGGAGGATTCGGAAGGATGGATTTCGGGAGGTCGTGCTTGCAGCTGCGTGTTGTCTGTGAGTGAGTGGATGGATCGGCGAGAGATATGGATGTGGATGTGCTTCTGGAAGGTGGTTCGGGGTGGGAGAGAGGACAGTAATTGTGTGTGATACCGTGTGCTGGGTGTTGTTTTGATATTTCTTGGTGTCTGTGGGTGTGTTGCCATGTAGTTTAGTGGGTGGTCTTGGTTCGTGGAGGCTACTGCCAGGAATTGAGTGCCTCTCATGATCACTGATCTTATGTATTGTTTATATACTGTGGTGGTAGTTTCTTTGTTGTGTCCAAATTTTGTGTGAGCAAGTGACCTGAGGGCGTTAAGTCTGGGTGTCATTTCTTTTTAATGTTTGTGGTGTGCTGTTTGAATGTCATATGAGTATCATATGTTACTCCTAGGATTTTGTGTGTGTGTGTATGTGTTAGGGGTGTGTTGTTTATGGTGAGTTGAGGGGTGTATTTGTGTTCTCCTGTCCAGCTTGTGAGCAGGGTTGCGGTGGATTTGGCTGGGGGTAGATTAAGTCTGTTTGTAGTGCACCAGCCATGTAGTGTGTTGAGATAGGGTTGAAGGAGATCTGTTGCTCTTTTTGGGTCATGGTGTGTGCATGTGAGTGTTATGTCATCTGCATAGGAGGCTAAGTTTATTTGGGGCGTATTGGGTGTAGTTATATCGTGCATGTACAGATTGAAGAGTGCGGGTGATAGGACGGATCCTTGTGGGACTCCGTTTGGAAAGTTTCTGATTTTAGATGACTGACCGGCAAAAGATACGTGTGCACATCTGCCTGCTAGGAAGTTGGCCAGCCACCTTTTTGTGTTGTTGTGCATGTTTGTGTTGTAGATTTTGTTTGTTAGGTTGTGGCGGGGGATGGCATCGAAGGCTTTACTAATGTCGAGTGTGGCTAATAGTGATCTGTGTGGTGGTCTAGCTGAGTTAATGCCGTCAAAAGCTCTTTGTGTAAGGTCTGTGAGAAGAGTATTTGTGGAGTGCAGTGGCCTAAAGCCATGTTGTGTTGGAGCTAGGGGTAGGTCGGGTGTAATTAGTTGTAACACTAGGCGTTCCATGACTTTGGAGGGGGAGCAAAGGAGTGTGATGGGGCGGTGCGAGGAGGGTAGCGTGGGGTCTTTGTTGGGTTTGGGGAATGTGGTGATGAGACCATGCTTCCAAATGTCTGGTATTGTGTTGTGTGAATAACTGTAGTTTGATATGTTAGTGAGTGCTTGTATGCCTTGTGGTCCCAGGTGTCCGAGGTGTATGTTGCTTATGTTGTCTAGGCCACAAGCGGGTGAGTGCTTGAGATTGTTGATGATATGCTTTGTCTGGTGATTGAATTGTCTCTTACGTCGGATGACACGTCGGTCGTCTTTGTGAGGTTTTAGGTGACTGACATGTGAGAAGTGATTGATGAGAGTGTTTGCTTGTTGTTTACATGAAGGAGTAGAGTCTGTTGTTGTGATTGCAGCATGTGATTGTGTTGTGTTGCTGTTGGAAAGTGTGATGCTGTTTAGTGTTTTGTAGAGTTTTTTGGGGTTTGTTTTGTGATCAAGTGTTTGTAGGAAGTTATTCCAATTTAGTTTTTGTTGTTCTTGTATTTTGTTGTTAGTTTGGGTGTTGAGTGCTTGGATTTGTTGTGTGATGTCTTGCATGTGGGGTGCTGGGGAGTGTTTCAGTATGTTGCATTGTCTGATGAGGTTTTGAATTTCTGGTGTGAAGTTGGGGTTGTGTCTTTTTCTGTTACCTCTTGGAATGTGTTTCTTGTCAGTGTTTTGGATAGTTTTATTGAGTATGTGTACAGCATTGTTGATGTTAGTGATGGGTGTACTGTTTAGAGTTGAGAAGTGTTGTTCTGTCTCATTTGTGAATGCTTCCCAGTTAGGTCTTTTATAATTGGTGTATGTGTGTTTGTGGTTAGCTGGGGTGAGTCTGGTTTTGGTGGTGATAATGATCGGGAGGTGGTCAGAGCCTAAGGTTCTGACCACCCTCCAGGATGTTGTGGGGGCGAGTTCTGGGGAGCAAAAGGTGTTGTCTGGAGATGATGGGTTATAGAGGGCTTGGTGAGGAATATGGGTATGTTGATGGATGTCGTTAAGGATGATGAGGTTAACAGTTTGGTTTTGTAGTACCAGCCCTCTGTCTGTGTCGGGGTTGTCGACAAACCAGGCCGACGTCTTGGCGTTGAAGTCACCACCCAGGATGATGTGTGGGGTGTTTGTGATGTGTTGTAAGTGTGGTCTGTATGGTCTGTATTCATTTGGTACTGTAGGGGATGTATGTGTTTATGATGGTTATGTTGGAGTTGTTGCCAGTGCGTATTTTAATTGATTGTATTTCTGTTGTGTTATCATTTGGGAGGAGGAGGGATTTGGTTTGTACACTGGTAACTATGTATGATATTTCTTTGTGTACCAGGGTGATGAGTCCACCGCCTCCGCCGACAGCCCGGTCTTGTCTGATGGTGGTGAAATCATGAAATGTGGGTGTTTTTTGTGTTGTGCAGAGTTTTGTTTCTTGTAAGATGGCAATGTGTATGTTGTGTTGTTTGATGAAGTGTGAGAGTTTGTGTTTCTTTGTGTTGATGCCATCTATATTCAATTGGAGAATGTTAATGTTATGTGCACGATGTATGTTGGGTGCTGCTGCACGAGGATGGGGTGGGGGTGAGGGAGGGGGTGGGGGGGGGGTGAGGGGGGGGCTGGGGTTTGGGATGGGTGAGATGGGGGTGGGGATAGGGGAGCAGATGGGGGTTGGAATGGATTAGAATGGGGTGTGGTATGTTGAGTTGAGGATGTGGATGGTATGGGAAGGTTAGGTGGGTTAGGGAGGAGAGGTGGACAGGTTTTAGGGGGGGGAGTGGATGATATGGGAAGGTTAGGTGGGTTGGGGAGGAGAGGTGGACGGGTTTTAGGCGAGGGATTTGACTGGGAGAGGGAGGGGCATGAGGAACAGGTCCAGGTGTTAGTGTAGTGTTTCTTGGAGGCAAGTGTTGTGCAGGTGAAGTGGGTCCAGTTCCTGCATGAATTGCAGAGAACTGAACCATTAGTGTGGCGACTCGAAGTGATGGGTTTTGAGCAAGTTGGACATATGTATGTGTAGGTGGGTCCTGGGTTGCTCTCAATGTCTCCGGCTAGAAGAAGTCTTCGAGAAATGACAGCCGGAGAGTCATTTCTCGGTGTAGGAAAAACTGTGTGGTGTGAGGTGTGGAAATTCCCGGCGCGACCGAAGCCGCTCCAAGGACTCCTGTACGAGTAGGCATAATTGCCCGAAATTGCCTTCATTCCCTGCTAATTTTCATGCATAAGCAAAAGCCAGAGCGTAATACAATTATGTATTCGTGAAAGTACGGTAATAGCTTTCAAATTACTCCTGAATCATCCCTGTACGACGTCTGGTTTTCTTGTAAGGATCTTGCAAACGAAGGGCAAAATTGCTAAAAATTACCAAATCCGATAGGCCTAGGCGAAATCGCTAATAATTACCAATTATTTTCTGTTTTCGCTATGTGTGACGCTGCACATAAGTGAACTCTCTCTCACACAAACCTCAGTGTCGTGGCGGGGCCTGTAGGCTCCGGCTGACGTCCATCCGTGCTGCTTGCAAAAGCTGGCCTGGCTCACAGGCTACAAAATAGCCGGAAAATCGTCTCCGTCATATGAGGGGCCCCGCGGGAATTGGGTTAAGAAGTGTGGTTGTTTTGATTATTTGATAGGGTCACCATAAGGGTAATGGTGTGGCATTTGTTCTGTACAGAAGCTTGGCCTTTTTGGTTGGGGTTTCTTAGGAATGTGACCTTTTTCGTTAGCCATGGAGAAACTGCAGAGGTACAAATTATTATAAGCAACCTCATGTTAAAAATATTGTATTGATTGTATGCGTGTATGCCCCGACAGAGGATATACTTGAAAGAAAGAAAGAGGAGTTCTGGATGAATGTGGAGGCGTGCCTGGAGAAGTTTGACAAGAACGAAAGAATATTTCTGATTGGGGATATGAATGGTAAGGTGGGTGATAGGAAAGTTGAGGGAGTGGTGGGAGGGTGGGGGGGTACCATCAGAGGTGAATGGGAATGGTAGTGCACTTGTGGACGTATGTGTGGGGAGGAGGCTGTAGATAGCCAACACCTTCTTCCGACACAGAATGATCCACAGGTACACGTGGAAACGGATGTTGACGATGAAGGATAAGACAGTGGTGGAACGAAAGTCATTGATTGATTATGTATGTGTGGATGAACGAATGAAGAAATCTGTGATGGATGCTAGGGTGTATAGGGGTATTGGAGGGGGTCTGTCTGATCATTATGTAGTGGTAGCTAAGGTTAGGATACAAAAGAAGTGGGTGAGGAGAGCTGGAGGGAGGCGAGAGGAGGGTGGAATGGTGAGGAGGGTGGAGAGGTTGCAGGAGGAGGAAGTCAGGGAGGAGTACAGGAGAGCAGTGGAAAGACGACTAGGTGGGTTCGACCTGGAAGTTATGGAGGAAGTGGAGGAGATGAGCAAGGTGTTTAAGGATGAGATCTGTGCAGCATGTGAGGAGGTGTGTGGAGTGAGGAGAAGAGGGAGGGGAGTGAAAGGTACAGCATGGTGGACAGAAGAGGTAAGAATAGCTGTGGAAGAAAAGAAGAAAGCATATAGAGAGTGGTTGGGTAGTAGTAGAGGAAATGAAGATTCCGAGAGACAGAAACGAGCACCTGAGTGTAAAATGGAGGGAGAGTAAGAAACTGTTCTGGGAAGAAGTCAAGAAAGTTAGGGAAGGTAGCAAGGGAAACAGTAAGGGTGTGAAAGATAAGAATGGGAGAATGCTAGCCGAGAAGCAAGGAGAGTCGAAAGATGGAGGGAGTACTTCAGTGAGTTGCTAAATGTAAGGAATGAAGAGCCAGCAAACATAGCTGGATATGGTATGGGAGGGAGAAGAAGAGAAGTAGTGGAGGAGGAGGTGGGGATCAGGAGGTCAGAAGTGTGGGAAGCCATGAAAAGAGTGAAGTTGGGGAAAGCACCAGGAACAGATGGAGTGTGTGGGGAAATGTTGAGGTATGGTGGTGAGACAGTGATAGAATGGGTATGGAAAATGTGCAAACTAGCATGGGAGAAGGGGAGTGCACCCGATGACTGGAAGACTGGCATAATAGTCCCCCTATATAAGGGCAAAGGGGAAAGAGGAGTGTGTGGTAACCACCGAGGAATATGTCTTCTAAGTGTAGTAGGGAAGGTATACAGTAGGGTACCGGTAGTGATTGAGAGAGTGAGAGTGAGAACGGAGAAATGGATAGGCGACGAGCAGGGAGGTTTTAGGAAGGGAAGAGGATGTGTAGTCAGATTTTTACCCTGAATTGTGTTGTGGAGAAGTATCTGGAGAAGAAACAAAAGGTGTATGTTGCCTTTATGGACTTGGAGAAGGCCTATGACAGAGTGGATAGAGAAGGTTTGTGGAAAGTACTTAGAATATACGGAGTAGAGGGCAAGTTACTGAAAGCAGTGAAGAGCATGTATGAGGGTGTAAAGGCGGCAGTACGTGTGGAGAGTGAGCAGAGCGAGTTCTTTGACCTGAATGTTGGTTTGAAACAGGGGTGTGTGATGTCCCCGTGGTTGTTTACTGTATATATGGATGGAGTCATAAAAGAAATACTATCAAGAGCAGTGGATGTTGGTGTATCGCTGAAAAGGGAGGGAATTGAGTGGAAGCTACCTATACTGCTGTTTGCGGATGATACAGTTCTGATGAGTGATAATGAATGGGAGTTGCAGGGTCTGGTAAATGAGTTTGGAACAGTGTGCGAAAAACGGAATTTGAAGGTAAATGCGGGGAAGACCAAGGTTATGGTCTTCGAAAGGGGTGAAGTCACAGAGTGTGAGGTGAAGCTGAACGGTCAGGCTATGGAGATCGTCAACTCTTTTAAGTATCTGGGCAGTGTGTTGAGGAGTAAAGATGGGACTATGGATGAAGAAGTGCGGGAGAGGGTACAACAGGGGAAGAGGGTTGTAGGAACGCTAAAAGCAGTAACAAGAAATAGGGTGGTCAGTATGGAAGTGAAGAAGTCCTTGCATGACAGTGTGGTAATCCCGACACTGACTTACGGAAGCGAAGCATGGACGTTGGTTGAGAGACTCAGACCAAGAGTGAGAGCAGTGGAAATGAATTACTTAAGGAGTGTGTGCAGAGTTACATGGAGGGATAGACAGACTAATGAGGAAGTAAGAAGGTGTGGTGTGGTCATTAAAGTTTTCGAGCGAGTCCTGCGAAGCAAAATTTCAACATTCATGGAGACAAATGAACTACACAACACCGGTCAACATGGGTTCAGAGCGGAAAGATCATGTCTCTCACAACTTTTGGAACACTATGACAAAATTCTTAAAGCGCTAGAAGTAAAGAAAAACGTGGATGTCATTTACACCGATTTTGCTAAGGCATTTGATAAATGTGACCATGGTATAATAGCCCACAAACTGAAAGCAAAAGGTATAACTGGGAAAATCGGACGGTGGATATACAATTTCCTCGTAAACAGAAAACAATCAGTAGCAGTAAACCAAGTCACATCTGAGCCTTCGGATGTCAAAAGCTCAGTGACCCAAGGAACAGTGCTAGCGCCCCTTCTGTTCCTCATACTAATTTGCGACATAGATACCAACACCAGACACAGTACGGTGTCGTCTTTTGCTGATGACACAAAATTAAGCAAGATAGTAAACACACAAGAGGACACGGGCCGACTGCAGGAAGACATGAATGTAGTGTTCCAGTGGACCAGGGAAAACAACATGCAATTCAATGAGGAAAAATTCCAATTAATACGGTACGGAGATAATAATGATGTTAAAGAAATTACAAATTACTTAACAGAATCTAACCACATAATAGAACGGAAAGACAGTGTGAAAGACCTTGGGGTATTAATGTCTGAAAATATGGGTTTCAAAGTACATAACCAGGTCAAAGTGGCGGCTGCGAAACGTCTAACGGGTTGGATTCTGCGTACTTTTAAAACACGCGGTGAATTGCCTATGATAACTGTTATGCCCTGTTTAATACAGGTTTAACTTGGGTAATGTGAGTTCTAATTGACTGGGTATATAAGGCTGCATGCACAATACAAGATATGTGGAATAGAGAACACAAAGAAACACATGGTAGCAAGTTACACGATCACGTTTATTTATATACCACTGCAGAATACTCGTGCAAGACAATATAATAGAATCGAACAACACTAGCATAAGTGGATCTGGATGGAGCCTAGTCTCCCACTTCCAACGTTCAGGTATTAATCTTCTGATCACTGGCTTTAATTCAACAGGTTTATATACCGAAGACCATCAATGTTACTTATAGAATCATATTCACTGTTAGATTTATTACTGGTAGCTCTGGTGCACAAGTAGTAGTTCACAGACTAGATTAGACACGCGTATTTTAGAGCACGGGAATTCTAGTAACCTCAGGGGGTACTGATCTAAGTTTTATATTCTTGTCTCAGAAATACATAGAACGCAAATCAGTGGGTGAACCTTCAGATATCACTAGGGTTTCCTTCTAGGTAATAATATCTGGGCATATGGTTGATTATGAGAGTTAGTATCGCCTGTTAAATAATGAACACTGATACGCTTAGCACTTCCTAATTGAATGGTTATATGATTTATACTGGGGCAAAGAGATAGCCACTTCGTAGAAATATTAATTAGTGAATCTCTAAACAGCACTGTAACATGTAGGCCTAGTACTGATAAAGGGAATCTTGGGTAGTATCTGATGGGTCTGGTCCTGGTTATCTTGCGTCCATGATGTTGGGGGCTAACGACTGGTTCCGCGGCCGTCCAGGGGGTCCATATGTGCGAAGTTCTCAAATACGTGGGCAGGTCCTTCTATCCAAATCTGCCACGGAGTCTGCCGGCTCTGGGATCTCACTCCGGAACAACACAAGGGCAGAGCTAGAAGTTAACTGCAGGGTAGTGACCCCTGGTTGGTGTCTAGCTTTCAACTGATTTGACTGGGGGGCGGGAGTTAGATTTATAGGCTCGGTTCTGGACCCTGTAGACAGTAGGGATCTCGAGTCTTATGGACTTATTTGAGCTCTCAATAGATATGGGGACTAGGTAAGATGGTATTTACTGTTGTGGCACATGGCTATAGGAAGCCTTTATATTTTCATATAACTGAGCCTTAGTAAGAGGTACTATTTTGGCTATACTGGAAGTATTTAGGGGAGAGAGACTGGATCTACTTTGCGAGGAGGATGGGGACAGCTGTGATACGAGCGTCTCTCTTAGATTCTTCAATCTTCATTCTATGGTATAGCTGAGGTGCTAATTTAGTGATCAGAGTATGCAAGAAAGGTAAATGGTTTATTGTGAGTTAATAGAGGTTAGTAAAGGTGTTAATCATGCATGGTTAGTTCATTGATAGGAAGAATTCTTGTGCTACCTGGCAATAACTCAGAAGTCAAAACAGGGGCCAGGTATACCTCCGCGGGGGTGGGGGTCTCCCTCCTCGGGTGGGCAAAAAGGGGGAGCTGGGCGCCCTCTCTCTGTGATAGTCGTCCGGCGGCTGTGGCTAGGGGCTTGCCATATCACCAGTGTTTGTAATAACCCTCTGTGTATGAGACAGATGTGGGCGTCCTTAATACCAAAACCGAAGGTGCCTTAGCTAGCTGGTTTTACTCGGCTGGTTGTTAATTGTAGGGTTTGCTGGATGTGGTGGAGACTGGGTTGCTAACTCTGCCACATTTATCTGGAAGTATGGCAATAGAAGTTAGTTTCTGGCGAGGCGGCTAGCCTCGCACCGACGACCATTGGGTGCAGGGTTGTGAATGGGTTGTAAGAGAATAGATGGCATGCAAGGGGCTAGTAAAGTTCTAATGTTGTTCTGGCCTACTAAGTGAAGGTAGGCTGGATAGGAGTATATATATAAAAGGTTGGAGAGCGTTAGCAACGGACAATTCAAGGATCTTCAAGAGGTATGAGAGAGAGGCTAGGTCGGACAAGAGTAGAGAAGTGCGGGGTCTTATAATGAGAGGGGAGGAGTGCAGGGGGGCTATAGGGGAATTTGACCCTAAGGTCTCTGGGCGTGGGGGTGGCATTAGGCTGCAGTTGATATGGAAGTTTGAAAAGGCAGTAGAATACGTTAGCCAAATGCTACCGGGGAATGCAACTATGGGGTGGTATATGAGTCTGGAAAAGATAGAGTTATGTGATCAGTCCGAGGGTTATGGATACTATTAGTTGGCCCTGGGAACTGCGTTTTCTATGAAATATAAATATACCAACAACAGCGGCAGTTCGTAGGGGTACTTAGTTATTGTTTCGGGGTACTTATGACAGATACTGGTAACCAGGTTATCTTATACAATCTCTGGTTGGGGTAAGAGGTGTATGACACGAAGTAAATTGGCGTAGTGTGGACTGTGGATACGAAGGAGGCAAGGGGAAGACGTATGACAATTGTGGAAAAGTAAATGGAAAAAGGTGAACACAATGGCGGATAAAAATACTTAACCTAAGGATTGAATACATAGATTTATGGGGCGATGGGTCTTCAGAAGCTTAGTCTGGCAAGACAAGATGTTAGGGAATGTTAATATTAATACTTAAACTAAGGATTGCATACATCGATGAACGACGACTATAAAGTCGTCGTCCTAATAAGGTGATGAAACCTGGTTGATCTGTACTTGGCACAATACGACTCAAGGACAGTGCCGCTATGTCGTATCAATACTGGTGGCAGTTAATATTAGAGACACTTAGTTACTAGAGGAACAATGCAAGGGGGCGACTGAGCACGGGTTACATATATCTATACTCGTCATGGGAAATGATATACAAGGTCTAGGGACAGGCGTGGGTGTTTTAACTTCTAAGATATATAACATCTACTTCTCGGATGTAAGAACATACATAGATATAATTATGGCTGTCTGATGTGTTGGCATTGGCTCAACGTCGGGACAGGGCATGGGTGTTTTTAATATGAATGTATATTCCTGTTCATCATCTTTGTAGTTAGGAGTGTAGGACACGAGGGGGTAGTGTACATGAGGTGTGGAAAAATGGTCAGTTTAGAAGGGGTATCTAGGTGCGGCCTGGAGCTGCTTAGCCCTGCGGGCTTGGGCCTGTCTGAATTGGCTGGCTCGGTCAGCTGGTCCTTTCGTTCTGTGGACCTTTCCTTTGGGTGTTTCTGTGTGGTGTTCGTTCGTGGCTTCTCGTTCTGGGGCATTTTAATAACGCTCTTCAAATCTCTAGTGCTGCCGCGGCTTGAATACTGTAGCGTATTAACATCCCCATACAAAGCAGGTGAAATAAATGACGTACAGTGGAGCCCCCATCCTAGCTGCTAATCGGTTCCACAGAAATAGAGCTAGGATTGAAACATCCAAGATCGGGGCACTGTTCTTATGGGGAAAATTCAATCGGTTCCGTGCTCATGCCAAAATTTGCGTCTTTTTCTATTTTTTGCCTATGAAAACATGTTTTATTGTACACAAATTAAATTTTATGCATTATACTGTATCATATAATACACCATAGAATAAGTTTTTAATAACTAGAAAAAAAAGGCCCAATATCTAAACAATTACCGCACTTTTCCCAGTGTTAGGCTATGAAAACATGTTTTTTGTCTAGGCTACATCAAGTAGCCTAGGCCTAAATCTTATGCATTGAATATAATGTAGACATGGCTAATTGACAGTCCTAACCATAAATACTGTAGATTGAGGCATTGTTTCTATCATGCGAATTTTTTTAGCCTAGGCCTAGGTTCTAAATTCGTCCAGTCACCCCTCAAGTACCCATTTCGCCCCAAATACATCCAATAATACACATATTATGAGGAAAAAGACGTAAATACGTATTATGAGAAGACTACTTACCACACAGATTCTATTCTCAACCATTGTCCTACTTAGCCTAGCCTAGGCTAACATCGTCTAGGCTAGGCAATTCAATTGCTTTCGTCCGCCATGGACCGGTCTTTGCTGTGTTTTGAGCATGAAATTTCATTGCTACCACCAGGCCAACCATCCCTATCACTAGATGTACTAGAGGTTATAATAAACGCGAGAGATAAGGGGTTCAGCACAAAAGGCTTGCAAACGGTTGTTTTGTCAACACAGATACTAGCTAAACTGCAAGCGTCTGCTTAGTGATGACGTTATACAAAGATGGCGGCATCTTGCGCATTTGACGGATCCGGATCTCGGATTCACTCGGATTTCGTCTCTAAACGGCAAGCTACTGGCAGATTCTTTCGTTATGTTAAAACAAAATTATTGTTTTTGTTTGTTTTCTAGTTTTATGTCGAGTTTTTCGTTATTTTTGCTATTTTTTCGGGTTTCGGCTGGGATTTTTATGCGAGGAATGAGGCTTTTGGCGCGAGAATTGAAATGGGGAATATTTGGTGTGTGGTGCGAGAATTGAATCAACGAAGACCGGTGTAGCGAGGATGGGGGCTCCACTGTAGAGAGTGTACAAGAAATTTCACTTTGCATATAAGTTCGATAAAACATCTACACTATTGGGAGCGTTTAAGAGCACTGAATCTGTACTCACTGGAACGTAGAAGAGAACGTTACCTAATAATATACACGTGGAAAATCGCAGAGGGTTTAGTACCAAACCTACATACTCCGATAGTAATGAAATTCAGTGATAGGAGAGGCTGGGAATGCGAAATCCCCCGGATGAATAACAGGGGTGCTATGGGCTCTCTGCGAGAGGGCTGGTTATCACACAGAGGCCCACGTCTCTTCAACAAACTCCCACGGCGAGTAAGAGACATGAGGGACATCTCGTTAGACAACTTCAAGAGAGCCCTAGATGTCGAACTGCAATAAGTGCCAGACGAGCCCATCCTCGCAAGGGAGCGAGCTGTCGCTTCAAACAGTCTACTGCACCAAATCACCACCCATAACGAGGGGCGTCGCGCTCCTTGGTGCCGCTAGAAGAGTGGCGAACACATCAAAAGGTATAAAAAGGTAAAGGAGGTAGATGTGCTGGAAAGTGTGAAAAGGAACAACTTGAGATGGTTCGGCCATATGGAACGTATGGAAAGCGAGAGAATGACTAAGAGGGTGTATGAGAATGAGGTGGAGGGACAGAGAGGGAGAGATAGACCGAATGAGAGGTGGAAGGATGGAGTGAGGAAGTACATGAACGAAGGCGGTGCTGGTTGGGGGGAGGGGCGTCGAGTGACTGGGGACAGAGGTGCATGGGGCGGTTCGTTCTTGGCCACCCCTTCGGGGATCACGGCGTCAGGCAATAGATGATAGATAGATGTTAAAAATATCTTATATATTTTTGTTTAGCTTTACTTGGCATTCCTCTTCCTCTATGTATCTAGCAATTTAACCCCCTCAAACTCCTTATGACGCGATGGTGTGGTAATTACCCCAGGCCAAAAAGCTCTAAAAGTAGATCGAGTGATAACTCAAGCGAGCTTGAAATACGCAGGCGTTTCGTTCATGGTCACCCCTTCGTGGATCAAGGTGTCCGGCAATATATACCGGTAGGCTATAGATAAATTCATTTTTGGGCTATTTCTTCCATTTTATTTATCCTGTTAAAGTGCTGGATTGATTTTTGTGCTAATGTAGTTAGTATTTGGTGTAATTTCACATATTTCAGCTAAATCTGGAGAGCACATGCAATTTATTTGTGCATGTTCAGTAAGTATTGCTGGGGAAAGGGTTAACGTATTCATCTTTTGGGGTATTTATTCCATGTTTTTATCCTGTTACTGTGATTGATTGAGTTTTGTGCTAATATAGTTGGTATTTGGTATAATTTTACATATTTTAGATATATCAGAAGAGCACATGCAATATATTTGGGCATTTTCAGTTAGTATTGCTGGGGAAACGGTTAACATACAGTATTCATCATAGGAAGGGAATAGGATGTGTAGCTCAGATCTTTGCCCTGAAATATGTTGTGGAGAAATATCTTGAGAAGGGACAAAAGTTGTATGCTGCCTTCATGGACTTGGAGAAGGCCTATGACAGAGTTGATAGAGAAGGTACCGGTATGTAGAAAGTACTTGGAATATACGGAGCAGATAGCAAGTTGCTGAAAGCAGTGAAAAGCATGTATGAGGGTGCAAAGGTGTCAGTATGTGTTGAGAATGAACAGAGCGAGTTCTTTGATCTGAATTTTGGGTTAAAGAAAGGGTGTGTGATGTCCCCGTGGTTGTTCAATATATACTGAACTGTATATGGATGGAGTCATAAAAGAAATGCAAGGATGAGCAGTGGATGTTGGTGTACCACTAATAAGGGAAGGCAACGAGTGGAATGACAGAGTTGATAGAGAAGGTATGTGGAAAGTACTGTACTGAGAATATATGGAGTAGATGGCAAGTTGCTGAAAGCAGTGAAGAGTATGTATGAGAGTGCAAAGGTATCAGTACGTGTGAAGAATGAACAGAGGGAGTTCTTTGATATGAATGTTTGGTAAAGCAAGGGTGTGTGATGTCCAGATGGTTGTTCTATATATACAGTATATGGATGGAGTCATAAAAGAAATACAAGGAAGAGCAGTGGATGTTAGTGTACTGCTGTTTGCTGATGATATGAATGGGAGTTGCAGGGTCTGGTAAATATTTTTGGAACAGTGTGCGAAAAATGGAATCTGAAGGTAAATGCGGGGAAGAGCAAGGTTATGGTCTTCGAAAGGGGTGAAGCCACAGAGTGTGAGGTGAAGTTGAACGGTCAGGCTATGGAGATTGTCAGCTCATTTAAGTATCTTGGCAGTGTACAGAGTAAAGATGGGTGTATGGATGAAGAAGTGTGGGAGAGGGTGCAACAGGGGAAGAGGGTTGTAGGAATGCTGAAAGCAGTAACATGAAATAGGGTGGTCAGCATGGAACTGAAGAAGTCATTGCATGACAGTGTGGTAATCCCGACACTGACTTACGGAAGCGAAGCATGAACGTTGTTGGAGAGATTCAAACCAAGAGTGAAAGGGATGGAAATGAGTTACTTGAGAAGTGTGTGCAGAGTTACATGGAGGGATAGACAGACGAATGAGGAAGTACGAGAGAGGTGTGGTGTGAATGTACTGGAAAGTGCGAAAAAGAACACCTTGAGATGGTTCGGCCATGTGGGACGTATGGGAAGCGAGAGAATGACTAAGAGCGTGTACGAGTGAGGTGGAAGGACAGAGGGAGAAATAAACCAAGAGAGAGGTGGAAGGATGGAGTTAAGAAGTATATGCGTGAAAGCGGTGCTGGATGGGAGGAGGGGCGTCGACTGACTGGGGACAGAGGTGCATAGGGGTGTTTCGTTCGTGGCCAATCCTTCGGGGATCAAGGCGTCCGTCAATAGATAGATAGATAAATTCATATTTAGGGCTATTTCTTACATTTTCTTTATCCTGTTAGTGTACTTTATTAAATTTGTTGGTAATGTAGTTGGTAATTGGTGTAATTTTACATATTTCAGATAAAGGATGTCAACAGAATAACAAATGATGAGCTGAAGAGATGTTTAGGTATAAAGAGTATTAACGAGGAGATGCGTACAAGTAAACTGGGATGGTATGGACATGTGGAGAGAATGGATGAACAAAATTGGGTGAAAAGATGCAGGTCTGCGATTGTGGAGGGAGCTGCACCAAGGGGTGGACCGAGTAAGACCTGGGATCGGACTATACGTGCCGATCTCAAATCCAAAAACTTGACAAGTAAAGCATCCCTTAACAGGGTTGCCTGGAACGCCGCCATTAGGAAAAGAGACTGAAACTGCACATCTGTGTGGAGCACTCAGTCTTAAAATGTTATGTACGTATGTATGTATAAATCTGAAGAGCACATGCAATCTATTTAGGCATTTTCAGTCAGTATTGCTGGGTAAAGGGTTAACATATTAATCTTTTGGAGTATTTCTTCCATTTATTTATCCTGTTAGTGAGTTTTATTGATTTCAGTGACTACTGTAGTGGTATTTGGTGTAATTTTACATATTTTAGATAAATCTGAAGAGGACATGCAATATATTTGGGCATTTTCAGTCAGTATTGCTGGGGAAACGGTTAGCATACTGTAGTCATCTTAGGAAGGGAAGAGGATGTGTAGCTCAGATTTTTGCCCGGAAATGTGTTGTGGAGAAATATCTGGAGAAGCGACAAAAGTTGTATGCTGCATTTATGGAGTTGGAGAAGGCCTATGACAGAATTGATAGAGAAGGTATGTGGAAAGTACCGGTACCGGTACTGAAAATATACGGAGTAGATGGCAAGTTGCTGAAGCAATTAAGAGCATGTATGAGGGTGCAAAGGTGTCAGTATGTGTGGATAATTAACAGAGAGAGTTCTTTAATCTGAATGTTGGGTTAAAGCAAGGGTGTATGTGATGTCCCGATGGTTGTTCAATATATACCAGTACAGTGTACTTCACTACACTAAACATGCACACCACACTTCATTCCTCCACACCAAAATTAAAAAAACACAAAATGATGAATTTTAGCCCAGCCTCGGAGTCCCCAGGGGGGGGGGGGCCATAAATGCCCCCTCACCCGACCGACCATCCCCTGACGACCCCACACAATTACCTGGACCTCGGCCTGTTACTCTTTCTATTAATTTCTGCAACATTCGCGGACTTTCCTCTAACTTTCACTCTATTGAGCACCATCTCTCCTCCTACAAACCTGATCTTCTCTTCCTCACCGAAACCCAGGTGTCTGTAGCAACATCCAGCAACCCCTTTTCTGTATCCTCCTACTTTCTCTATCCTAGTTTCAAAGCCAAAGGTGGATGTTGTGCATATGTGCACAACAAACTCACTTGCTCTCGTGTTCCCGATTTCGACTCCTCTGAATTCTCAACTTTATGGCTCAAACTTTCCTGTCATTCTCTTACTAAATATTTCTGTGCTGTCTATCTTTCCCCTAACTCTACCAACTTTCCTAAATTCTTTGACTATCTAAACTCTACAGTGGAACACATTCTATCCATTTCTTTCTCAGAAATCTCCATCTTAGGAGATTTCAACGTTCACCACCGCCAATGGCTCTCCTCTCACACTACTGATCCACCTGGTGAACAAGCCTACGTCTTTTCTATCCTAAATGACCTAGAGCAGTTAGTTCAGCAACCCACCCGTATCCGGATCGCATCGGAGATCGGCCCAACATTCTTGACCTGTTTCTAACTTCTAACCCTTGTCTTATACTGTCGATCTTTTCTCTCCTTTGGGCTCCTCCGACCATAAACTTATCTCTGTCACCTGTCCTATCTCTCCAGTACAGCCACCCGATCCTCCTAGCCGGCGGCGCTTGTGGCACTTTGGCGCTGCCGACTGGGAGGCTCTTCGGCAGTACTTCTTTGATTTCCCATGGAATGATTTCTGCTTCCATGCCCGAGGACCCTCGGAGAGTGCTGAACGCATTACCGAGGTAATCCTATCGGGCATGGAAGCATACATTCTATTCTCTTCTCTCAGACTAATGCTAAAAAATCTGGTGTACTCGCCTGTCTACTCCTGTCCGCAATAAGGAGGAAGCATTCAAACGGTACCGACGCCTTAAAACCCAAGACTCTCATTCTCCATATGTTTCTGCCCGGTAACAAGCCAAATCTGTTCTTCGACTTGCCAAACACTCTTTCATCAATAATATATGCACTGAACTATCCAACTCTAGCTCTTCCCAAGCTTTCTGGCATTAGCCAAAAACCTCTCCAACAATTCTCTTCCTCGTCTTTCCCTCCCCTTTCCCACTCTGATGGCACAACCATCACTTCTTCCTCTGACAAAGCTAAACTCTTCGCTCAAACTTTTGCTAGAAACTCCACCTTGGATGATTCCGGTGCTATTCCTCCCTCTCTGCCTCCTCTCTACTTATGCCTAATATCTAATCTCTTCTAAAGATGTACTTTCTACCCTCTCTGGGCTTAACACTAATAAGGCGTACGGTCCGGACGGTGTTCCTCCTGCTGTCTCAAAAACTGTGCTTCCGTGCTGACTCCCTGCCTAGGCAAACTCTTTCGTCTCTGTCTATCCTCTAACGTCTTCCCTTCATGCTGGAAGTTGCTCACATTCAACCTGTCCCAAAGAAGGGTGACCGCTCTCAACCTCCAACTATCGTCCAATTGCTCTTATCTCTTGTCTTTCTAAAGATTTTGAAAACTATTCTTGCTTCCAAATTTCTTAAGCATTTCTTCTCATATGCTCTCAGATCGCCAGTATGGCTCCTTAAGGGTCGCTCTACTGGTGATCTTCTTTCAATATATTACTAACTCTTGGTCATCCTCCTTTCGGGACTTCGGTGAGACTTTTTCTATTGCACTAGACATATCGAAAGCTTCGATAGAGTCTGGCATAAATCTTTAATTTCTAAACTACCCTCCTTCGGTTTCTATCCCTCCATCTGTGCCTTTGTCTCTAATTTCCTTTCCGGCCGTTCCATAGCTGCGGTTGTGGACGGCCATTGTTCACTTCCTCACCCTATAAACTCCGGTGTTCCTCAGGGCTCTGTCCTATCTCCTATTCTCTTTCTAATTTTTATAAATGATCTCCTTAACTGTACCTTAATTCCCATCCATTCATACGCAGACGACTCAACCTTACACTACTCCATTACTTTTTCAGAATGCCCCAGCCAGCAATCCCTCAACGACAAACGTAATGAAGCCATAGAACTCTTAAATTCTGATCTAAATACTATTTCCAATTGGGGCAGAGAAACCTTGTTAACTTTAATGCTTCCAAAACCCAATTTCTCCATCTATCTACCCGTCAGGATCTCCCAGCGGACTATCCAATACAAAAATCAACCCTTCATCTTCTCTCAATATTCTTGGTGTCTCTTTTTCTTCTGCTCTCATTTGGAAGGACATATTACCAGCTTTTGCTAAGGCAGCCTCCAGAAGCTGAGTGTGCTCAACCGCCTTAGGGGGTTCTTTTCCCCTGCACAGCTTCTTGCTCTGTACAGGGGCATAGTGCGCCCTTGTATTGAGTATGTTCACATGTGTGGGGAGGTTCCTCTCACACACGCTCTCCTAGATAAAGTTGAAAGGAAGCCTTCGTATCATTAACTTCCGTCCACTCACCAACTCTCTGCAATCTCTCTCTCTCCGCCGCAATGTTGCATCTCTCTCGCTATTCTATCGCTACTATAATAATTAGTGTTCCTATCCCAGTGCATACCACCTCCTTTACGTAGGGCACGTGGTACCCGTCTTGCAACTCAATCCCACCCCTACTCTGTGCAACTCTCCAACCCAAGAGTGAAACGTTACTCTCAAACTTTCTTCTACTCAACATCTGAGCTCTGGAACTCTCTCCCAGAATCAGTCTTTCCCTCTTCCTATGACTTAAATTGCTTCAAACTCCGTGTGTCCAGGCATTTTGGCTCGAACGTCCCTTGATTTTGGCCCTGTCACTCTTTCAACTATGGGGGAGGCACTCGCTATAGGCAGTTATGCCTTTTGCCTCCCTCAATCACATAGAAAAAACAAAAAAAAACAAAAAAAAACAGTATATGGATGGAGTCATGAAAGAAATACAAGGAAGAGCAGCGGATGTTGGTGTACCGCTGATAAGGGAAGGAAACGAGTGGAAGTTGCCTCAACAGTACAGTACCGGTACTACTGTTGCTGACAACACAGTTCTGATGAGCGATAGTGAATGGGAGTTGCAGGGTCAGGTAAATATGTTTGGAACAGTGTGTGAAAAACGGAATCTGGAGGTAAATGCTAGGAAGAGCAATATTATGGTCATTGAAAGGGGTGCAACCATAGAGTGTGAAGTGAGGTTGAACGGCTATGAAGAATGTCAGCTCATTTAAGTACTTGGGCAGAGTGTTGAATAAAGATGTGAGTAGGCCTATGGATGAAGAAGTGTGGGAGAAAGTGTAACAGGGGAAGAGCGTTGTAGGAACTCTGAAAGCAGTAAGAAGAAATAGGGTGGTCAGCATGGAAGTAAAGAAGTCCTTGCATGACAGTGTGGTAATCCCGACATTGACTTATGGGAGGGAAGCATGGACGTTTCTGACTGGGATTGATCATTGATAATCATCGGTTATGCTAGTTGGAAAATTAGTGGGGTAGAATGTAGAGTTCGGGTGTACCGCCAGCCTTGTTTACACTACGCGGAGTGGCGGCGGACGCTGGCCATCATGTTCCCGTCTATTTGACTGCTTTTGGATACAATAATAGGTTGAGGGGGGTCACCCCCCCCATGACATATTGTCATCATGATATATACTGTATTGCCAGCAGGAGGCAAATAACGAAAAAACGCCTTCAAAATAGACGCGAACTAAAGGCTGGTTCACACATAGCCGAGTCGGTGTGCGAGTCCAACACGAGTGATGAAATTTTGCTATTCAGCAATGACTCGTCGATACTCCTCAACACTCGTATAGACTCGTGCTACGCTCGTGTATACTCTTTGTTTACTCGACACACTCGTGGGTACTCGCCACGGGGTCCAAAAATGTCATGCATGCATGAAATTTTTGGGTCCCGTGGCGATTAGCCTACCCACGAGTGTGGCCTAAATACGTGTAGACTCGTGTACATATGTGTTCACTCGTGTTTGACTCTGAATAATTTTGTTATTCGTGTTAACTCATGTTGACTCGTGTAAACCCGTGTAACACTCTTTGGTGATTCGTCGCTTTTCGTCATAATTTCGACGTTGACGAAGCAACACGTGTCTACACGCAACAACACATGTCTACACACAACAACACGTATGTAACACACATGCAACACGTATCAACAAGAGTAGAAAGCACGAATGTGAGTGCCAAAATTTGGTGCCTCCATGATGCCAGAGTTTACACGATTCAAACACGAGTGAAAACACGAGTAAACAAGAGTAAACACGATCCACTGAGAAAAAAACATGAGTGTAACACGAAAAAGCAAGTGTCATTTGAAATACCGTTATTTCAAAAATGTAGGAAGAATCAACGAGAGTTTACACGGATGTAACACGAGTCAACACGTGTGCAACAGAGATCCAACGAGAGTCAACGCCTTGTCTTTCGTGTTGATCCGTATAACAATCGTGTTGATCCGTGTAACAATCGCGTTGACTTGTGTTAGACTCGTCCATACTCTTTGTTTACGTGCCCTGGAATGTGGCCATTATTTTTCAAATTTTTGACACTCGTGTTGGGTTCGTGTTACACTCGTTTTGACTCTCAGTTACTCGTACAGACTCTTGCATGAACACGTGTTGACTCGTATTGACTCGAGTTAATTCGTGTTACACTCTCCTTGACTCGGGAGCAATTGCTACTCGCGGCCGACTCAGCCTCCAGCGACGGCGATAATCGACGAGTGTGACTCGTGTTGGACTCGCGCACCGACTCGGCTATGTGTGAACCAGCCTTTAACTACGGTGATCGACATATGTAAACATGACGGCGGCGGTGTCGGCGTCGGACACTTGCGATAATGTTCCCGTCTATTTTGAATGCCATTGGATACAATAATATGTTGAGGGGGGGCTTTGCCCCCATGACGTGTTGTCATCATCATATATATTGCCAGTAGGGGGAAAACAACCAAAAAAATTGCCGCAAAGCCCTCCCCTCAACATATTATTGTATCCAATGGCAGTCAAAGTAGACATGAACATGATCGCAAGCGTCCACCGCCGCCGTCGCCGTCATGTTTACATGGTCGATCGCCGCAGTTACTGTAAGTTCGCGTTTATTTTGAGTTTTTGACGACGATTTTCTTTGGTTAGGCCTATTTGCCCCCTGCTGGCAAATTATATGATGATGACAATATGTCATGGGGGGTGTTTGCCCCCCTCAGCATATTATCGTATCCAACGGAATTCAAAATGGACGGGAACATGATGGCAAGCTTCCGTCGCCGCTCTGCGCAGTGTAAACAATGGTGGCGGTACGCCCGAACTCTACATTCTACCCGGCTAGGCCTATATTATAGGCTACAATAAATAAGTAGGCTAGGCTATTTTATCTATAGGCTATGCCTAGTCTAATATTACAATTTAAGGTAGCATTTAAATTGACTACAGCAGGACTTACCCTTGACCAGGTATAGGCTATCCTAGTGTTTACTAGGCCTATACCCCTTTGAAAGGACATTAGCCTAGCCTAGCCTAACCTAACAACCTTACCTAACCTATTATAGTAGGCTATTATGGGTGGGGGCTTCCGCCCCCACACCCCAATTTTTGGTGCATTTGTCTATTTTGTCTGTGAAGTGGGAATTTTTTCAATTTGTCGATAACGAAAATCCTCCATGCGGACTATAGCCTATGGAGAAAAATATGGCGAATCTATTGTTGCCTATTATCTCTAATAAATTGTTTCTCATAATGCTGCAGTAGTGTCGTTTAAAATACCAACCATTTAATTGTGTGCCTTTAAAAATGACCTAAATTAGGCTATAGGCTACTGGAAGATTAGAAGAATCTTTAAGAAAGACTGGGTTAGGGTTATTGTCGTGCCAAAGCTAGATTATAGCCTAAATATAAAAGGAAGTGAATAAAATTAAATATGCCGAAAAAAATCGCCGTCAAAATAGACGCGAAGTTAACCGCGGCGATCGCCCTATGTAAACATGACGACCGTACACCCGGTAACTACATCCATCCCATTAAAAGTTACTGTGGGACACAAAATATGTTGAGGGGGTCTCTGTGGCTCTGCCCCCCCACGTCGGCCCGTCACGTATTATGATGTACAGTAAGTCATCATCATCTGTGCTAATTCATAGGATCCCCAATTAACCTAACAAGTGCGTATGGGGGTAATTGGAAACGTCCCCCTGTGCTGACGTATTTGAGGTGTTTCCGTCACTAAAATATTCATTGTGCCATTAATAGCATTAATACTTATCCATATGCACCTATTATGGGTTGATTATAAAGGTATTAACCTGAAACAACAATAAAACGAGCGAAAACAGCGTTTGGATGGTCAAAATCGGAGATATAGCCCGCGAGTTGTATAATGTATGGGTGAGGCAAGCTGCTTTCCCGCCAATTTCCCCCAAGGCCACTGAGACACAGTCGATCGATACTCTCTCTCTCTCTTGCATTCGCTAGCTATCAGTGATGACCACACCCTCCAACCGGATTTCTAATGTTAGCACGAAAATAAACCTCAGAATAAGGGAATAACAGGGAAAATAGGTGATAATTGAAGGAGGTGTGAAGGAGGGGAGGTAGAGGACTGAGATTTTGCATGGCCCAGGGGCCAAAAAAAAAAAAAAAAATTCCATGTCAAAAGTTGATTTTTGTTTTCACTCACTCTTAAGAGTCTCCCCGCAGTCCGCCGGGGGAACTCTTAAGAGTCTCCCCTCAGTTCCCGGGTTAAGGACAAAGTCAATCAACAGACGAAATAAGCTCCCAAATTACAATAACATAGCGGCCCGCCGTTTATGGGCGACTTTTTACACGTCATTTTAAATGTTACTTTCCTGCCCTGGTCTAGTCCTAATAGATTTTTCCAAAGAATCAAACTTAAATTAAAAGGAAGTAGCCTAGCCTACAGTTTATAGGAAGGCTATTCCAACATGCATTCCAGAACTTAGGCTATATGAAAATTTGTGGGTGGTCTGCCAAAAAAGAATCACTAGGCCTATTAGGCTATGGGTAGGCTAGTATGGGGTGCATTTTGCAAATCTTCTGAACTCTTAGGCCTAGGCTAGGCTAAATTAAAACTCACAAAATCTGAGTAAAACCAGCACTAGAATTTTGTCTTGTCTTGTCTTGGGGGTTAAGGGCAACCTCAGGCGAATATTCGCCGCTCCGGCCCTACCGTAGTCGCGGAGATCCTATGTCACAATTTAAATTAGTTTATAGTTAAGGTTAAAATTCACCACCGTGTCACTTTCACTCTAGGTCATTCGTAGAACCGTAACACTGTAAAGGCAACAACCCAATAGCAGGTCATCAGGTGGCGAACCAGAGACCTACAAACCGCGGTACTAGGGCCAGAGCAATGTCTTGAAGCGAGGTGCCCTTATCAACCAACCCCAGACAATCCAGTAGGAGCTGTCGGAAGGAATCCATCTTTGAAGCCAGAAAGGAACGCCCATCCACATGCTCAGTGATGGGATGAGGCGAGGCTTAGGAGGCATATGTAGGACGACCAGATGTAGGATGTGGAGGGGAAGAGGTACCGTACGACGATACATGGGATGCGGAGACTGCGGAGGGAAGAGCTCGTCAAAGTCATACGGTTCCTCAGGACCTCAACAATAACCGGGGGACGGCCGGTGCAGGCAATGGTCGATCGCCGTAGTTAATATAAATTCGCGTCTATTTTGACGGCGATTTTTGTTGTAGTTAGGCTAGGCCTAGGCTATTTGCCCCCTGCTGGCAATATATATGATGATGACAATATGTCATGGGGGATGATTGACCCCCTCAACATATTATTGTATCCAACGATCTCTAACCTCTGTATCTCAAAAAGGGCTAGAGCAAATTGGCTGTAAATTTCCACATCTAGGCTATTCCTTGACAGATTTGCGCCCTCCAATTAATATTTATTAGCATAAATTCAGTCTAGTTTAGCCTATAAAACAAAAACTAACATTTGTTTAGCCTAGGCCTACATATAAAAAGAAAAAAAACACTCGTACTGCAATTATAAGCATAAATATGAGTACTGTATCTAAGTTACCGGTACAAAGCAAATGTTTTTGTATAGCCTAAAATAAACCATAAAATTGTCATCTTTCAACTGTTGAAGTCATAAATATAAAAAAATCTAATACATTAGGAAAAAATGCATTAAGAGTTGTGTTAGCGGGTTTATCGTCCCCTTTACTTACGTGGTCGCACGCTTGCAGTTACATTCGCGTCTAATTTGACTGTGGTTATTTGCCCCTGCTGGTGATATACAGTATATGATGATGACAATAAGTCATAGGGGGATAAAGCCCCTTCAACCCATTACTGTATCCCACGGCCAGGCGTTGGGTAAATTGTTTTGTTACCGGCCGGCGGATTGAGGGTGGCTTTACCAAGTTTACCCCAGCAGTTAAATTAGAAGCGAATGTAGGCCTAACTGCGAGCGTGCGACTAGGCTATATAAACAAAGCTTTTGGTATGCCCACAACTACAACTCTTACCAAAACTGCAATTAGCCTATTTTTGTTTGTTTTTTCAGTCTAGGCTAAATTGTGGAGGCTAGGCTAAATTATTTAGCTGCAATTAGCCTAGCCTATTTTTGTTTGTTCTTTCAGTCTAGGCTAAATTGTGGTAGGCTAGGCTAAATTCTTTAACATGTGTACTATTGTGTCGGCCTGTGCTTTCCAATAGAAGTAAAAATATGTAGCCTAGCCTAATGCAATTTTACTAAAACCTAAGCCTACCTGAATATAGCCCTATGCAGAGCTCAACAGCAAAAACAAAAACAAATATGTTGAGCAGTGAAATAAAATTAAGCTAAGTCTGTTTTCTCATAGGCCTAATAACCTAATGAAGTATCCTATAGCCTAACCTAATTTAAGTTATTTCACAAAATACTAATAGGCCTACACAGCCCTCCTCATGCATTATTTTCCATTGTAAAATAAGTTTGTGCTTAACTGCAGTAATGAAAGGTAGCCTATAAATAGGTGAGCCTATGTTGGCTGTGCAATTGTCTAGATTTGACTATTTTTACCTAATTAGGCCTAAAGCAGCCTGAGCCTATTCCCAACCCCCAAACAGTATCCCATGTTAAGCCAAGCTAGGCCTAGTCTAATATTACAATTTAAGGTAGCAATGAAGGAGACTACAGCAGGACTTACCTTTGACCGGGTATAGGCTATCCTAGTGTTTACTAGGCCTATACCCCTTTGAAAGGACATTAGCCTAGCCTAACCTTACCTAACCTATCATAGTAGGCTATTATGGGAGGGGGCTGCCGCCCCCACACCCCGATTTGTGGTGTATTTGTCTATTTTGCCCCCTGCTGGCAATATGACGATGACATGACAAGTTTTTCATTCCTCTTTCTATGTTTTTCCCCTTCAGTTCTTATTCTGTCTCATTCGGTTGTCCTCCGGACGGCCTATATCATATGCCACCCTGGCCTGGCTAGGTTATTAGCTCCTGACCTGATTTGTGTCGGTCGCTGATGCGGTCGAGCTGACTCGATTTCCCTCGGTGTGTGTATTTTTTGTGCATTTTGGTGCGATATATTTTTTCCATAGACCTGATCTCTCATTCTTCGCTTTTGATCACTTCTTAATTGGTGCTGTGCTGCAGTGTAGCAGTTCTTGCCTCATCTTTCGGCTCTACCCTATAAGAGTTCTGCTGTGGAACTCATGTGGTGCGGCTGAATTGGTGAAATGGCGAGAAATGTCTGCGTATCTTCACCGCCTTAGATTTGTTCACCTGCCCTTCCCTACCTATCATGTCTTGATTGGTTGTCCATCTTGATCTAATTCTTCAGGCCAGCCCTATTAGAGTATTTGGGAGAACTCAGTGGTGTGGTTAAACTATTTTTAATATATATTTGTTTAAATATGTAAGATATGCAATAAATTATGTAAAATATATTGTTTTTACTTTATACCTATACATATAATTGTCATTATTAAGGAAATTCCATTGACTATTTACATCGCTAGGCCTAGCTTCCTTATTTCTATTAATTTCCTCCAGTTCACAATGAAACCTATTGCTAACTTCCTTGTTCTTCAGCAGCCGCGGCGGTGTCGGCGTTGGACGCTTGGGATAATGTTCCCGTCTAATTTACAATGAAACCTATTGCTAACTTCCTTGTTCTTCAGCAGCCGCGGCGGTGTCGGCGTTGGACGCTTGGGATAATGTTCCCGTCTATTTTGAATGCCATTGGATACAATAATATGTTGAAAGCCCCCCCCAGCCCCCTCGACATGTTATCATCATCATATATTATATTGCCAGTAGGGGGCAAACAACCAAAAAAATTGCCGCAAAGCCCTTCCCTCAACATATTATTGTATCCAATGGCGGTCAAAATAGACGGGAACATGATCGCAAGCGTCCATCGCCGCCGCCGCCGTCATGTTTACATGCTCGATCGCCGCAGTTTGGTTAGGCCTATTTGCCCCCTGCTGGCAAATTATATGATGACAATATGTCATGGGGGTGTTTGCCCCCCTCAACATATTATTTTATCCAACGTCATTCAAAATGGACGGGAACATGATGGCAAGCTTTCGTCGCCGCTCTGCATAGTGTAAACATTGGTGGTGGTACGCCCGAACTCTACATTCTGCCCAGCTAGGCCTATATTATAGGCTACAGTAAATGAATAGGCTAAGCTATTTTATCTATAGGTTAGACCTAGTCTAATATTACAATTTAAGGTAGCATTCAAGGAGACTACAGCAGGACTTACCTTTGACCGGGTATAGGCTATCCTAGTGTTTACTAGGCCTATACCCCTTTGAAAGGACATTAGCCTAGCCTAACCTAACAACCTTACCTAACCTATCATAGTAGGCTATTATGGGTGGGGGCTGCCACCCCCACACCCAATTTTTGATGTATTTGTCTATTTTGCCCCCTGCTGGCACCCTCAACATATTATTGTATCCATTGGCATTCAAAATAGACGGGAACATGATTGCAGACGTCCGCCGCCTCCGTCATGTTTACATTTGTCGATCGGCGTTGTTAAGTTCGTGTCTATTTTGACGGAGATTTATTTTGGTTATTTGCCCCCTGCTGGAAATATATATTATGATGACAATATGTCATGGGGGGGTGAAGGGGAGCAAAGCCCAACCTCAACATATTATTGTATCCAAAGGCAGTCTAAATAGACAGGAAAAGGATGGCAAGCGTCCGACGCCACTACGCGTACGCGTAGTGGAAACAAGGCTGGTGATACACCCGGTAACTACATCCTACCCGGCTAATGTCCTTTCAAAGGGGTAGCCTATAAATTAGTAAACACTAGGATAGCCTATACAACGCAACTCTTGCCGATAGGCCTAGCCTAAAGGCTAACCTATTCATAAAGGTGTCTATTTTGACGGCAATTTTTTCGGTTATTTGCCCCCTGCTGGCAATATATATGATGGTGAAAATATTATGTCATGGGGGGGGGGGGGGAGGAAGCCCCCCTCAACATATTATTGTATCCAATGGCATTCAAAATAGACAGGAACTTTATTGCAAACGTCCGACACCTCCCCCGCCATGTTTACATGTGTCGATCGCCGTGGTTAGGCTAAGTTCGCGTCTATTTTTACGGCGATTTTTTTCGGTTATTTGCCCCCTGCTGGCAATATATAAGATGATAACAATATGTCATGAGGGGGGGGCCTCAACAATGACCTCTAACCTCTGTATCTCAAATAGGGCTAGAGCAAATTGGCTTCAAATTTCCACATCTAGGCTATTCCTTGACTGACTCTTCCCAAATGGTAGACATATTAGCTTGATCACTCTAGGCCTAGTTGTTTTTTAGTTACAGAGGTTATAGCCTAGGTAATGATTTCTTGCCTACTTACAGCGAATAGACTAGGCCTATTGTAGATTGGTAAAATATTTGCTTAGGCTAATAGGCCTAGGCTATGCAATTGTCTCGATTTGACTAATTTTACCTAATTAGGCCTAAAGCAGCCTCAGTCTATTCCCAAACCCCAAACAGTATCCCATGTTAAGCCCTAGGCTAGGCCTAGGCCTAATCCCACTCTCAATCAAAATACGAACTGATAAATTCGTACCTACCGGTAGCGCTGCCATAGGCTAGGCCTATATTTTTCGTGAATAGATATAAAAAATGGTTTAAAGGAAAGAGCATCCTATATTATGTTCAAATAATATGTAATAGCACTGTGTATGGTTGTATGTTGTTGATGTCTTCTTCTTCTTCTTCTTCTTTGTGTGGAGTTGCTGTCCCCTCTCAAAGCCAGCTCACCTATGCACCGGTGACTTCTCCAGAAACAGCTAGAGCTAGATTTAAGAATTAGTTTAGAAATTATGTAGTCGTAGAAAGGATAGTTAAAGACAAAGAATTGAAGTATATCGCTTAAGCAGAACTCTCCTCTCCCTATTTTACCCCCTCCTCCACCCCCCAATATCTTGTTCTCTCCTTATCTTAATTTATCTTTTCCCCTCTCTACTATTTAATCTCATTTTTCTTCCTCCCCCGCTCTGGTCCCCTTCTCCCCCTCACCCTATTCTATCCTATTCCGTTTTCTCTTCTGCCACACCTGCTCCAGGAATCTTTTCACTACCTTCATTCTTTTCCCCATTTCCCCATCTACCCCCTCTTCTGTCTCGAGACCTAACACAAATTTTACACCCTCATCCTCCTCCTCTTTCTGCTCTTCCCATTCCCTCTCCCCTACCACCCGTTTCAACTCATTTTCCAACCCCTCTCTCTCCTCTGCATACCCCTGGCACTCTGTCACTATATGTTCTATTGTCTCCTCCACTCTCCTCCCTCCCACCTCACACTGTAGACACTCTTTCACCCCCCCATTCCACCTCCATGTTCTCCTATTTGTCTCTAATGCTCCTGCCCTAGCCTTAAACAGTAGTTCAGCTCCCCAACTTCCGTCATAGAACTCCTCTTTTCTCGGTCTCCCCTTGCTTCTATATCTTATCAGTGTACTTTTCTTCTCCATATTTCTCTTCCATTCCTGTCTTCCTACTTCCTTCACTCTCGTTCCTATCTCTTTCTCTAGTCTCCTTCCCTGACCTAGTCCTGTATTACTCCCTACATCTCTCCACTCCTCTCCCACCCTTCTTTGTTTCACTCCTATTTTTTTAAGTTTTCTCTTACACTCTTTTGCCCATCTACTCTTCCCCTCCCCCCATTCATTTACTCTCCTTGGCCACCTATGATCCTCCATCTCCTCCACCCTACTCTTGTACCTCAACTTCGCCTTCGCCACTCTCTCCTCAAACGTACTCCATCCCATCTCCCCTCTCACTGCTTCATTTGCTGTCCACCTTCTTGCTCCTAACCCCATTCTTCCTATTTTATTTTGTCCCGTCTCCAGTCTATTTATTTCTCCCCCTGTACTCCCTCTCACATCCATCCCGTACATTATTCTCGGCACTTCAAAGTCCTTCCACACCTCTCTTACTATTTTATATTTATTTACTCTGGTTTTTGTCACATTCCACAGTTTCCCACTACACTGCTCCACCTTCATGATTTTCTCATTCATTGTCCTTTGTCGCCCTTCCCTCCCTATCCATACCCCTAAATACTTCACTTCCTCCCTTGTTTCTATTCTTTCCCCTCCTAACCTCATTTCTACTGCCTCTGGTCCATTTACTACTATCATACTGCTTTTCTCTACACTGAACTTCATTTCTAGGTCTCTGCCAAACCTTTCCGCCTCCTGTAACATTTCCCCCATATCTTCCTCTGTCTCTGCTGTCAACACAACATCATCAGCAAACGTCAGAATTGCTAGCCTATACTGCCCTATTTTCACTCCTTGACCCTTACTCTTAATTCTCCTCACCAACTCCTCCATGCACATTGCAAAAATTAATGGTGACAGGTTACATCCCTGCCTTAACCCTTTCCTTCTCCTGATTCCTTTCACTGCAATATTTTTCCACACAATCTCTGTCTCCGCCCCTTCATACATATTCATTATCATGTTCCTTATCTTCCTACTCACTCCTAGTTTCTCCATCACTGCTTCTGCAACTTCCCTACTAATCTTATCATATGCCTTCTCCACATCCAAACACACTATAAACACACATTTCCCTTGCTTTGCCTTTTTCTCTATAATCTCATCTAATATAAATATATTGTCTGTTCCTCTTCTCCCCTTCCTAAACCCATTTTGCTCTTCACTAAGTAGGATCCTTTCTTCTACATACTCTCCTACCCTCTCCTTTAGTATCCCATAAAATATCTTATTTATTATGTTTATTACCGTGTTGGAGGGAAGGTAGCAACTGAACGTCACTAATAAACCCTAGCGAGGACAGTTTTGTCAGGACTGCCTTTAGAGTCGTGGAATTCTCCCCGACTTTTTAAGGAAATTAATTGTGCATTGTAACACTCTCTGCCTTTTCTCTGGGGTCACGTCTATTGCTCCTAGTAGTACGGGGATGGTTATGTTATTAATATTCATCCTGTACCCATAACTAGCGGCGCGCAACATAAGTCGAGTATAATAAATCTGGACTATCTGGCGGCGCTCGACATAGGTCGTGTGGCAATTTCAGCACATAATGTTGCTGAGAGAGAGAGAGACAAGTGGTGGCAGGAGAGTAGCGAGCGTATGACTGCTCCAGACCACCGCGGCGAACCTACTGACACGAATCCCACCTCCCTCCCTCTCTCACTCGCTATATACGGAATTGTATGGGGAAAGTGCCGAATTACATGCTTTTTGCACTCGCGTTGCGCGGTTGTTGCAAGAAAACTAGCCATCATAAAAGGATCGTTATGGTGTCATTGGAAAGCTCTGTTTATGCCCTTTCAGGGATAGATACTTGTTTTACGCTCTGGGTCTTATTTAGGCATGAAATTGATCACGTAAACAGCCCTATTTTGGCTAAAAACACCCCGCTGGGCGGTACATATAAATAAACCGCTAGCCCGCTAATCTAGTGTTAAGGTGTCTTTAACCCGGCAAGCGCGATAGGCCTCACGGAAGGCTTCCTATAGGGAACGCGATAGGCCTCACGGAAGCAAGACCATAAAAAAAACCTTCCCCCCAAAAAAAAGGGCCTATCAAAACAAAGGAATTTGTCTCTAGGTGAGATAATTCCCCTCCAGTACTCATCCATGTAAATCTCACCCACCCCCCTCCCCTCCTTCCCCACCTTATTCCCCCCTCCCTCCCCTCCTCAATTATCACCTATTTTTCCTCTTATTATCATCATTTATCGGTTATTTTTCTCTCCCGCGATAATGTAGCACAAGTGGGTTGCAGAAAAGATCGTTATGTAACACCCAGACACCGGCCCACACCGCCCCGCTCGTCTCAGTTACCTCACAGACAGCGAGAGAGGAGGGTTGCCTGTGGCTCTCTCTCGCCTGAGATTATGACCGGGTGGCCAATATCTTCGTTTTTCACCACCCAAATGCTTTTCCCACTTATTTTAGCACTCTTGAAGGTTCATATATACATCATATATGTAAAATAAAAGCATACCGAAAACAAATAATGCTCTATATTGTAAATATAACTAATTCTGTCAGAATCCAAGGCTAGAAATGCACAAATAACTACCCTAGCCCCTAGGTCTATTTCGCGCTTATCAGGTTAAGGATTGTTCTCATTGAGTGAAATCTTGGGCAATGCAGAAGAAAATGAGTGATGGTGTCTTCGGTGTTTCTGCACCAAGGGCAGTGTGGATCCGGGGCCAATTTCAATCTGTGTAGATGTTTGTTCAACCCGGAATGACCGATTCTGAGGCGCGTAATTACGACATCGATGTTCCTAGTTTGGGATCGTGTCCATGGATGGGGTGATGAGTCGGTTCTGAAGAGGCCTAAGTGCTTTTCAGGGAGGAGGTTTGAAAGCTCTGTGTCCCATTCTTGTCTTGCCCTTGTTCTACTCACTGCTGATAGTGTGTGGATGTCATGGGGTAGAGGCTCGATGGAGGCTAGCTGGTGTCCTAGTTTGGCTGCCTCGTCTGCGATTGCGTTACCCTTAATGCCAACATGTGAGGGGATCCATTGTAGTTTGATATTTCTGGGCGAGTTAAGTGTCGTGATGAGGATATGTTGTATGGTGTGGACTATGTTTCTATGCGATTCGGGATTGGGCGAGGAGTAGATGGAGTGAAGATTGGGAATCTGTGTATATTACTATATTCTGTAGTGGGAGATGTGATTGGCAAAACTGGAGTGCTTTTTGGATTGCAAAAAGTTCTGAGGTGATGTTAGAGTGGGTGGCAGCGAGTTTCCATGACTGGCAGATGCTTATCTCTTCATAATAGACGGCTGCTGCAGCTGATGGGGGGGATGGGATGTATGAGCCGTCTGTGAAGATTGGGGGAGTGGTTTGTGAATTTAGTGTGGTGTAGTTCGTTGAATAGGTGTTTGGCTTTGGCTGAGTCCTGTGATTTTTTGAAGGACGGATGTAGAGTTGTGAAGATCATGTTGGTTAGGGTTATCCACGGGGGGACTGGTGGAACTGGCGCTGTGGGTGCTGAATGGATTGTGGTGCCTGTCAGTCTTTGTAAAGTGTGAGCGGAGCGAGAGATGAAGGATGTTCGATATTCTTGACTGTTTATGGGTCTGTTTGTCAATTCTCTGGTGACGGACAATTGTAGGGGATGGTTTTCTGGTAGCTGGGAAGCTTTCAATAGCCATTTGCTGTCTGTCAATTGTCTGGTACGATTAAGTGGCAGTAAACCTGCTTCGGCCTGGAGGGAGACTATTGGCGATGAACAGAATGCTCCCAGCGCTATTCGAAGGGCTGAGTTTTGGATTGTGTTGAGCTTGTCTAGGTGTTGGAGCGGCTGAACCGTATACGGGGCTGCCATATTGTACTTTGCTCTGGATATATACTGTATAGAATTTTAATAGCATTTCTCTACTGGCTCCCCATCTTGACCCGGCCAGGTACTTCATGATGTTTAGACGTTTTGTACAGGATGTGCGGAGGTAATCAATGTGTTTGTTCCACGTCAGGGAAGGGCCGTCTAATTTCAAGCCGAGGAAGGTATGTTCTCTCACTAGTTGAATTGGGGTGTTTTCGATGATTATGTTAGGTAATCTTGGAAGTCTTTTGCGGGTGAAGCACATTAGGGCGCTTTTCTGCTTGTTGATCTGAAGTCCCCTAAAATGCCCCAGAACGAGAAGCCCACCACAGAAGCCACGAACGAACACCACACAGAAACACCCAAAGGAAAGGTCCACAGAACGAAAGGACCAGCTGACCGAGCCAGCCAATTCAGACAGGCCCAAGCCCGCAGGGCTAAGCAGCTCCAGGCCACACCCAGATACCCCTTCTAAACTGACCATTTTTCCACACCTCACGTACACTAACCCCCTCGTGTCCTACACTCCTAACTACAAAGATGATGAACAGGAATATACATTCATATTAAAAACACCCATGCCCTGTCCCGACGTTGAGCCAATGCCAACACATCAGACAGCCATAATTATATCTATGTATGTTCTTACATCCGAGAAGTAGATGTTATATATCTTAGAAGTTAAAACACCCACGCTTGTCCCTAGACCTCGTATATCAATTTCCATGACGAGTATAGATATATGTAACCCGTGCTCAGTCGCCCCTTGCATTGTTCCTCTAGTAACTAAGTCTATAATATTAACTGCCACCAGCATTGATACGACATAGCGGCACTGTCCTTGTGTCGTATTGTGCCAAGTACAGATCAACCAGGTTTCATCACCTTATTAGGACGACGACTATAATGTCATCGTTCATCGATGTATGCAATCCTTAGTTTAAGTATTAATATTAACATTCCCTAACATCTTGTCTTGCCAGACTAAGCTTCTGAAGACCCATCGCCCCATAAATCTATGTATTCAATCCTTAGGTTAAGTATTTTTATCCGCCATTGTGTTCACCTTTTTCCATTTACTTTCCACAATTGTCATACGTCTTCCCCTTGCCTCCTTCGTATCCACAGTCCACACTACGCCAATTTACTTCGTGTCTTACACCTCTTACCCCAACCAGAGATTGTATAAGATAACCTGGTTACCAGTATCTGTCATAAGTACCCCGAAACAATAACTAAGTACCCCTACGAACTGCCGCTGTTGTTGGTATATTTATATTTAATAGAAAACGCAGTTCCCAGGGCCAACTAATAGTATCCATAACCCTCGGACTGATCACATAACTCTATCTTTTCCAGACTCATATACCACCCCATAGTTGCATTCCCCGGTAGCATTTGGCTAACGTATTCTACTGCCTTTTCAAACTTCCATATCAATTGTAGGCTAATGCCACCCCCACGCCCAGGGACCTTAGGGACAAAATTTCCCTGTAGCCCTTGAACTCTCCCCCCCCCCTCTCATTAAGACACCCGCGCTTCTCGACTCTTGTCCGACCTAGCCTCTCTCTCATACCTCTTGAAGATCCTTGAATTGTCCGTTGCTAACGCTCTCCAACCTTTTATATATATACTCCTATCCAGCCTACCTTCACTTAGTAGGCCAGAACAACATTAGAACTTTACTATCCCCTTGCATGCCATCTATTCTCTTACAACCTATTCACAACCCTGCACCCAATGGTCGTCGGTGCGAGGCTAGCCGCCCCGCCAGTAACTAACTTCTATTGCCATACTTCCAGATAAATGTGGCAGAGTTAGCAACCCAGTCTCCACCACATCCAGCAAACCCTACAATTAACAACCAGCCGAGTAAAACCAGCTAGCTAAGGCACCTTCGGTTTTGGTATTAAGGACACCCACATCTGTCTCATACACAGAGGGTTATTACAAACACTGGTGATATGGCAAGCCCCTAGCCACAGCCGCCGGACGACTATCGCAGAGAGAGGGCGCCCAGCTCCCCCTTTTTGCCCACCCGAGGAGGGAGACCCCCACCCCCGCGGAGGTATACCTGGCCCCTGTTTTGACTTCAGAGTCATTGCCAGGTAGCACAGGAATTCTTCCTATCAATGAACTAACCATGCATGACTAACACCTTTACTAACCTCTATTAACTCACAATAAACCATTTACCTTTCTTGCATGCTCTGATCACTAAATTAGCACCTCAGCTATACCATAGAATGAAGATTGAACAATCTAGAGAGACGCTCCTATCACAGCTGTCCCCATCCTCCTCGCAAAGTAGATCCAGTCTCTCTCCCCTAAATACTTCCAGTATAGCCAAAATAGTACCTCTTACTAAGGCTCAGTTATATGAAAATATAAAGGCTTTCCTATAGCCTTGTGCCACAACAGTAAATACCATCTTACCTAGTCCCCATATCTATTGAGAGCTCAATTAAGTCCATAAGACTCGAGATCCCTACTGTCTACAGGGTCCAGAACCGAGCCTATAAATCTAACTCCCGCCCCCAGTCAAATCAGTTGAAAGCTAGACACCAACCAGGGGTCACTACCCTGCAGTTAACTTCTAGCTCTGCCCTTGTGTTGTTCCGGAGTGAGATCCCAGAGCCGGCAGACTCCGTGGCAGATTTGGATAGAAGGACCTGCCCACGTATTTAAGAACTTCACACATATGGGCCCCTTGGACGGCCGCGGAACCAGTCGTTAGCCCCCAACATCATGGACGCAAGATAACCAGGACCAGACCCATCAGATGCTACCCAAGATTCCCTTTAGCAGTACTACATATTACTGTGCTGTTTAGAGATTCACTAATTAATATTTCTACGAAGTGGCTATCTCTTTGCCCCAGTATAATTCATATAACCATTCAATTAGGAAGTGCTAAGCTTATCAGTGTTCATTATGTAACAGGCGATACTAACTCTCGTAATCAACCATATGCCCAGATATTATTACCTAGAAGGAAACCCTAGTGATATCTGAAGGTTCGCCCACTGATTTGCGTTCTATGTATTTCTGAGACAAGAATAGAAAACTTAGATCAGTATCCCCTGAGGTTACTAGAATTCCCGTGCTCTAAAATACGCGTGTCTAATCTAGTCTGTGAACTACTACTTGTGCACCAGAGCTACCAGTAAGAAATCTAACAGTGAATATGATTCTATAAGTAACATTGATGGTCTTCGGTATATAAACCTGTTAAATCAAAGCCAGTGATCAGAAGATTAATACCTGAACGTTGGAAGTGGGAGACTAGGCTCCATCCAGATCCACTTATGCTAGTGTTGTTCGATTCTATTATATTGTCTTACATAAGTATTCTGCAGTGGTATATCAATAAACGTGATCGTGTAACTTGCTACCATGTGTTTCTTTGTGTTCTCTATTCCTCATATCTTGTATTGTGCATGCAGCCTTATATACCCAGTCAATTAGAACTCACATTACCCAAGTTAAACCTGTAGAAAAACAGGGCATAACATTGGCGGCAGCGGTGGTTCTTGATTCGGATAAAAGGTTGCATTACACTGCAAGTTTGGAACAGTAGAAGCATGGCAACATCGCGAAATTGGCAGTCACTCACACACATTCCCAAGTATGATGTAAACACGTATGATATTGCCACTTACTTAGACATAATAAAACCAGTGTTAGATGTGGCACTTCAAAATGACTGCGAAAAAATCGCCGTTGCATTATCGCAAATTATGCAGTTGGCAAAAGCCGTTTCCCAAATTGCTAAACAGGTAACGCCAGAGAGTACCTGGAACCAGTTTCGATCCCTCGTGATCCGGACCTTAGGGCCACTTTTGGGTTGCCTCATCTCCCCCAAAATAATACAAATCGACGAGATCAAGTATGAAGGGGATATAAATGTGACCCTCTTACAACTCTACAGATACGTGAGGACCACGTATAGCTATGAAGATTACGACCAACAAAATGAACTCTTATTCACCGCATTGCTAAACATCCTCCCACCCCACATCACCGCCCATCTCGACCCGTATGGCTTATTCGAAGAACATATGCTCTCCATCAGAGAAGAATGCCTACGCAGTTCGATGAATCCCCTATCCAACCCTTCAGCCCCTATCCAAGACTCCGTGCACCCTTCCAAAATGACTTCCGGTGAAAGTCCAACCCCAGTGCACTCTTCCTTGCCTCTATCCTCTCTGACCATCCCTAAATTTTCCCCTGCCCAGCCATCCACCAACGATCATCTTCCATCAATTGTGTTACCCCATAAACCCCATCCTTTTTCTATGCATGTCAAACAAACCCACCAACCCCAGATAACCACTAACCAGACCGTGACTGCCACCAAGAAGATTCCCAAAATTCGTCCTGTTAACAACCCCAAGTCAATACATCAGTCCTCTACCAATAACCCCTGTTCGACACCTAACTCTTCCCCCACCAACCCTCCGCAGCCCCCCCAACAAGCCCCGTATTCTAGCTATGCCTACCTATGTAGGCCTACCACAACATATTTTCCCCATGACCCCAGAAATGTTCAGCTATCCCCCAACCAACAAAATTTCCCTTGTGACAGTTTTCCGTCGGTAGCTTGTGACAGTTTTCAGTCAGTAGCTCCCTTCCACCCCCACACAATTCACACCCCTAGAAAACTTCGAAACCCCACACTTGACTCGCCCTCTCATGTCAAACAAACTCACCAGTCCCAGATAACCTCTAACCAGACCGAGACTGCCACCAAGAAAATTCCCCAAACTCGTCCTGTTAACAACCCCAAATCAGTACATCACTCCTCCCTCAATAACCTATGTCCTATGCCTAACTCTGCCCCCACTAATCCTCCCCAGTCCCACATAACCTTTAACCAGACCGAGACTGACACCAAGAAAATTCCCCAAATTCGTCCTGTTAACAACCCCAAATCAATACATCAGTCCTCTACCAATAACCCCTGTTCTACACCTAACTCTTCCCCCACCAACCCGCCGCAGTCCCCCCAACAAATCCCGTTTCCTAACTCGCTCACCTCTCACCACCCTGACCCTCCCACACGGGCCATTAATCCTCCCCTCACGCGTGACGACCTAGGGACCCAACCATGTTCCCCCCCTTCCCCCAGAAATGCTCAGCTATTTCCCCACCAACAAAATTTCCCTTGTGACAGTTTTCCGTCAGTAGCTCCCTTCCACCCCCCACACAATTCACACCCCTAATAAACTTCAAAACCCCACACTTGACTCACCCCCTCATGACAGACAAACCCACCAATCCCATATAACCTCTAAACAAACCGTCACTACCACCAACACACCCCACCACTCTGATCCTCCCACACGCGCCGCTAATCCTCCCCTCACGCGTGACGACCTAGGGACCCAACCATGTTCCCCCCCTTCCCCCAGAAATACTCAGCTATTCCCCCACCAACAAAATTTCCCTTGTGACAGTTTTCCGTCAGTAGCTCCCTTCCACCCCCCCACAATTCACACCCCTAATAAACTTCAAAACCCCACACTTGACTCACCCCCTCATGACAGACAAACCCACCAACCCCAGATAACCTCTAAACAAACCGTCACTGCCACCGACACACCCCACCACTCTGATCCTCCCACACGCGCCGTTAATCCCCCCTCACGCGTGACCTTTCAACCTCCACCAATTCCCACCCTGCCAGCCTAACCTCTCACGACCACATTCCGAACGAACAATCACCCCCGTACATAACCCCTACCTCCTTTTCCCCCCCTATCTTACCCCCCTCTTCACCGTTACCCCACCCGCCCCAAATTCCACCCCCAAAGATCCCGCTCGACAAAATACCACTCCCATCCCAATCCAACCACAAAACTTTTTCCACCTTGACTAAACCCCAAAATACTCTCTCTCTCGCCCCAAACAACATAATCAACCTCTCAACTTCAACCACTCCTCGAAATCCCATCCATGTCTCTCCCGAAAATAAAATCAGTCCAAATTCAACCCCTCTCAAACCACAACCCTGCCTGCCCAGACCCCCCCCACCATCTCCCTATCAAATCCCCACACCCCAAACCTCCAAACCACCCGATCATAGTAAACTCTCAACCTTCAGCCTTACTCACCCTTCCCCAAACCCCACTCACAACCACAACTCTCTACACAATTCAACCCCTCCCCAGCACCAACCTCTTCCGCAACAACAACCCCGACTCGACCTGCCCGTTTCATCTTTAAAACCCCCCTATCACTACCCCCGACCGAAACCACTTAGACCCCCCCTTCCAAAACTGGTCCCGGGCCAGCTCGCCCCCAGACCCACATTCCTAACGACAAGAACTAACTGTATATCCACCCCCTATTACCAGACCGTCACCCAGACTAACGGCAACCCTAAATAACCCCCCCCCCCCCCCCCCCTGATGATGATGAGGATATTATTGTACTTGATTTTTTTATTGTTTTCAATTCCTAAGCGATTGGGCATGATTCTATAAATTTACATGTTTTCCATATACTGTATATATTATTTTTTTCCCTTAGTCATACTACTTTTCTTGTTAACCTACACTTTTCTGACTATCTTTTAAATTTGCTTTATACATTGTTAAACACTTTACCTCTTCTTAATTTCCTGTGTTCTTAATTATCTGTTCTTTCTTAAATTTACATGTTTTCCATATACTATATATTATATATTTTTTCCCTTAGTCATACTACTTTCTTGTTAACCTACACTTTTCTGACTATGCTTCTTTTTACTTCACCCTTGAGGCTCGAGGACGAGCCTATAATGAAGGAGAGGGAAGTAAAATGCCCCAGAACGAGAAGCCCACCACAGAAGCCACGAACGAACACCACACAGAAACACCCAAAGGAAAGGTCCACAGAACGAAAGGACCAGCTGACCGAGCCAGCCAATTCAGACAGGCCCAAGCCCGCAGGGCTAAGCAGCTCCAGGCCACACCCAGATACCCCTTCTAAACTGACCATTTTTCCACACCTCACGTACACTAACCCCCTCGTGTCCTACACTCCTAACTACAAAGATGATGAACAGGAATATACATTCATATTAAAAACACCCATGCCCTGTCCCGACGTTGAGCCAATGCCAACACATCAGACAGCCATAATTATATCTATGTATGTTCTTACATCCGAGAAGTAGATGTAATATATCTTACAAGTTAAAACACCCATGCTTGTCCCTAGACCTCGTATATCAATTTCCATGACGAGTATAGATATATGTAACCCGTGCTCAGTCGCCCCTTGCATTGTTCCTCTAGTAACTAAGTCTATAATATTAACTGCCACCAGCATTGATACGACATAGCGGCACTGTCCTTGTGTCGTATTGTGCCAAGTACAGATCAACCAGGTTTCATCACCTTATTAGGACGACGACTATAATGTCATCGTTCATCGATGTATGCAATCCTTAGTTTAAGTATTAATATTAACATTCCCTAACATCTTGTCTTGCCAGACTAAGCTTCTGAAGACCCATCGCCCCATAAATCTATGTATTCAATCCTTAGGTTAAGTATTTTTATCCGCCATTGTGTTCACCTTTTTCCATTTACTTTCCCACAATTGTCATACGTCTTCCCCTTGCCTCCTTCGTATCCACAGTCCACATTACGCCAATTTACTTCGTGTCTTACACCTCTTACCCCAACCAGAGATTGTATAAGATAACCTGGTTACCAGTATCTGTCATAAGTACCCCGAAACAATAACTAAGTACCCCTACGAACTGCCGCTGTTGTTGGTATATTTATATTTAATAGAAAATGCAGTTCCCAGGGCCAACTAATAGTATCCATAACCCTCGGACTGATCACATAACTCTATCTTTTCCAGACTCATATACCACCCCATAGTTGCATTCCCCGGTAGCATTTGGCTAACGTATTCTACTGCCTTTTCAAACTTCCATATCAATTGTAGCCTAATGCCACCCCCACGCCCAGGGACCTTAGGGACAAAATTTCCCTGTAGCCCTTGAACTCTCCCCCCCCCTCTCATTAAGACACCCGCGCTTCTCGACTCTTGTCCGACCTAGCCTCTCTCTCATACCTCTTGAAGATCCTTGAATTGTCCATTGCTAACGCTCTCCAACCTTTTATATATATACTCCTATCCAGCCTACCTTCACTTAGTAGGCCAGAACAACATTATAACTTTACTAGCCCCTTGCATTCCATCTATTCTCTTACAACCCATTCACAACCCTGCACCCAATGGTCGTCGGTGCGAGGCTAGCCGCCCCGCCAGTAACTAACTTCTATTGCCATACTTCCAGATAAATGTGGCAGAGTTAGCAACCCAGTCTCCACCACATCCAGCAAACCCTACAATTAACAACCAGCCGAGTAAAACCAGCTAGCTAAGGCACCTTCGGTTTTGGTATTAAGGACACCCACATCTGTCTCATACACAGAGGGTTATTACAAACACTGGTGATATGACAAGCCCCTAGCCACAGCCGCCGGACGACTATCGCAGAGAGAGGGCGCCCAGCTCCCCCTTTTTGCCCACCCGAGGAGGGAGACCCCCACCCCCGCGGAGGTATACCTGGCCCCTGTTTTGACTTCCGAGTCATTGCCAGGTAGCACAGGAATTCTTCCTATCAATGAACTAACCATGCATGACTAACACCTTTACTAACCTCTATTAACTCACAATAAACCATTTACCTTTCTTGCATGCTCTGATCACTAAATTAGCACCTCAGCTATACCATAGAATGAAGATTGAACAATCTAGAGAGACGCTCCTATCACAGCTGTCCCCATCCTCCTCGCAAAGTAGATCCAGTCTCTCTCCCCTAAATACTTCCAGTATAGCCAAAATGGTACCTCTTACTAAGGCTCAGTTATATGAAAATATAAAGGCTTTCCTGTAGCCATGTGCCACAACAGTAAATACCATCTTACCTAGTCCCCATATCTATTGAGAGCTCAATTAAATCCATAAGATTCGAGATCCCTACTGTCTACAGGGTCCAGAACCGAGCCTATAAATCTAACTCCCGCCCCCAGTCAAATCAGTTGAAAGCTAGACACCAACCAGGGGTCACTACCCTGCAGTTAACTTCTAGCTCTGCCCTTGTGTTGTTCCGGAGTGAGATCCCAGAGCCGGCAGACTCCGTGGCAGATTTGGATAGAAGGACCTGCCCACGTATTTAAGAACTTCACACATATGGGCCCCCTGGACGGCCGCGGAACCAGTCGTTAGCCCCCAACATCATGGACGCAAGATAACCAGGACCAGACCCATCAGATGCTCCCCAAGATTCCCTTTAGCAGTACTACATATTACTGTGCTGTTTAGAGATTCACTAATTAATATTTCTACGAAGTGGCTATCTCTTTGCCCCAGTATAATTCATATAACCATTCAATTAGGAAGTGCTAAGCTTATCAGTGTTCATTATTTAACAGGCGATACTAACTCTCGTAATCAACCATATGCCCAGATATTATTACCTAGAAGGAAACCCTAGTGATATCTGAAGGTTCGCCCACTGATTTGCGTTCTATGTATTTCTGAGACAAGAATAGAAAACTTAGATCAGTACCCCCTGAGGTTACTAGAATTCCCGTGCTCTAAAATACGCGTGTCTAATCTAGTCTGTGAACTACTACTTGTGCACCAGAGCTACCAGTAAGAAATCTAACAGTGAATATGATTCTATAAGTAACATTGATGGTCTTCGGTATATAAACCTGTTAAATCAAAGCCAGTGATCAGAAGATTAATACCTGAACGTTGGAAGTGGGAGACTAGGCTCCATCCAGATCCACTTATGCTAGTGTTGTTCGATTCTATTATATTGTCTTACACAAGTATTCTGCAGTGGTATATCAATAAACGTGATCGTGTAACTTGCTACCATGTGTTTCTTTGTGTTCTCTATTCCTCATATCTTGTATTGTGCATGCAGCCTTATATACCCAGTCAATTAGAACTCACATTACCCAAGTTAAACCTGTAGAAAAACAGGGCATAACATCCCCATTCTGTCGACCATTCTGCTATCAGGTCTGTGGCTTCCTGTAGGTGGTGTTCTGCTTCGTGTAGGGTTGTGGCTTCACATATAATGGCTACGTCATCGGCGTATATCAGGTGGGTGGTGTGAGGTGTTTTGGGTATGTCTGACAATAGAGCATTGAATAGGGGTGGACTGATGCCTGAGCCTTGAGGTAGTCCTCTGTGATGGGGGTGTTCTTGAGATAGCGTGCCTCCTATTGCTACTTTAAATGTTCGGTGTTCTAAGAAGCTGTGAAACCATTTTAAGGGAAGTCCTTCAATGCCCATCTTTGATAGTTTATATAATATGCCTTTGTGGGAGGCTGAATCGAAGGCGCTTTTTAAGTCAAGGAATAGTATCAGCATTATTTTGTTGTTGTTGTAGGTTTCTTGGATTCGTTGTTCTAAATTGAGGAGGATATCAACTGTGCCTCTGCCTGGTCTGAATCCACTTTGTTCTGGTGACAGTTTGTGATGGGTTTCAAACCACCAGCTGAGTCGTCGGGCAATTATTTTCTCCAGTAATTTTCCTATGCACGATAGTAGGACAATTGGGCGTAGTGAAGCAGGGTTGGAGGGGTCTTTGCCTGGTTTTGGGAATGGGAGAATTACAGATTGCTTCCATGCGTTGGGAAATGTTCCGGTCTGCCAGCTTTTGTTGAATAAGGTTATAAGGTGATCTTGCCAATGGAGTGTAAGGTGCGAGAGGAATTCATTGGCAACTAAGTCAGCTCCCATAGCTTTTTGGGCGGGGAGAGATGATATCGCGTACTGAAGTTCGGGTTCGGTGATTGGGTTGTCAATGCCATGTGTCGAGGGTGATGATAGAGCTGTGTTTATATGACGAGTCAGGAGATCTTGATTGATTAGTGGAGCTGGAATGCTGTATTGGTCTTTGTAGAAGGAGGCTAGAAAATTTGCTTTGGCTGTGTCAGTCATTAATACGACCCCGTTTTGGCTCAGGGGGAGGGGACAATGTTTATTTCTTCCTTTCATACTTTTTAGGAAGTTCCAAGTTCGAATAGATGAAGTGTTGAAAGATAAGGTACTGCAGAAGCTTGCCCAGGCCTTTCTTTTTGCTTTGAGAATAATGCGTGTTGCGATACAATTTAGCTGTTTATATTTATAACAGTTATGTATGGTTGGTTGTCTCCGCCATGTGTACCAGGCTTTACGTCTGCTATTTATAGCCTCAGCACATTCTGTGGTCCACCAAGGAACTCTTGGCTTTGTCCCTTTCTTTGAGTGGTATAGTTTGAAGGCTGATGTGGCTGCTTTGGTAAGTGTCTGGGTGAAGGATGTCGTTAGTACTTCTAGGGATTGATTCTTTACTGGTGTTGTTTGTCTAAGGGTGGTTTGGAAGTTTTGCCATCCTTTGTCTGTTATTTTCCAGTGGGGACGAGTGATGTTGTCCGAGGTTATTTTTTGTGAAGTCGATGTGATATAGATGGGGAGATGGTCACTTGCCATGTATGGGCCTAGTTTTATATCAACGTCATTGAATATGTGGGAGCCGATGCAGAGGTCTATTGTGGATGTGGCCTGTATGTGGATCTATGCGTGTGCCCAAGGCAGGTGGTGTTAGGAGATGTAAATTCACAGATTCTAGAAGCACCTGAAATAACACTTTTCCTGAAGGATTTAGGGAGCCTGGTGGAGCGTATGGGTCCCAAAGTTTGTGTCGTGCATTGAAGTCTCCTAGAATCATGCATGGGGGGGGGACTTGTTGAAAGAGATGTTTGATTTCTGTTATGGTGAAATCTTTGCAGGGGTTGTAACATAGGAGGATGGAGCACCACTTTCCCGAGAGAGCTATCTGAACGGCCATTGATTCTATTACGTTATTGTTGTTGTTGTGAGGGGTGAGTTCAAGTATACGGCAGGATATATTCTCACGTACCATTATGGCCAAGCCTCCTCCTCTCAGGCCTTGTAGTCTGTCTTCTCTGAAGATTGTGTACCCTGGCATTACTATGTTGGTGGATGAATTCAACCAAGTTTCGCATAGGCCTATTATAGTTGGCATGTCCCTATCTACAGTTGTTTTAAAGTCGTGAGTCTTATTAAAGATGCTTCTGGCATTCCATAGCATGAACTTTAAGGGTGGGGAGGACGGGTCCATTATTGAGGGAGTATTATAGCGACTGCATATGGCCAAAGCCGAGAGATTATGTCTGGGAAGGTTGTTCCTTTGAGGTATAGCTGTATTGCTTGAAGTAGGAGATGTAAAGTTGTGTACCGGTACTCGTGTGGGAAGCTGAGTCGGCTGAAGCTGCGTTGGTTTCATCTTGGTGCGGTGTGCGTGTGTTTAATTGTGATTTTGTGGTTTGTTCAGATTGGGTTTGAGGTTGACGTTGGTGTTGATAAGTCTGGCATTTTGGATTAGCGGTTGCATTGGGTGTTGTGATGTTGGGGGACTGTGTTCCAGTGTTGGAGCATGGAGTGATGTCGTCGAAGTCAAGTTGGTGGGCTGTGGTACAGCGTTGAGTTTTGGGGCCATTTTGGCGTTGGGATCTGGGAATTGGTGCCTTGTGGATCAGGATTTTACCATGATTAGTCGGATTTATGGTGACCTCGTGTTCGTCTTCTTCCAGTTCAATGTCATCCTGGTCGGGACTTCGTCTTCTAGGACTGAAAAGGGGTTTGAAAATTTCGCATAGCTTAGGTCGTCTCTGACGGCTCTAGTGGGCTTGGGATCTGTTGTAATTTGTGTATTGGGTGGTGTAGACTTGGCATTGATAGGGTTAAGCTCACGTAATTGTCGGTTAACATCTTTTAGTGCTGAGAGGTCTGCCTGAGCTTTGTTATGAATTTCTGAAGCTTTGATATAGATTGGGCACTTTAAGGAGACTACTCTATGTGTGCCACCACAGAAATAGCAATGGGGATTATTTTGGCATCTTAGCTGGTCAGAACCTGATGTTAGGGAATGGAATCCACTGCACATTGAGCATCTTACCTTGTTCCTGCATGATATAGCACTGTGTCCGAATCGGTGGCAGTTGTAACAGCGCAGAATGGGGAATGTGTATTGGGATACCTGGTAGCTCGTCATATCTATTGCTACTCGGGGCGGGAGCTCGCCTTCGAAGCATAGCCTTACTGCATCGGATTTTGATTTTTCACCATTCTTATACCTAGGGGGGATCCTCAAGACCTCAAGTAGCCTAGCTGGGTGTGTGCCTAGAGTTTTTAGTGATTTATAGATGTCTTCTTCTGACAAATCTTCAGAAACAGGGCTAATCTTACCGAAAGTGATGCCATGTTCTGCTGCGTCGGCTGGGGAGCAGGCCTTCCGACATTTGACTTGCCAACTGCCTAGTTGTGTCATGGATTCAGGTGAATCAGCAAGGTTATCTATATCTTTGGCTAATATAGAGAAACAGAAAGCAGATCCCTTACCAATTAAGTGAGGACTTCCCTGTGCCTGTAGAATATACTTGCCAAAATATGCATCTTTTAGTGCTCTAGTTAAGGTGTGTGGATTGTTGAAGGCAATGGAGTTGTCAGCTGTTCGAACAATGTAGGTTATCACGTTGTCAGTGTCACTAGGCCTATTTGGGGGGATATTGAAGTGTAGATTTGGTGAGGAGGCTCTGTTCGGTTTTTTATGGTTTCCTGAACCATTCACTGAATCTTCGTCATTGTCTGAGGCAAGGCTTCTCTTTTGAGGAGTAGCGTCGTCGGTTGTTGTGATGTCCATGGCTGCGTGTTCTGGCGGCGGGTGCCTCTGCCTCATTCCATCTTCTTCAGGCTCTTCCATGGTGATGAAGAATTGGAGAATCGCTTCCTGTCCACTGTCCCTATGTTTTTTTTTTTTTTTTTTTTTTTTTTTTTTTTAAGAGACAATGAACGGAGGAAGGAAAAACACAGATAAAACAAAAAGGTCCATGTGCCTAAAGGCATCCTCCATTCATTAAATGTTTGTAACAACTGGATTTAAACATTTGTTGATTGTAAGTTTGTGGAAAGCAATTCGAGGGAAGTGAATTCCAAAGAGTAGTAGCTCTGGGGATAAATGAATTCTGATAAGCAGAAGTTCTGCATTGTGGAGGAGAAAGTGTAAATTCATGGGCGCTCTCAGCTGCCCTAGTTCTACGGGGAAAGATGTGGAGAGGCGGCACAATTGAAGCAAGTTCCTCGGAACAATTGCTGTGAAAATATCTGTAGAATAATGCAAGGGATGCAACGTTTCTTCGTATGGCTAATGTAGGAAGGTCCTGTGTGATTGCAGGGTTATTGATTAATCTAATAGCTTTATTTTGAATTTTGTCCAACTACCTCAATGCAACCACTCCACTTCCACCCCACAGAGGTGAACAGTAATCCATCTGAGAGCGCACATGACTTTTATATATTACAGCCAACTGCTCGTCAGTGAAGAATTCTCGAACTCTGTACAGGAGTCCCAGTTTGTTAGAGGCATTCTTAGCAATGCCTCTAACATAATGTGTCCAGCTCAAGTTAGTAGTTAATGTTACACCGAGAATGTCAATACTAGGGGAAGTGGGAATATTTACATCATTAAAAAATATATGGGAGTCAGTGAGATTCTGTCGGTTAGAAAATTGAATGTACTTGGTTTTCTGTGCATTAAAGGAAACTAGATTCTCTTGTCCCCATTCATTAATTCTAGAAAGGTCCTGGTTCAGAGAAATTGCAGTGTTTATTTTTGAATTTATAAGATCGGGTTGGGTGAAAGAATTGGTAAAAGTGAAGGAACTGTGGAGTGTTGAGTCATCTGCGTAGGAATGTATTGGATTATGAGTGGTAGATATGAGATCATTGATATGAATGAGGAACAGAGTTGGGGCCAAAACTGATCCCTGGGGAACACCAGCATTTATTGAGTGAAATTGAGAATAAAGGCCATCTACCATTACACGTATTTTTCTGTTATGAAGATAAGAAGAAATTAGTGGAACTAATGATGCAAGGCCGTAGTGTGACATCTTCGACAATAAGGATTGATGCCAGACTCTATCAAATGCCTTTGATATATCCAGTGCTATTGTATGTGTTTCACCATGTTGGTCTGTAGCTTGGTTGATTTGATGCGTAAGAAGGCAAAGAATGTCTGCAGTTGATCGACATCGTCTAAAACCATATTGCCTATCACTGATTAATTTATTATTCTCAAGATGCTTAATTATGTGATTATTTAATATAATTTCAAAAACTTTGCCAAGAGTGGAAGTTATAGCTATTGGTCTGTAGTTTGATGGATCTGAAGAGGCACCTTTTTTAGGAACTGGATGGATGTTTGCTTCTTTCCAGGGTACTGGGAAGCATGAGGTATGAGTACACAGACGGAAACATTTTGCCAATACAGGAGCGAGCACCAAGGAGCAATTCTTAAGTACTATTGGAGGAATTTCATCTGGACCAGGAGCCTTATCTACTGAGAGATTCTGCAAAATAGTTTTGACATGTCTGGTGTGGATCTTAAGTGAGGGAATTTCAGGTGAATTAAAATTAAGTACAGGGACATCTTGATTTATTTCATCTAAGGTTGAGTTGGTGGAGAAAATATCTGCAAGAAGGTTAGCTTTACCTCGTGGGTCACTTACAAGATTGCCAGTCGGAGATTTTAATGGTGGAATGGATGAAGCAGTAGTGAAGTTGGATTTGAATGAGTTAAGAGTAGACCAAAATATTTTGTTATCATTTGGATTATTTAGAAGTTTATTTGCCTGCTTATGGAGAAAGTTTGATTTAGTTAGGTTTAATACAGTTTTGGCATGATTTCTGATGTTTCTAAAGTAATTAAAGGCTTCATGTGTTTTTGATCTTGTGTATGCATTGTAGGCTATTGCTTTTTGTTCAGTTACTCTAGCACAATTATGGTCAAACCATTTAGGTGAATTAGATCTTTTACTGTACTTTTGATGAGGAATAAAAGTTTCCATTCCAATTTTTACAAAATCTTGTATGTGGCTCAAGGTGGAGTGTGCATCATTAGAAAAGAAAGAGGTCCAGGGAATATCAATAAAGAAACCTTGAAGACCCTCCCAGTCTGCCCTATCGTAATGCCATTTAGTCACCAAAACAGGTTCAGAGTGGGAAGGTGTGGTAGGTGATAGACAGGTGGCCTGTATCAGACAGTGATCAGAAGATCCAAGTGGGGACCTCACTGTAACATCATAATTTTCTGAATTGGTTGTTAAAAATAAGTCCAGTAGGTGGGAATTATGATTAGGATTATCTGGTACACGGGTGGGTTGGTTGACTAGTTGAATGAGATTAAATGAGTCTGCAAATAGCTCACATTCAAGACCAGCATCATCAGTCCTGGCTGAATGAGTGAGCCATTCAACATTATGGACATTAAAATCACCCAACACAGTGATTTCAGAAGAAGCATTTAAGTTGAGGACACTGAGTTGTGAGGACAGAGAATCAAAAAGACTTTGCTCTGGAGGAGTATTTGGGGAACGGTAGATGCAACATATGTATTTAAATTTACCAGCAGAAATTAATTTGTATATAGAATAATCAAAATAGGGACAATTGAAACTAGTAACCTCCTCCAGGGCAATTTCAGATTTTGTGAAGCAACATACACCACCTTTAGGTCTGAAATTTTGGAGCAGTTGATAACCTGGAAAATTAAATCTAGATGTGTCAGATGTGGATGTTACTTGAGTCTCTGTCAAAAAAAGGAGAGTAGGGGATTCTGCTTGAAGAAATTGGTGTACAGAATTGATGTTAGAGTGAAGTCCCCTTATATTACTAAAGAAATAGCTGTACTGACAAGCAGCTTTGGGACGTTGCAATGATCTTGACACAGTCGCATGATGACGACCGGGAGGGCCCTGTGTCAATAACCCAACCCTGCCGGGGGTGGATATCCGAGGGACCACCAGGTTTGCTCTTAACAATTGTACTGCTCTATTGTGTTGAGGGCAGCGGGTAAGAAGTGTGGGGGTATTTTCAGTCACTATTGGGGTAATATGGCAAGATAAAGGCAAGAGAGGGCGCAATACACAATCACAGTCTTCTTCTTCTTGTCAGTACAGTTTAAAGGAAATACCATCCTATATTATGTTCAAATAATATGTAATAGCACTGTGTATGGTTGTATTACATTTAAATAGTGATAGATGTGTATATTAATGGGATAAATACTCCGAAGTTCGCATACGTTCAGAACATTTTGTGCAACACTGTTGCCAGATACTAATCAATCCCATTATCATTATATCATAATGGATTTTACTCATTTGCATAATTTCAAATACCTAGCACATTAATATAATATTTTCCTATCTTTTTTGTATGATATTTGTCTGATTTAGTGGTATATTAGTGTCTGTCTAGGGTTATAATGCATTGTGAAAGTTACCTCTGAATCTCTGACTTGGTAACAGTTCGGTATGGGTAACCCTGCTTTCTTTGAGTACTACACGGCAAGAGAAGCTTTCGGTTCTGTCACAGACTGTCAATTACTGTTCAAGGTAAACACAACTGCTAAATTCGACATCATGTTCAAATAATATGTAATAGCATTATCTATGGTTGTATTAGACAACAATCGTGATAGGTTTCTATTTTATGTGGATAAATAGTATTAAGCTGAATAAACTAAATACCGAAAGTTCACTAGAGTGGTTGTTGATACATATGAGGGAGGAAGAAGATAGGAAGGAAGGGCTAGGCAGTGTTGCCAGTTGTATCGCTAGATATTACCGCTAGATGTAGAGCTATTTACTTCAATTTAGCAGCCATTTTTTCATATCTAGAGAGATTTTCTAGGGATAATTTAAAAATGTCAGACATTCTAGTCATATTACATTGTAAAATTTGCAAAACAAACAAACCAAAACTCTTTAGAAATTGCAGCATTATTCTAACATTGTTTGACTATGTAGCAACATGCTAGCGACTTTTGAGAAAGGATCTAGCGGTATTTTGTGGAGACATACTGAAACTGGGAGGGTGGGAGGGAGGTGGTGGTTGCAGTGGTGCCAGTTGTAAAGCTACATATTACCGCTAAATGTAGAGCTATTTACTTCAATCTAGCAGCCATTTCTTTTATATCTAGAGACATTTACTAGGGATAATTTGAAAATTTCAGACATTCTAGTCATACTACATTGTAAAATTTGCAAAACAAACAAACCAAAACTCTTTAGAAATTGCAGCATTATCCTAACATTGTTTGGCTATGTAGCAACATGCTAGCGACTTGAGAAAGGATCTAGCGGTATTTCGTGGTAACACTTTAGGAGGGTTAAAATACGAGTCACACTGGCAATTGCCAAAACTTTAAAGGTCCATATCATTGCTATTAAACTAAGCATTTGGCAAAGGGAGGAATTGTTAAAAACCTTAGCCAATACTCTGTCATTCACCAAAAATAAATGTGAATTTATCATTATTATTTGGTAGGTTAGGTATGTATAGGTAGGTTGGCTAAATAATTGCTGGAATTCGTAGGGACTCGAACGGTTTTGAGAGAGTTAAATAAAAAAACAAAAGATAGGACTGAATAATAAAGAGATTATGTTATTAAGCAAAACTGGGGGATGTGTGGAAGCCTATAGACTGTAGACGGTAAACTTTGTGTGGGTAGCGAATTCGGTTTTAAAGTAATTTAAGAATAGACAGTTTTCAATGCTGCGGCCAAACTATTCCACCCATTTATATTTTTTTTAGTATCAAAGCGTTCGGAATCGCGAGCCTCACCCAACTACGCAAGCATGGCTCTGATCATCGGCGTAGTTTTCAAGATGTGAAAACTGTGAATTGTAACTAATTCCTAAATCCACTATACGAACCTAAGTCTTGACAGTAAAGTATGGTGCCGTAAACCAGGATTTAAGTATAGCCTATATGCCTTATTAATTAATGTACTGTACCCCATTTTTGTGTTTAACCTAGGCCTAATTGTGGCTGGGCATCTTCTTGGGCCTGCTTTTACCATCCCTGCTTTCTACTTTCTAGTGATAGGTTATAGTTTACACACTAGCCAATGATTCGAGGGTCAGGGGTAGCAGCGTGGGGTTGGGGCGGTATTGGCGAGAATTTTGAGCCGTCACCATCGCATAATAAACACCCTCTTATCTCTTATCTAAACTTATCTCTGTCACCTGTCCTATCTCTCCAGTACGGCCACCCGATCCTCCTAGCCAGCGGCGCTTGTGGCACTTTGGCGCTGCCGACTGGGAGGCTCTTCGGCAGTACTTCTTTGATTTCCCATGGAATGATTTCTGCTTCCATGGCCGAGGACCCTCGGAGAGTGCTGAACACATTACCGAGGTAATCCTATCGGGCATGGAAGCATACATTCCATTCTCTTTCTCTCAGGCTAATGCTAAAAAATCTTGGTTTACTCACGCCTGTTCTACTGCTGTCCGCAATAAGGAGGAAGCATTCAAATGGTACCGACGCCTTAAAACTCAAGACTCTCATTCTTCATATGTTTCTGCCCAGAATCAAGCCAAATCTGTTCTTCGACTTGCCAAACACTCTTTCATCAATAATAAATGCAATGAACTATCCAACTCTAGCTCTTCCCAAGCTTTCTGGCATCTAGCCAAAAACCTCTCCAACAATTTCTCTTCCTCGTCTTTCCCTCCCCTTTCCCACACTGATGGCACAACCATCACTTCTTCCTCTGACAAAGCTAAACTCTTCGCTCAAACATTTGCTAGAAACTCCACCTTGGATGATTCCGGTGCTATTCCTCCCTCTCCGCCCTCCTCTCTCTTACTTATGCCTAATATCCTAATCTCTTCTAAAAATGTACTTTCTACCTTCTCTGGGCTTAACGCTAATAAGGCGTACGGTCCGGACGGTGTTCCTCCTGTTGTTCTCAAAAACTGTGCTTCCGTGCTGACTCCCTGCCTAGGCAAACTCTTTCGTCTCTGTCTATCCTCTAACATCTTCCCTTCATGCTGGAAGTTTGCTCACATTCAACCTGTCCCAAAGAAGGGTGACCGCTCTCAACCCTCCAACTATCGTCCAATTGCTCTCATTTCTTGTCTTTCTAAAGTTTTTGAAACTATTCTTGCTTCCAAATTTCTTAAGCATTTCTCTTCTCATAATTTGCTCTCAGATCGCCAGTATGGCTTCCTTAAGGGTCGCTCTACTGGTGATCTTCTTTCATATCTTACTAACTCTTCGTCATCCTCCTTTCGGGACTTCGGTGAGACTTTTTCTATTGCACTAGACATATCGAAAGCCTTCGATAGAGTCTGGCATAAATCTTTAATTTCTAAACTACCCTCCTTCGGTTTCTATCCCTCCATCTGTGCCTTTGTCTCTAATTTTCTTTCCGGCCGTTCCATTGCCGCGGTTGTGGACGGCCATTGTTCACTTCCTCACCCTATAAACTCCGGTGTTCCTCAGGGCTCTGTCCTATCTCCTATTCTCTTTCTAATTTTTATAAATGATCTCCTTAACTGTACCTTAATTCCCATCCATTCATACGCAGACGACTCAACCTTACACTACTCCATTACTTTTTCAGAACGCCCCAGCCAGCAATCCCTCAACGACAAACGTAATGAAGCCATAGAATTCTTAAATTCTGATCTAAATACTATTTCCAATTGGGGCAGAGAAAACCTTGTTAACTTTAATGCTTCCAAAACCCAATTTCTCCATCTATCTACCCGTCAGGATCTCCCAGCGGACTATCCCTTATTCTTCAACAATACAAAAATCAACCCTTCATCTTCTCTCAATATTCTTGGTGTCTCTTTTTCTTCTGCTCTCATTTGGAAGGACCATATTACCATTCTTGCTAAGGCAGCCTCCCAGAAGCTGGGTGTGCTCAACCGCCTTAGGGTGTTCTTTTCCCCTGCACAGCTTCTTGCTCTGTACAGGGGCATAGTGCGCCCTTGTATTGAGTATTGTTCACATGTGTGGGGAGGTTCCTCTCACACCACTCTCCTAGACAAGGTTGAAAGGAAGGCCTTTCGTATCATTAACTCCCGTCCACTCACCAACTCTCTGCAATCTCTCTCTCTCCGCCGCAATGTTGCATCTCTCTCGCTATTCTATCGCTACTATAATAATCAGTGTTCCTCAGAGCTATCCCAGTGCATACCACCTCCTTTACGTAGGGCACGTGGTACCCGTCTTGCAACTCAATCCCACCCATACTCTGTGCAACTCTCCAACCCAAGAGTGAAACGTTACTCTCAAACTTTCTTCTACTCAACAGCTGAGCTCTGGAACTCTCTCCCAGAATCAGTCTTTCCCGCTTCCTATGACTTAAATTGCTTCAAACTCCGTGTGTCCAGGCATTTTGGCTCGAACGTCTCTTGATTTTGGTCCTGTCACTCTTTCAACTATGGGGAAGGCACTCGCTATAGGCAGTTATGCCTTTTGCCTCCCTCAATCACATAGAAAAAAACAAAAAACAAAAAACAAAAAAACATTACCTAAAGTTGCGGTGATTGAACACTCGTATGTCAATACATTTGAACCGCCACCATCTCCTATACTCCGTGAAGGCTTCCAGCTGAACTTTCTGGCTCAAAGTGGGGCCACAGTTGATTCAATCCGTAATTCGCCAGCCTTCGATAATCTTGTAAAGTTCGTCCGGATCTCACATTCTTGATAGTTGGAGGTAACAATATTTTTGGCGATACGGTAGTTAATGAGTTGGCCAGTAAAATAAATGATTTGGCTAAACATATAGAGGATAGAACAGGGGGGCATTGTAAAATCGTGGGTATAGAGTCTCGTACCTCGCCCAGGGGCCTCAGTGCAGAACAATATAACAGAATAAAAAATGCCGTCAACAGACATTTACGCCAGAAATTCCCATTCTCCAAGTCAAGGTTCAACCCTATGGAGATGGGTAAAGAGGACTTGGCATATGATGGCGTTCATTTAGGCCCTTGGGGGACGCAAAAGCTCTATAACCTAATCGTCAGTAGGGCGGCGCGATATTTTGACGAGGAATAGGCTAGCCTTTATTTATTTCAGTTTATTGGGCTAATAGTTTATTTTATCGTCGTTCATCGTCCATCCTGACTCGCCTATCCCCTATAAATTTGTGAATTGACTGGTAACAGGTTGGGTTCCCTATACACATGGACATCACCATTTCTGAAGAGGTTGAGGGCTGCGGCCAAAGGAGGCATTACTAAATTAACTAAGGATTTCACCACTTTCCTCAACAAAGCCACAAACGATGAAATAGTTGCTAAAAAAGTCAGTATCAACAAGGCTATACACAACATCAATTTTTTCAATGAGAAAATATATCTATTGTTAGAGTCCGAGGAAGATTTAAATGAAGAAGTGGCTCATGATATGATTTATGAGGAACAGGTATAAAACTAATTAGCCCCTTTGGATAGTAGACCGGCACGTACAGAGGTCTCTCGCAGAGAGGCTGTAAAGTCGGTAGTAAAATTGCCAGCCTTAACCCTCCCGAAGTTTGGGGGTGATCCTGCCCGGTGGACCGGATTTTGGGATTTATTCCAATGTTCGGTTCATGGGCGTCAGGACCTAAAAGATATTCAGAAATTCACATATTTGAGGGGTCAGCTAGAGGGAGAAGCCTCGCAGCTCATAGTCGGATTTAGCTTAGAGACCACAAGTTATACTCCTGCCGTAACACTTCTCCTCGAGACCTACGGACAGATTGACCGCATCAAGTCTGCCCACGTTACCGCCTTTTGTGATATTCCTAGTCCTCGATATGATGCGCAGGACCTTGGACATTTCCATGCGGCTGCTGAATGCACACTAAAGTCGCTTAAATCTTGCAATGTGACGTTGGAGGACTTTTGTGCCGTAATGTTGTATAATAAGATTCCGTCTCCTTTGCGTGAGACTATTCGGCGAGAACTGAAGGATGACTGATTACAGGTTGGTGCGGTCACTCGGACCCTATACGAGGAGATTTGTAATATGGAGGGGGCTGGCCTGCCTACACAAGAAAAATATAAACCTACTGCTGCTTTTACTATTCAACAAAACAAGGTAGCACATTACAAGGCAGGAAGCAATGGCTCTGATAAGGGCTGTAAGCTGTGTGGCAAGTCAGGGCACTGCTGGTTTAAATGTTTCAAATATCCTAATGCCCAAACCAAAATAAAGAGGGCGAAGGTATTAAAGGTGTTTGTTGGCTGTTTGGATAGAGACCATGGTCGAAATGTTTGCACCAACCCAAAAGTGGAGCCGTGCAAACATTGTCAGGGCAAACATTACCACAGTCTTTGTCCGAATAGGGGCCAAGAGTCGCCACAAGCTCATTCGGAACACCCGGTTACTATGTCGGTTACTATTAAAAAAGAAATGGCATTACTCCCCACAATAAAGGTACCATTAAAAGGTAGGGAGACTTATGTTACACAACTTCATTCTTTACTAGATCAGTGCTCACAAAAGTCCTTTATATTGAAGTCCTCATTGGAGTTAATACAACATACAGTAGTTGGTAAAGAGACTACAATTAAGGGGGTTCACAGGCTCGATGGAGGATGCAACTTATGATGTTGTTGCACTAAACTATCGACACAAAGGGCGATGGCGCCAAATGAAAGCCATTGTTGTCGATCAGCTTCCTAGTTACTGTGCTCACAAGGGACTTACTTGTATCACTGACAAACTCACTGCGCAAAAGTTGAAATTAGCCGACAATGACTGTCATTCAAACAAACTCGATATGCTGATAGGAGCGGAGAATTATTATAAGTTTGTACACCCAGGCTTTAACACACAAAGAGCGGGTGGTAGGGTATTTTACACTGTGCCGCCCAGCGTTTTTTTTTTACCTTAAATAGGGTTGTTTCCGTGCTCATTTTCATGCATAAACAAGACCCAGAGTGTAAAACAAGTATCTATCCCCAAAAGGGCGTAAACAGAGCTTTCCAATGACACCCGAACCATCCTTGTACGACCACTGGTTCTCTTGCAACGATCGTGCAACACGAGTGCAAAAAACCTAAAATAAGGTAATTTCCGTACATAATTCCCTGTGTAGCGAGTGAGAGAGGGGGAAGGAAGGTGGAATACAGTTCAGTACGTCCACGGTGGTCGTGGGGAGCGGTCATAAGGTTACTACGCTCGTCCCACCGCTCAGCTCTCTCTCTCAAGCAACATTACGTGCTGAAAATGGCACTCGACAGCTGTCGTGCACCGCCACATAGTCCAAATTTATTTAACTCGACAGATGTCGTGCGCCGTAGGTTAAGGGTTAAAAAGGTTAATGGGATAGTTCTCCTGCCCACAATTTACGGTTATGCTTTGAGTGGATCGTTCCACGCCCAAGGTTCAGAAACCACTGTCGAAGTGGTCACAGTTCTGAAAGTTGCTACCAGCCCGGTGGATACCTACTTACAGGACAGTGGGGGCCACTGGGAACACAAAGATATTGGTGCACTATGGGAACTGGACCACATTGGCATTGCTTCTAAGGAAGCAGACTTGGAGACTAAATTAATCATGTCAAAATTCAATGAGTCAATACAGTACTCTCGTGTTAATAATCAGTACACTGTTCAGTTGCCCTGGAGAGACAACAAGCACTTACTTCCGAGCAACTATGGGCTAGCCTTGGGACGACTTAGAGGTCTTCAGCGTAAGTTCATACGGGCCCCGGAATACTGCGAGCAATATGGAAGTGTCATTCGGGATCAGATAGCAAGAAGTTTCATTGAGAGAGTGTCGGTAGATACCCTTGACAGCACTAACCAGACTCACTATCTGGCTCATCATGGTGTTGAAGAGGACAGTCGGACCACACCTGTGAGGGTAGTCTTCGACTGTTCAGCAAAGACAAGCACAAATAAGCTGAGCTTGAATGATTGTCTGTTTACAGGACCTTCTCTTGTCGCTGACCTAACCCAGGTCTTGTTAAGGTTCAGATTGAACCAATATGCTTGGGTCAGCGACATTGAGAAGGCCTTTCTTATGCTCAAGTTGCACGAGGATGACATGGATTGCACGCGGTTTCTGTGGCCCGATGATCCGCTGGATATCAACAGTCCAGTATCGGTCTATAGGTTTTGTGTGGTTCTTTTTGGCGCGACCTGCTCACAGTTTTTGTTGAATGCAACTATCTTGAAACATTTGTCACTGGTAGATATACATACTCAACATGTTCATGGTCTGAGACGTGGGTTTTACATAGATAATTTGCAGGTGACCTATGACAGTGAGCAGGACCTTCTGAGCATATACAACAGCGCCCAGGACATATTCTCGGGAGCGCATCTCTTTCTCAGGGAATGGGTCACAAATAGTCCACATCTCCGTGATACCTTATTCGCACATAATGTCGCAAGTACAGTACAGGATAGGGTGAAAACCCTTGGGATGACTTGGGTAACTGATACTGATATGTTTACAATCCAGAAGAGGGAGCATTTTTTACAAGTTAGCACAAAAAGAGAAGCGCTCAGTGTCACTGCTAGCATTTTTGATCCGCTGGGGGTTTTGTTACCTGTCACCATTAGGGCTCGCGTTTTTGTACAGGAGCTTTGGTGAGTAAATTGCGGGTGGGACGAACCTCTTTCGGACGCGCTTAGGGAATGCTGGTGTGACATTGGTTCTGATCTCTGGAGTTGCATGGACTTAGAAATACCTAGACAGGTTACCTTTTCGAGATATGTGACCTTACACATTTTCAGTGATGCTAGTACAGTTGCTTACGGAGCCGCTGCGTATTTCTGTGATGACAGGGATACGTGCCACTTGATTATGGCTAAGGCTAGGGTGGCCCCGATTAAATGTTTAACTATCCCTAAACTTGAACTGACAGCTTGCGTACTTGCATCTAGGTTAGCCACGTTCATTAGGGAGGCCTACGCATCTGAGCTGTCAATCAAAGAAACAGTCATCTGGTGTGATAGTCAAATAAGTTTATGTTGGCTTGCAAGTAAGAAAGTGTTACCGGTGTTTGTTCGTAATAGAGTTGACGAAATCTTAGCGTCATGTACGAACACTAAGTTTAGGTATGTCCCTACAGACGATTTGCTCACAAGGGGAATTACTCATTCCTCCCTACACAGTTCTCGGCTTTGGTGGGAAGGGCCATCATGGCTATCCCATCCTGAACAATGGCTAGATGGGGAGGAACAAGGTCCTGTGGTTCAACAAATGTTCGCTACCTCTACGGACACTCCCTCGAACGAGACCCATGTAATAGAATGGCCTCGCTATAGTTCGTATGAGGGACTAGTACGCATCATGGCATGGGTGAAGCGCTACGTGGGTAATCTGAAAGCCAAATCGAAGGGGTCGGATCAGAATCATGGCATACTTACAGTACCGGAACTACGAGCAGCTGAAGTCACTTTAATAGATGTAGCACAGAGGGAAGTTTACCATAAGGAGCGACAGTAACTTGACACTAGCACCACTGACAATAAGGTTAAGAGTAGCATTGTTAAACAGTTGGGGTTATTTTTGGATCAAGGGATCATTAAATGTAAAGGGAGACTACAAAGGGCTAAGATAGATTATAATACTAAGTTTCCAATCCTTCTTCCAAACAAACACAGGTTAACCTCACTGTTGATAGACAATGCTCATAAATTGTGCTTGCATTATGGGGTGGCATATGTGGTTTCGTATCTGAGAACGAGATGGTGGATTCCGAGAATGCGGCAGACAGTGAAGTCAGTAGCTAGGAAGTGTGTCGTGTGCAAGCGCTTTCAGGGCAAAAGCTATGGGTTGCAGCCATCTCCTCCACTACCTGATTTCCGCGTTAACAGGGTGGAACCATTTCAGGTCACAGGCGTGGACTACTCCGGCTCACTGGCTGTGAGGGGTGGGGGCGGTTCTATTGAAAAGGTTTATATAGTATTGTTCACTTGTGCTGTAACGCGTGCAATTCATTTAGAAGTTGCTCCTGATTTATCTTGCGAAACCTTCATGCACATTTTCCGAAGGTTCTGTAGTCGTAAAGGTTATCCCCAATTAATGCTCAGCGATAATGCCACCACATTTGTTAGTTCTGCCAAATTATTAAAATCAAGACTAGATGATCCTCAACTCAAACAACATCTGAGTAAGTTTAAATGTGATTGGAGGTTTATCCCAGCTAGAGCTCCATGGTTTGGAGCGATGTGGGAGAGAACAATCGGCACAGTTAAGGCAGGACTGAAAAAGGTACGGGGTCGTGCCTCAGTCACACTTACAGAGTTGACTGCGATACTAACAGAACTGGAGGCGGCTGTGAATGACGACCCTTAGGATATGTGTCAGGAGATTTAGAGGATCCTGTACCTATTACCCCTTCACAGTTAGCCAGCGGACGTAGACTTAGACTGTTTCCTGAACCGATGAACGACGATGAAGTCACGGATCCCTCATTGTACGTTTTGGACAACGTCTCTGCGCGATATAATTATGTCTGTAAATTATCAAATGATTTGTGGAAGCGCTGATCGACTGACTACCTGCTGTCTCTAAGGGAAAGTCATACTAATTTAATAAGAAACAAGGGTAAATCTTGGCCCAAAGTAGGTGACGTTGTCCTGATACACAATGAGGGTCCTCGTTTGTTTTGGAGATTAGGTCTCGTCCTAAAATTACTTCCAGGCCTATATCAGCTTGTTAGAGTCACGCAGGTCAAAACCTCTACCGGTATTACCACTCGTCCGATTGCTAAATTGTATCCTATTGAACAGGAATGTGAAGATGTGGGCGAGATTATTGCAGATAGTATTGCCGGTGCGGACGTACCAGCGCAGTCTGCTGCTAGTCGGGATGACAGTAATCTTCGTCCTCAGCGGCAGGCTGCTTTGGGTTCCACGCGACTCTGGCAATCATTGATGGGTGGTGGAGCCTTATAATTTTCCACATTAGTTTAAGTCCAATTTGTATAATTTGTAAATATTTGGTGGCCGGGAATATATCGTGACTTACGAGTGTCCACGATAGACCTTTCTATTTCTAGTTGGGATTGGTTAAAAAGGGAATCTATAATTCTGTATTTACACAAAGTATCATGTAAAGTTAATAGGGGTGTATATCAGATGATTAATATATAAGGGGTAACTAAGGTATAGGCTATGGTGTACATTTATTCTATAAAGAGTTAATTCGAGAATATAGTATTCCATAAGTATTAAGTACTATTTAATATAGTAATTAAAGTAATATGAGGCACGTTAGCAGCATTGAGAATTATTGCGCATGTCTAGCTTCACTTGTTACCAAGCTGACGTTCTAAGGTATCTCCCTATAAAGGGTGCCACTCAATAACAACAACCCTTACCAGCAACACCGGCGATCGGCCACATCTATCGTCCCATTTATAAAACATCGCAGCACCTAATATCCATCAACATGCTCCATTAACCAGCTAAGTCTATATATATTCACTGGTGGCCATTATAATATATGTAGACAATGTATAGCATGTGAATTAACAACAAAGGTGAGACGATCTAAATGCTTCCCCCTTAGGCAGATAATCCAATCCCTTTACTTGTCTTGTAATTAATTCCTAAATCCACTATACGATCCTAAGTCTTGACAACAATAAAGAATTTCAAGATAAAATCAGACATATGGACTATCGTATAAATACGATAGAATATGACTCTTTTGTGATCTGGTATGTCTCTGTGACGTCACGATCTCTCCTACAGCACGACGTAGGATGAGTAGATCGTATATTATAAGATTGTAAATAAGTTAAGTTATAAAAGGCCTAATATGCTATTAAGCAATATTGCTATGGTCTTATGTAGTATATATGAATTTATCGTATATATTAATATAATATATCGTATAGAGCAACCTAAATGCGGTACGATAATTTGGGCTCCTGGCGGTTTGCCAAGGCAGCAAGGTGTGCTTTTGAGGTACGTCAGAGCCTTCACGAACACCAACCAGTTAACATCTAAATTTCCGCCCTCAGTTGATCGAGCTTTTGTGCCTCTAATCACAATACACATACAGCAATACACTCAGCTACACCATCACGACGCTCTCATCGACACCATGACTGACTGATTGATAAGCATAATATTCATGTCCATTCCCATGTAATCATTTATTCTTTCTTTAACTTGACTCGAGTCTTGGGACCGAAGTCTCGTTCCCCATTGTCCACCGCCATATTGGGTAAAACGTTCTCCCTTGCCTCATTGCCACGTGGAACTATTGGTGAGTTAATTCCTGGCTAATATTAACCCTTATAACCTTACCCTATATATACATTTATTATGTGAGACCTTTGGATATCAATTAGCTTGTTTCAGATTTAATTCAATTTAGATATAGAGTAGTTTTCATTTAGATTGATTTTATTTTATTCATTATAGCTTAGTAATATTTAACTTCCATTGATAGTTTACCACAATGGTGCCCAGACCCGGGATTTAGCTACCAGTAGGGTATTTTTCTTGGGCAATGAGCAAGGGATTAGCCCAGGGATGCAGGAGCAAGGACCCCGGAGGGGTGGGGCTTGGCTATCTCCCTGTACCTCAGGCGCCGGTACCTCAGCGAATAGCCATAGTAGGGCATTCATATGCAACTAGGCTAAGGGCAGCTGACGGAGGAACTGAGTCGGATAGGGAAAGAACTTTCAGGCTGACCTACTTCGGGGTACCGGGAGCAAACGTTGACACCCTGAAAGCCTCCCCCCAGTGGGGGCAAGTGGTTCGGTTTAGGCCGCATATGATCTTTTTGTTTATAGGCGGCAATGATATACGCCCCGGTACAGTACCCCGCGAGTTAGCTGACGCTATCAAAGAGGTGGCGCTGGATCTGGAGCGTGAGTCTGGAGGGAGCTGCAAGATCGTGGCAATTGAGAGCCGGACGAGAGTCCGAGGGTTCTCAGCGGCGGATTATCAAGCTATAAAAAAATCTGTTAACCGCGCCCTGAGGTGTCGGTTAATAGAAACGAAGCATCGCTTTGTTTCTCTCACACTCAGCATCCGAGACCTCGACCAGGATGGTGTCCACCTCGACTTAGACACCAATCAAGTCCTGTATGACAAGATTGTAGGGCTAACGAAGCGTTGGCTAAAGAGGGACGCCGGGGTTATATCATTGCACCTGCCTAAGTCCTGCATCCCACCCATCATCTTTCCCCAATAATTTTCTTTTCCGTTTCAGACTTTCTGTGACATATGACCTGACCTAACTTTTTTTCTTGTTCAATATGATCCATTAGTAGGTATTGCTATTTAGTGTACTTTTTTTCTCCATAACATAGAAGTCCGCCGGTTGGCGTCTCTTAATTAGACTATTATTTGGCCGTTGTCTTTGTAACGTAACATTCAGATACATAGCCTATAGGCTCACATGCAAAATGGATAAAGACCATACAGAGACACCGTCTAGTGGGGTGCTAAGCAAAGCCCCTAAAAATCAAAGGGCGGGACTTCGGGGAGTATTAAATAGGCTAATTGTGGACTTAAACACTTTCATCACTACTGCTGAACTAGAGGAATTGGAGGCTAGATTAGATAACGTCCAGGCTACCCACGGTCGTATTACGGCTCTGAGTGAGGTGATTGTGGCTGACATGATAGAGGAGGAAGAGATAGTTACAGAGTGTGATAATCGCGCCCTCTATGACGAACCTGTCTTTAGAGCGAAGCGCCTATTACAGCGTGCTGTCGCAAGTAAGAAGGGAGGCGATAATGAGGCCCATAGAAGGGCTGACCCAAAACATACTGTACACCTCCCAAAGCTCAATCTTCCTACATTTGGGGGCAAGTTAACCGAGTGGTTAGCTTTCTGGGACGTATTTCGATCTACGGTTCATGAATCCTCTTAGGATAATGTCCGCAAGTTTCACTATCTGAAGGGACAAATGATAGGAGAGGCCTTACATTTAATAGAGGGTTTTGCAGTAGTGGGTGGTAGTTATCTTGAAGCGGTACACTTATTAGAGTCCACATACGGGGATAGAGAGCAGTTGAAGATGGCCCATGTCGTTGCCTTGTTGGGGCTCGCAGAACCACAGTATAAGGTTGATGAGTTGACAAACTTCAGGGCAAATATGGAGTGCCATACTCGATCGCTAGACACCCTAGGGCTTACCACGCAGGCAATGATAGTCATTATCTTGCGTCAGAAGCTTCCTATGGCAATACTTGATAAGGTAAGATCATTTGAGCTGGGGGAGTTCAAAACTCAGTTCAGCAAGGAGATCAATAATCTACAGTTGAACAAAGTGAGAATGTGGAGAAGAGGGGAACAATAAGCATGACAGTGGGGACTAAAGAAAAGAAAGAGGGCGCGTATAAGAAGCCTGCTCAGATTCTATGTAAGCTATGTAACAACAAACATAAATGGAGTTTCTGCGTAAAATACCCGACAAATGAGACAAAACTAGCACAGGCGAAAAGATTGAAGCTATGTGTAGGTTGTCTAAGTAAAGAACATGGTAAGCAGGGACAATGTACTGCTACATACTTAAGGCCCTGTCGCCACTGCAAAGGACATCACTTTGATAAGTTGTGTCCTACAGCAGATAAAGTCAAAGACGTAAACAATTATGGTACTACAACTGTGGCACTAGGTAGCACGCAAGACACCACTATATTGCCCACAATACAGATTCCCATGGAAGGTAATGACATTAACAAAGTTTGTCGGGTACTTCTAGATCAAGGGTCTCAACGTTCCTTTATAAAGAGGTCCGTACTAGTGGGATTGAAGCACCGAATCGTAGGGGCTGAGACTCTTCGATTACAGGGCTTCACAGGGGTTACTGATAAACAAGACTACGAGATAGCGGAGATTTCATATTTCTATCGTAAAAATTGGTACTTTATGACTTGTATCGTAGTAGACACCCTACCAGAATATGTATCTGTGGGTGTGAAGAAGGTGAAACACGCATTACGTAGCAAGGGGGTTAACTTGTCAGATCCCATGGGAAATCAGAGTGAGGTGCATGTTCTACTTGGTGTGGATCATTATTATGAAGTAGTATACCCTGGATTTAAAAAGATGTGTGGTGTATTTTTAATCCCCACTAAATTTGGATACTGCATGAGCGGAAAGGTGCATACTACACAGTCAAAGGTCCTGGTCGACACGGTCTCGATATATAGAGTCAATGTAACCGCGGCAGAGGAGTTGGGAAGGGAGGATTCCCAACCTAGTGACCCTAAGATGGCTGCCAAGTTCGACCTGGAACGACTGTGGAGATTGGATCACATAGGCATTAATCCTATGGAGACTGATTATGACTCGGAAGTTGCGCTACAAAGGTTTGACGAGTCTGTGTGCTACTGTGCCTCAGACAAGCAATATAAAGTTAGTTTACCCTGGAAGAACAGTGAGATAAGCCTGCCTACCAACTATGGTTTGGCATTAGGTCGCTTGCGCGCATTGCAGCGGAAATTGTCTATCGAACCGAGCACGCGCCAGGCGTATGACGATGTATTTCGGAGTTATGAAGATAGGGGCTTTATTGAGAGAGTCGATGTCGAGGAACCGTTTAAGAAGGGTAGGGTTCACTATCTGGCCCATCATGGGGTAAGGAAAGACAGCGTCACCACACCAATACGGGTGGTGTATGACTGTTCTGCCCACCAAGGACAACAACCCAGTCTAAATGACTGCCTGTTGACTGGTCCGTCCATGGTGTCGGACCTGTCCCAACATCTATTGCGGTTTAGGCTGGGGAAGTACGCCTATACCAGTGACATCGAGAAAGCATTCTTGATGGTCAAGCTAAAGGAGGAAGATAGAGATGTTACCCGCTTTCTTTGGTTCAGCGACATTAGCGACTCTGAAAGTCCCATCATAATATACCGTTTTCGGGTTGTACTCTTTGGGGCCACTTGCTCGCAGTTTTTGTTAAATGCCACAATCAGAAAACATCTAGCTGACACTAATGAGGACACAAGTAAACTATCTCGCGGATTATACATTGACAATTTGCAGGGTACTAGCGATAGTCAAGATGATTTGTTATGTGCATACTGGCAAGCACGCAGATTGTTTGTGGATGCACATCTATTTCTCCGCGAGTGGGTTACTAATAGTGAAGATCTTCAGAGTTTAATACAGGTGGATGGTACGGCATCTCTTAACCAGGAAAAGTCCAGAAATTTGGGGATGATCTGGCAACCTAAACATGACATACTAACTTTTCAAACAAGGTCTTTTGCTCAGCAGACAGGAGCGCACACCAGAAGAAGTCTGTTGAGCAAAGTTGCGCAATTTTTTTATCCTTTGGGTCTAGCATTACCCGTTACCATAAGAGCTAGGATTCTAATGCAGGAAGTTTGGAGACGTAAGATAGGATGGGATGACAGTTTGCCCGAGGACCTGAATGACCAAGGGACATTGTTGTTGAATGAATATGCCATCCTATGTACTAAACCTATACCTCGTAAAGTGGCGGCGTTCGGTGACGTTACGTTACACACGTTTTGCGATGCTAGCGCCACGGCATACGGGGTAGCCATATATGTCGTTACTTCATTTGGGGCACATTTAGTTACAGCCCGGGCCAAGGTAGCCCCGGTTAAAAAGGTAACTATCCCTAAAATGGAATTGACTGCCATGCTGCTATTAGCACGTCTGGTGCAACATGTACGCGCAGCATACGAGAGCGAATTAAATATTGAAATCGTTCATGTATGGTGCGATAGTCAGGTCGCACTCAACTGGATACATAGCAAGAAGTCTCTGCCAGTTTATGTGCGGAATAGGGTAAATGAGATTAGAGCCCTTTTGCCAGACGTTGCTTATCATTATGTAAATACAAAAGAAAACCCTAGTGATCTCATAACTAGGGGTATAACGGCTAGCCAGTTAATGAAGTCCGAATTGTGGTGGCATGGTCCAAAGTGGCTGCTCCATGAAAGTGAATGGACGATATGGCATGCTGTTGGTGAGGGACTTCTGCCACTGGAAACAGTGGCAGTTACAGCCCAACCAAATGAGCCACCGGGTCCTATCATAAAGTGGGCAAGATTCGGTGACTATAATAAACTAGTCAGAGTTGTAGCTTGGGTATTGCGATATGTATCCAATCTCAAGCTTAAAGTAACGGGCCAACTCTGCAACAGGGGTCACAACATTGATGCTCGTGAATTTAAAGCAGCTGAAGTAACTTTGATCAAATGGGTTCAAGTAGAAACCTTTTCCAATTAATTAGAATCCTTGAAAGGCTCGAATAAGACATTAATGCCTAATATAGTGCGTCAACTAAGGTTGCACCTAGACAATGGCCTCATCAGGTGTGAGGGTCGCCTGAAGTGGTCGGGTGTACCAGACGGCACAAATCGACCTATACTTATGCCAACAAGACATTACGTTACTGATCTATTGATCATACGTGCACATAGGGAAGTAAAACACTACGGGGTATGTCATATTATATCCAATTTACGTCTCACATGGTGGATACCCAGGGTTCGACAAGTAGCTCGACGCGTAGTACGAAAGTGTGTAATATGCCAGAGACTAAAGGGTAAACCGTATGCAACTGGACCAGCTCCACCCCTACCTGAATGCCGTGTAAAGCACGTAGAACCTTTCCAAGCGGTAGGATTAGATTACACAGGGGCATTGAAGACGAGGCAGAGTGAGAAGGTTTATATATTATTGTTTACCTGTGCGACGTCTCGAGCGGTACACCTAGAACTATGTGATAATATGTCTAGCGAAGAATTTATGCTGGCGTTCAGACGGTTTTGTGCCCGTCGTTCATTCCCTCAACTCATTCTTAGCGACAATGCTCCCACTTATGTCCAAGCATCAAAATATCTAAAGGATATGAGTAGTGATCCTACTATCATAACTTTTTTGGGAGAGAAGAAGTGCGAATGGAGGTTCATTCCAGTTAAGGCACCTTGGTTTGGTGGAATGTGGGAACGGTGTGTCGGCATAGTAAAGTCAGGACTCAGAGCGGTTGTAGGACGTGCTCTATTAAAGAAGAGTGAGTTGACGACAGTCCTCACAGAGATAGAGGCAGTCGTGAATGATCGCCCGCTTACATATGTGTACACCGACCTGCAAGAACCACTACCATTAACGCCAGCTCACTTGCTATATGGGAAACCATTGACTGCGTTTCCATCCGATTTCCAATCCATAGTAGAGTTAGAGGATCCCTCGTTGTACTCTGAGGTAGCGGTGTCTAAGAGATACCAGTATATATCCAGGATAATCGAGGATTTTAGGAAACGGTGGATTAGTGAATATCTGCTAGCATTGAGGGAAAGGAGTGTTACTCCCTCTGGTAGACCAACGGCACCTACAGTTGGCGAAGTTGTTTTAATTAAAGAAGATAGTCCTCGTTTATACTGGAAATTAGGCCGCGTATTAGAGGTATACAAGGGGGCAGACTCTGTAGAGCGGGTGGCGCTATTGAAGACAGCCACTGGAACTACTGTTCGTCCTATCACACGTTTGTACGCTTTAGAGCTCGATTCCGCATTGCAATCTGATGCTCCACCTGTTATTGCTGGGTCCGAGGATTCTCAAAGGAACGACTCACCTCTTACTGATGGTGATCATTCTCGGACCGGGACGCGTCCCAGACGCGCTGCTGCTGGCGCCGTCGACTTGTGGCATCAGAAGATAGCCACTGGGCAACTTTAGGTTTAAGGTGGGGTTCAGGTCTTTTTTGTGGGGGGGAGTGTATCGTATAAATACGATAGAATATGACTCTTTTGTGATCTCGTATGTCTCTGTGACGTCACGATCTCTCCTACAGCACGACGTAGGACGAGTAGATCGTATATTATAAGATTGTAAATAAGTTAAGTTATAAAAGGCCTAATATGCTATTAAGCAATATTGCTATGGTCTTATGTAGTATATATGAATTTATCGTATATATTAATATAATTTATCGTATAGAGCAACCTAAATGCGGTACGATAATTTGGGCTCCTGGCGGTTTGCCAAGGCAGCAAGGTGTGCTTTTGAGGTACGCCAGAGCCTTCACGAACACCAACCAGTTAACATCTAAATTTTCCGCCCTCAGTTGATCGAGCTTTTGTGCCTCTAATCACAATACACATACAGCAATACACTCAGCTACACCATCACGACGCTCTCATCGACACCATGACTGACTGATAGATAAGCATAATATTCATGTCCATTCCCATGTAATCATTTATTCTTTCTTTAACTTGACTCGAGTCTTGGGACCAAAGTCTCGTTCCCCATTGTCCACCGCCATATTGGGTAAAACGTTCTCCCTTGCCTCATTGCCACGTGGAACTATTGGTGAGTTAATTCCTGGCTAATATTAACCCTTATAACCTTACCCTATATATAAATTTATTATGTGAGACCTTTGGATATAAATTAGCTTGTTTCAGATTGAATTCAATTTAGATATGGAGTAGTTTTTATTTAGATTGATTTATTTGATTCATTATAGCTTAGTAATATTTAACTTCCATTGATAGTTTACCACATGGACGAAATGGGTTGGATGTGAAAGGGATCTGCCTTTTGTGGGCCACTTGTCTGCAGATTCCCATGTTCATCTTAGTTGCATGTGTAAGGGATCTGCCTCATTTGTACCGATGTGCAAGCAAACGAGCGACAGAGAGAAACTGGGTGTGTAAGGGATCTGCCTCTATTCGTTTAGTAACAGAGTTGTAGATATGTGGAATAGGCTACCAAGTCCTATAGTGGGATCAAGAACAATAGAGTTCAACATCAAATTAGATAGGACAAGATGGGTTGGGTGTGAAAGGCTGCCACGGGCGTGTCTGGCCACCATTTATACCTCTACAGATGGGACCAAGAGAATCACCTCTACAGTACCTCACTTGAGGAGTGGAAATAATAGAAAAGGAATTAGGAGGAACAAAATCATGGCCTGCAATATAGAAAAAGTCAAGAAGAGTGAATCAAAGAAAAACATTTATCATGCAGCCATGCAAGCCTTTTATATAAAGAGTTGTAATCTTAAAATATAGAGAATAACCTTGTACATGTATTATTAGGGTAAGTATATTTTTAGAATAATGATTGCCTTCACAATAAGGAAAAAAATGAAATTCCCATACTACTATTCTGAGATAGGTCAAATTGAGTTCAAATTATCATCCAAATATAGCCTGACTGAAATTGAGGGAAGGTATGCAAACACGGGTAATACCTTCCACTGGTTCAGCTTTTAGAGGGTAGAGAACAGTGTTGGCTATACTTTTCTATAGGACAAACCTGTCCCTATATACAGACCTATTTCATATGGACTTAATTATTTTAGAGTAAATTTAAGTAATTTGCTAAATGAACTAGACAAATACCCAATTGGTTGCATTGTGAAAACATCCAAACTAACTCTTCTATTGCAAATTTAATGGAAAAGCGTGGATACTCTCAACATGTAACACAACCAACAACTGAAAATGGCACACTAATTGATCATGTTTATGCTAAGAGATTAGGAAATATGAAGGTGAAAGTTATTCCCACATATTACAGTTAACATAGTGAATTTCCATTGAAATTTGAATGCCCCCTTTTGTATGTTCTATTCTTATTCTGTCTAATTCGGTTGTCCTCCGGATGGCCTATATCATATGCCACCCTGGCCTGGCTAGTTTATTGGCTCCTGACTTTATTTGTGTCTATGGTCGCTGGTGCGGTCAAGCTGACTCGATTCCCCTCAGTGGTGTATTATTTGTGCATCTCGGTGTGATTTATTTGTTCCTTAGACCTGATTTCTCATTCTTCGCCCTTGATCACTTCTTAATTGGTGCTGCAGTGTAGCAGTTCTTGACTCACCCTTCGGCCCTACCCTATAAGAGTTCTGCTGTGGAACTTGTGTGGTGCGGCTGAATTGGTGAAATGGTGAGAAATGTCTGCGTATCTTCACCTTCCTAGATTTGTTCACCTCTTGCCCTTCCCTACCTATCACAGGGAAAATATATACTTGAACAATTGTTTCCGCTGACAAAGAAATCATAGATTCTTGGAAGGTACCATACACTACGAAAGATTATTCAGCATGGAATTTGAATGGAATAGAGCAGCTTAGCAACGAAAAGCCAATACTCCCCCCTCCCTGTGATTGTGCCAGCTTTTGTAAGCAGTGCAATAACTTAAATGAAGGACAGAAAAGCTGCAGGATGCTCTGGCATTCTAGCTGAGATGATTAAAGCCTCAGGTGAGAAAGGAATAGGTGTGGTCAATGAGCTAATTAACTTCATCATCAGAGAGGAAGTAATCCCTGATGAATAGCACAAAAGTACATTATATACTGTATAAGGGCAAAGGGGACTCATTGAATAGGGAAAATTATAGGGGCCTGAAAATACTTGATCAAGTCATGAAGGTCTGTGAGAAAGTCTTTGAAGGTATGATGTTGACGATATGCAGTTTGGTTTCATGCTAGGACACGGCACAATCCAATTCATGAAGGTATTTGTGTGATAATGAAGATGTTAGAGGACTCACAAACGGCAGTGACGGTGAAAGGTGTCCCGGTACAGAGTGATGAGTTTTCAGTTCGCGTCGGAGTCCACCAGAGCGCGTTCAGTCTACCCTAACACGCAAACGGGATAGCTCTACTGAACGTGATCGCCTCTGATTCGACGAATCACGTTTGTGATTGTTTGCAATCAGACGGCGATCATGCTAACACTCCCTGGAGGTGACTAGCGAAGCTATCATAACAGTAGGCCTAAATCTCACCTCTACATTATATTATCATAATTAAGCTTAATTAGCCTCCCTCCATGTTATTTATGTTTCGCAATCTCAATTGTAAGTAGGCACACCTATAAAAATCATAGTTATCGTGACCATTTTGCTATATATAAGATAAGACAAGCAGCTTGGAGCGCAAGTCTCACAGCTACTTCGTCAGCCCTTCAGTGCGGTAAGCGTAGCCTAGTTGGTAACGACTTTGCTTTTAAATCCGTAAGCCTACTCGCGAGGGTTCGAGGCTCGGTGAGCTAATGTTTTTTTTGTTTAAGTTATTATTTAATTTGTATCGTTATATATTGGTAATGTTACTATGCCAATGATGTATTGTAATGGGTTATAACTTTCTGTACAGGTTTTTGAGCGTTTGTGTATATTATTGATTGATTATTATGTGTTTTATGCGAGTTGTATTTCATTTTTATAGTTACTAGTACAAAGGAGTACAAAGGAGTACAAAGGAAATCAAGCAACAACAGATCTAGTGACCCTTCTAGGTTGCTTGTCCTCCAAAACACTGAGGATCAAGTGTCCAAACAGTGGTTTAGAGTGGGTAAGGGAACATTGGAAAGGGAATTACTGCCCTGGAACTAATGTCCGTGGCAGGATTAGGAAGTTAGTAGGGGACAGATGGGTTTGTAACTGAGGGGGGGATAAAATAAAGTTATTCATTTACAAACGCAGTCAGTCGCGGGTTTGATGCGAGATATTTGTCTAGGCGGAGTTTAAATGAATCAACGGTGATGCAGTCTATAACGTTTCGGGGAAGCCCATTCCACAAGTTGACAACTCGATTGAAGAAGAAATTCTTAGATTCGTGTGAGTTAAAAGATTTACCAATAATTTTGCAACCGTTTCCCCGCGTGTAATTAGATTGGTCGATAGTGAAGTACTTACTACAGTTCATATTGTCGATGCCTTTGATGATTTTGAACACTTGAATTAAGTCACCTCTTAATCTGCGCTGGGTTAAAGGAAATAGATTTAATTCTCTAAGACGCTCTTCGTATGGTTTGTTCTTTAGGCTAGGTATCATTTTGGTAACTCTACGTTGAACTCGTTCTAGCTTGTTTATATCTTTTTGGTAATAAGGGCACCAGGATTGAACGCAGTATTCCAGAAGAGGGCGGACTAAGGAATTGTAAAGGGTTAGGATAACTTCTTTGGATTTATGCTCAAATGACCTGCCTATAAAGCCAATTATTTTGTTTGCCTTCTTAACAACTTCTGAACATTGTTGACTCGGTTTTAGGTTACTCGATATTGTTACTCCCAGATCGGTTTCTCTGTTTACATTCTTAAGCTGAGTGCCATTCATCGAATAGTTTGCTTTCTCATTTAGGTATCCGATATGTAGTACTTTACATTTATCAGCATTGAAACTCATTTGCCAAATTTGGGCCCAACATGACAATTTATCTAGATTGTGTTGCATATCGTCAACTTGTTCTTTTGAGAGTACGCTATTTGCAATTTTTGTATCGTCAGCAAATTTTGAGATTGTACAGGTGAGACCCTCATCTATGTCGTTGATGTAAATTAGAAAGAGAATTGGTCCTAGTACCGATCCCTGGGGTACCCCGCTACTTACATTGGTCCATTTTGATGCCTTACCGTTTATGACTACTCTTTGCTTTCTGTCGCTGAGCCAATTTTCTATCCATTTCAACACACCGTCTTGTATTCCATGCGCTTTTAGTTTTAGCAGTAAACGTTTGTGGGGAACTTTGTCAAAGGCCTTTTGAAAATCAAGGTATATAATATCTACAGCTTTACTCTCATCGTAGAGGTTGAGGATATCGTGGAAGAAGTCTAAGAGGTTTGTTAAACAGGAACGTTTTTTACGAAAGCCGTGTTGAGTTTCTTTAAGTATGTTATTTGCCTCTAAGTGATTTACGAGTCTGTCTCGTATGACCGTTTCTAGCATTTTACATACAACTGAGGTTAAGCTAATTGGACGATAGTTACTGGGTAGGGATTTGCTGCCTTTTTTGAATATCGGTGTTACGTTGGCTAGCTTCCACTGATCGGGCATAGTTCCAGACTGCAAGGATTTATTGAATAGTAATGTCAGTGGTTTAGAGAGCTCATCCTTAGCTTCCTTTAGAACTCTAGGCGAGATTGTATCAGGTCCAGGCGTTTATTTACCTTGAGTTTATCTAAACAATTCAATACTTCTCTCTCTGTAACGGTGATATTGCTTAGAACATCTGAATTATCAATCTGAATCGGCGATGGTGTAGGGATATCACTGAGGTCTTTTGTTGTAAAAACTGATGCAAAGAAGGTATTGAGGGCATTACTCATTTGTTCTTCGTCTTTGGTGTATTCTCCATTTTCATCGACTAACGGTCCAACAGTTGAAGTAACAACTTTTTTCTTTCTGATATAACTATAGAATTCTTTCGGGTTTGTTTTACTTTGATTCGCAATATGTAACTCTAAGGTCTTTTTACTTTGCTTAATTAACTTTTTGGCTTTGCGTCGTAGCTCTACAAATTTCAGCCGTTCTTCGTCATTTTGTGAGGATTTTAATCTATCATTAGCAAATTTTTTAGCAAGCAGGCAGTTTGAAATATCTTTATTCCACCATTTGGGCTTATTATTATGGCCTGGACGCCGAGTTTTCGATGGTATTCAGTCTTGCACTGCTTTTAGGTAAGTGGCTTCAAATAACTTCCAAGATGTATTTATGTCGTTATTGTGAATTTAAAAGCTCCAGTCAGTTTCTTTAAACATAGCTCTAAGTTTATGGAAGTTTGCTTTCTTGAAATTAGGGACTTTTTCGATGCTACTATTTGGTTCGTTACTAGTAAACTTTAAAGTGAAAGTTATCGTACGATGGTCGCTGTTACTGAATTCATCACCAACATTCAAATTCTCTATTAATTCTTTTTTTGTTGCAAGTACAATGTCAAGAACGTTATTACCACGGTTCGGCGTTCCAACAAATTGATAAAGCGAACTCTCTTGCAAGTTTGTATACAAGTCATGTCCGGAGTGTGAAGTAAGAGTATCGCCCCACTTGGTCACAGGTAAATTAAAGTCACCAAAGATTACGGTATCTTGTGAGTTACTTACATCTGCAATTTGTTCGTAAATTTCTCGGTCAGTTTGCACTGATTGAGCTGATGGTCTGTATATTAATGCAAGTATTATTTTGGTACCTTTATTATTCTTTATTAGCACAAAAGATGCGTCGACGTTCACAATTTGAGGTTTTGACAAGAGGGTAGGGTTAAGACTTTCTTTGATATAAAGTAAAACGCCACCTCCATTTCGATTTATTCGGCTTTTCTCAAACATTACATAACCGGGAAGTGAATACTCTGCTAAAAAGTCTCTATCTTCTGTATTGAGCCAAGATTCTGTTATGCCAATCACATCATAATTTTCTGTAAACACTAGCTCCTCTAAATCTGAAAATTTATTGCGTATGCTACGAGCGTTTGCATAGAAAACCTTTAAATTTGTTATTTTAGAACTCACGGAACGCTCTTTAACCCTTATTTAGCGGCGAGCAACATAAGTCGAGTTAAATAAAGCTGGACTATGTGGCGGCGCTCGACATAACTCGAGTGGCAATTTCAGCACGTAATGTGGCTGAGAGAGAGAGACAAGTGGTGGCAGGAGACTAGCGAGCGTATGACTGCTCCAGACCACCGCGGCGAACCTACTGACACAAATCTCAGCTCCCTCCTCCCTCTCTCACTCGCTACATACTCAATTATGTACTGAAAGTACCGAATTACCTGCTTTTTGCACTCGCGTTGCACGGTTATTGCAAGAAAACTATCCATCATACAAGGATCGTTATGGTGTCATTCGAAAGCTCTGTTTATGCCCTTTCAGGGATAGGTACTTGTTTTACGTTCTGGGTCTTATTTAGGCATGAAAATGATCACGTAAACAGCCCTATTTTGGCTAAAAACACCCCGCTGTGCGGTACACATAAATAAACCGCATAGGCCGCTCGTAAGGTGTTAATAATATTTTTGGTTCTTGTCGGATCTACATTTATGTTCATGGCTGTCCTCGGTCCTCGCTGTCTTCGGTCCTTATCGCTGGTGGTCCTCGGTTGCCTCTGTTTTTTTCTTGGCGTTGGATGATTTATGTCACTGCTGCTTCTTCTCGTATGGCGTTTTTTGATCCATGGCTGCGGACTGTGATCCATGGCTGCGGACTGATATATCTGTATATATCGGTAATGTTACAGTTGTTACTGTTCCAATTGAATGATAGCCTATATTTTAACGGGTTATAGCCTAGCTTGCTGTACAGGTGTTTCGGCGCTTGTCTATAATTGATCGACTACCGGTACTCTATTTACATTTCTTAAAAACTATTTCTGAGGCATAATTACATCGAAGTATGATAGGTCAGTTAAGCTATGTTTAGTAAGGTAGCCTATCCACGCTATAGTTACATTGTCAAAGGTAATCTAATGGTTAAAAAATAATATTTATGAACCTTCCACAAATATAAGCTTTCAAATAGCCTATAAAATTATACACATAGATCGTCAGGAAAACAAAGTATGCCTATACATACATTGCCAGGAAGAGATAATATATATAGGCTACTATTTAATTTAGCCTGGCTACATAGCCAGGGAAAGAACAATATATATAAACTATAGAATTTAGCCTATTCATAGTCCTACATCGCCAGGAATAGAACATCTACTTTTTATTTCTCCAATAGACTAACGGAGAATTGTTTGAAAACGGGGAATAAAGAGCTACCTTTGCCAGATAAGAACCGTAATAACTTTGTCAACATTTCTTTATAAGATTATAAGACATAATAGCCTGATGGTAGCCTAGCCTACCGTCTGTCTTGAGCTTGAACAAGGCTGCCGACTGTAGCTGACAGTGTGACTACCATAGCCAATAGTCTATATTGATGGATAATAATATCCAATATTAAAATGTATTGATTTGACAAAACCATTTGACTTTGATTGAAATTAATAGAAGAAGCACTGTAACAGGCCTAAAACCTTCGCAGACATCGCCAACAAGATTTGAATTTTGTGCTCATAGCCACTGACCAATCAGCGACGAGAATCAATGTTTGCCTATCAATGTCGTTCAGTCTGCGCGATCATAAACAGGATTGCTCAAACAGAAACAGGATTGCCTGATAGGGTAGACTGAACGCGCTCCAGGGCTCTGTGTTAATGAAGCCCTCTCCTCTTTTTTTATGGTTCTGGAGGCACTATCTGGTCATTTCAGAGTTGGGCTCCCCTGGGAACTGCTATAAGGGTCCTGAAAATGCTTGACTAAGTCATGAAGGTCTGTGAGAGAGACTTAGAAGGTATGATAAGGGAAAGATACTGTATGTACTTAAAAGATAGGGATCTGATGTTGTGTTTGCAAACCGGGAGAAGGCCTTTGATAAGGTGGCCAGAGAAGTTGTGCAGTAGGCTAGGAGAAAACTTGGCATTGAGGAGTGGCTGGTGCATGTGATAATGAAGATGTACGAGGACTCGCGAACGGTAGTGAGGGTGAAAGGTGTACAGCTGAGTGAGGGACATACAGGTATACTAGATATTTGGTGAGGGTTAGCTTTATATCCCACGTACTGGTTACTAGGGACATATATATACTAGGTGTTAGGTGGAGATTAGTTTTGTATCCCACGTTAGTTTTGTATCCAACGTACTGGGTACTGGGTACTAGGGACATATACTAGGTGTTACGTGAGGGTACTGAGTGATGAGTTTTCAGTTCGCGTCGGAGTCCAACAGGGAAGTGTGTTAATTAAGCCATCTCCTCTTTTTTTATGGTTCTGGAGGCACTATCTAGTGATTTCAGAGTTAGGCTCCCCTTGCAACTGCTATAAGAGGCCTGAAAATGCTTGACCAAGTCATGAAGGTCTGTGAGAGAGTCTTTGAAGGTATGATTAGGGAAAGCATTCTAACGACGATATGCAGTTTGGTTTCATGCCAGGACGTGACACAATCGACAACTTCATAGTCAGGCAGCTGTAGGAAAGATATCTACTGAAAGTAAGAAGTTGTGCAGTAGGCTAGGAGAAAATTTGGCGTAGAGGAGTGGCTGGTGCGTGTGATAATGAAGATGTATGAGGACTCACGAACGGTAGTGAGGATGAAAGGTGTACTGAGTGAGGGACATATGCTAGGTGAAGTACATACATACATACATACATACATATATAAAATTTTAAGACTGAGTGTTCCACAAATACGTGCAGTTTCAGTCTCTTGTCCCAATGGCGGCATTCCAGGCAACCCTGTTAAGGGCTGCTTCACTTGTCAAGTTCTTGGATTTGAGATCGGTGCGTATAGTCCGATCCCAGGTCTTCCTCGGTCCACCCCTTGGTGCAGCTCCCTCCACAATCACAGACCTTAATTTTTTCACCCAATTTTGTTCATCCATTCTCTCCAGATGTCCATACCATCCCAGTCTACTTGTACGCATCACCTCACTAATACTCTTTATACCTAAACGTCTCCTCAGCTCAACATTTGTTATTCTATCCTGTAGCCTGTCCCCACACATCCATCTCACCATTCTCATCTCATTACGCTCCATTCTGTTGACATCCTCTACTTTAACGGCCCATCATTCTGAGGCATACGCCATTGCACTTCTAACACATGAGGCATACACCTTTCCCTTCAGGGGGAGAGGCATTCTTTTCATGGTCAGGATTGGCATCGGTTCTCTGAACTTCCCCCAGCCACACCTAATTCTAGCAACAGTGGCAGCCTCGGCCCCACCACCGGCAGAGATGGTATCTCCTAGGTAACAAAACTTGTTAGTTTTGTATCCCACGTGCTGGATACTAGGGACATATACTAGGTGTTATGTAAGGGTTAGTATTGTATCCCAAATACTAGGTACTAGGGACATATACTAGGTGTTACGTGAGGGTTAGCTTTGTATCCCACGTACCGTACTGGGTACTAGGGACATATACTAGGTGTTAGGTGAGAGTTAGTTTTGTATCCAACATACTGGGTCTAGGTTAGGTAAGGTTAGGTTCTTTGGTTAGGTTAATGACAAGGATGAGGTGGTAGGTATGGACTACCTAGGAACAGTAGTATAAGTAGCGGCAATGAACTTGACAATAATCTTGATCCGTAACCTTCTTGTAACTTTAAAGGCCTAGAACAACCTGGTTGTAAATATCCACACTTATTTCCTGGTGAACTTACAACTGGACTCTTCCCAATGATAGAAACTAGGGACATATACTAGGCATTAAGTGAGGGTACTGAGCGACGAGTTTTCAGTTTGTGTCAAAGTCCACCAGGAATACACATAGCCTACATACATACATACAGTAGGGTACATCAAATTTTAAGACTGAGTGCTCCACACATATGTGCAGTTTCAGTCTAGTCTCTTGTCCTGATGGCGGCATTCCAGGCAACCCTGTTAAGGACTGCTTCACATGTCAAGTTTTTGTATTTGAGATCAGCATGAATAGTCCGATCCCAGGTCTTCCTCGGTCTACCCCTTGGTGTAGCTCCCACCAAAATCACAGATCTGCATCTTTTCACCCAATTTTTTTCATCCATTCTCTCCACATGCCCATACAATCCCAGTCTACTTGTACGCATCTCCTCGCTATTACTCTTTATACCTAAACGTCTCCTCAGCTCATCATTTGTTATTCTATCCAGCAGTTTGGCCCCACACATCCATCTCACCATTCTCACCTCATTACGTTCCATTCTGTTGACATCTTCTACTTTAACGGCCCATGTTTCTGAGGCATACGTCATTGCGCTTCTAACACATGAGGCATACACCTTTCCCTTCAGGGGGAGAGGCATTCTTTTCATGGTCAGAATTGGCAGCAGTTCTCTGAACTTCCCCCAGCCACATCTAATTCTAGCGACAGTGGCAGCCTCGGCCCCACCACCGGCAGAGATGGTATTTCCTAGTTAACAAAATTTGACCACCAGCTCCAATGACTCATTTCCAAAATTCACAGCCACAAGCTCGCCCTTGCACACTACGCACTCAAATTTCTCAATTTCTGACTTATCCTTCGGCAGGGGTCCTTTTATTCTACTACATCACTTCTTACAGTTTCTTACAGTAGATCCTCTGGAAAAAGGCAAACTAGGCCTGTGTATCCAGTTCAGTACCAGTACTTGCACTGCTGCGGTCGTTCACGGTGTTGGCGGCGGTGGTAGCAGACGCAACATTTTTACTATTCTGTATTTTTGCTTTATAATTTGCTTCAAATCTTGTCTTCCCCATGCTTTATCAAGATTACTTTCAAACTCCCTTATTGATTCGGAATCGACTACATACTGGGGCAGTGCGTTCCACTCATTTACCACTCTATCACAAAATGAGTTCTTTGCCTTCTCAAGCCTATTTCTTTCTTTGTAAATTATCTTTGAGTGTCCTCTCGTTCTTGTTCCCTCCCGCATCAAGAAGATACCTTCACACACATCCTCATCATACTTTCCTGACACTATCTTAAAAGTCTCTATCATATCCCCTCTCTTTCTCCTATATGCCAGTGTCGGAAGCCCCAGTGTCCTCAACCTCTGCTCATAGCCCGTGTTCTTCAACGTTGGTACTAGCTTTCTAGCTCTTCTCTGCACTTTCTCCACTGCTTCTATGTCCTTTACCATATATGGAGCCCACACCTGGTTTGCATATTCCAGGTGCGGCCTAACCAGCGCTGTATAGAGATTCCTGAAGATTTCTTCGTCACTTACTCCCGTCACTTCCTCCCGTGGTGCACCCAACATCGACAGATGCTACCACCACTTGGTCTTATTCCTTGGGTGACCCTTTGTTTTCCCACAGACTTTGTCAGTGGCAGCGAGAAGGGTTATAAATCAAGAAAACCCAAGCCAAATATAACAAAGAAATTATAGATGCTTGGAAGGTACCGTACACTACGAAAGATAATTCAACATGGAATTTGAATGGAATTGAGAGCAGCTTAGCAACGATAAGTCAATACTCCCCCCTCCCTGTGATTGTGCCAGCTATTCCTCAACATATTATCGTATCCAATGGCATTAAAAATAGATGAGAACATGATAGCAAGCGTCCGCCGCCGCCGCCGTCATGTTTACATATGTCGATCGCCGTGGTTAAGTTCGCGTCTATTTTAACGGCGATTTTTTTCTCGGTTATTTGCCCCCTGCTGGCAATATATATGATGATGACAATATGTCATGGGGGGTGAGGGGGACAAAGCCCCCCCTCAACATATTATTGTATCCAAAGGCAGTCAAAATAGACAGGAACATGATGGCAAGCGTCCGTCGTCACTCCGCGTAGTGTAAACAAGGCTGGCAGTACACCCGAACTCTACATTCTACCCTATTCGGGTGCCCGCCTTGTTTACATTATGCAGAGCGGCGGCGGCGGCGTTGAATGCTCACAATCATGTTCCCGTCTATTTTGACTGCCGTGGGATACAATAATAGGATGAGGGGGGGCTTTGCCCACCCTCATCCCCTCAGGACTTATTGTCATCATCATAGATATTGCTAGCAAGGGGCAAATAACAGAAAAAATAGCCGTCAAAATAAACAAACTTAACCAAGATCGATCGAACATGATGACCGTACGCCCGGATAGCCTACTACATCCTTTCCAATAGTTGGCTCAGGTTTTTCACATCGTCATTGGCTTCCGGTAATTAATTTCATAGTAATCTAATTAACGTTTGTTGGTGATATAAAAAAAAATTACCAGTTCTTGAAGGATGACAATTTCATCCTTCAAGAAAGATTGAAATATTCGCTATTCGCTATTCTTATTCGCGAAATTTACCAACAAAAATTTGTATTCGTATTCGCAAATAGTGAAAATTGATATTCGTTCCATCTCTATTACAAATTGTTATTTATTTTTGTTTTGCTCTGAAAAGGACATACCGGTACATCTGAGTTTCTTAAGATGGTTGGATGATGGGGAAATATAATTTTCCAGGTACCGGTATTGTAACTAATTTCAACAGCAAGAATGTAGTTACCGGGTGCCTTGTTTACACTACGCAGATGGTAGAGATCATGTTCCCGTCTATTTTGAATGCCGTGGGTGTGGGATACAATAATATATAGGTTGAGGGGGTTTTACCTCACCCCCCCCACCATGAATTATCATCATATAAGCTATATTGCCAGCAGAGGTCAAACAACAGAAAAGATAGCCATCAAAATTAACTTAACCGCGAACGATCGACCTATGTAAACATGACGACCATACACCCGGATACTACATCTTTTCCTTTTCAATTAGGCTACTGCATGATGCTGAAAACTGCCTAAAACCAAAATGAAAACCCATGGGAAAATTGGTGGTAGTTTTAGTAATATTTTACGGCTAATTTAATTGACATCAGTTTTAACCACCACAAAAATTGGCTCAAATTTTCTTGTTTTTCAACTTAAGAAGGTAACACCAATATGAAAATACCCGAGCCAAGTTTTGGATTGTACAGCCTAGCCTATATAATAAAATGGCAAGAATGTTAACCCCTCAGACCCGGCTATGTATTCCATACCGAAACCCGGGGGTTTTGGCCGAAAAACGTCTACACCTAGGCTACCGTATCTTTATTAGTTTGATTGCTTCCGCATTCCCGCGCATCTTTACCTGTAGAATGGCGTTGAGTAGAGCTCTCTAAGTCAACTGGTTCAGTTGTGATGACGATTTCCGTGGAGATAACTTTGTGGCGATATCAGCCACTTTACACTACTTTTCACTACTTAACAATAACATACAGGTATACACGAACAAGGACGCCTCTCCTTCTTGTGGTCGGAGATGCGCGGCGTCGGTCCAACCGCCTGTTGTTTACATGCGTCGGACGGACGCCTTGCACACCAAGCTTACAGGCTTTCAAGCTGCCGGTGCCTCAGAGCCCTTCCGGGTTCCGCGGGGGTGTTTTTTATGGATGCCTCAGAGCCCAACCGGGTCTGAGGGGTTAAGAGCGGGCGTACCGCCAGCCTTGTTTACACAACGCGTAGTGGCGTTGGAACTTTGCCATCATGTTCCCGTCTATTTTGACTGCCTTTGTATACAGGAAAAGGATGGCAAGCGTCCGACGCCACTACGCGTACGAGTAGTGTAAACAAGGCTGGCGATACACCAGGTAACTACATCCTACCCAGCTAATGTCCTTTCAAAGGGGTAGCCTATAAATTAGTAAACACTAGGATAGCCTATACCCGGCCAGGTGATACGCCCGATAACGCAACTCTTGCCGATAGGCCTAGCCTAAAGGCTAACCTATTCATAAAGGTTTTATTTTCCGGAAAATAAGTTTTATGCATGAATCTATTTTTTTATTAATTTCACACAACACCAAACACCTCCAATGAAATTTATGAAAGCATATATAGTATGTGATCCACCAGGATTCGAACCTGGGTTATCACACACAGATTTTTAGACACCTTAACCATTACACCACCAAGACGGTTAAAGGTTTATGCACACGCTTACGACTTATTATCCATTCTCGAATACTGGATATTAATCTAATCATGTTCATATTCCCACTGCACTATGGTAGCCGGCAAGAATGTTACGTGCGGGCGTACCGCCAGCCTTGTTTACACTACGCGTACTGGCGTCGGACCTTTGCCATCATGTTCCCGTCTATTTTGACTGCCTTTGTATACAATAATATGTTGAGGGGGGGCTTTTCCCCCCCTCACCCCACCATGGCATATTGTTATCATCATATATATTGCCAGCAGGGGGCAAATTACCGAAAAAACTGGCGTCAAAATAGACGCGAACTTAACCACGGCGATCGACATATGTAAACATGACGGCGGCGGGGGAGGCGTCGGACCTCTGCAATCATGTTCCCGTCTATTATTAGATGTCCCCTTCGTTTGCTCACGAAGAATGCTAGATAATCTTCAAGGACACTACATCCGCCTTATTAGAAACAATTTATTAGCCAATGTCTAAAGACTTGGATCTGGCATAGGCTATTTGGCATCACACGTACTACGAAATTTAAGTAAAACTATGGGATAACCATGTTACTAAAGCAAAAATTTAATGCCGAAATTGCTAACAAATACATTAGAGTTAGTGTAAGTGCTTCCCTGAAGCAGAACAGAGGGTAGTAATATAGGGCCTGGAACTAAGGCAAGGCTTTGAGTCTTGAATCTTGAATCTTGAGGATTTGAAGGGCATTGCAGATGAGGGCCATCCACTTTTCGCCCTACCACAGTAGCTGCTAGGTGTCACAGGGCGCTAGATTCGGGACAGGCGTCCCGATGAGAGAAGGAAGACACAGACGATCCGAATCACCCTCACACGCAGATGGTCCTCCATTTCACGTCCTCCTAGTAGTAGGGGAAGTGAGATGTTGTTGTAACCCAGAGCCGAGAGGCGCGCCTTCATGTAGATCCGAGCAGAATAGTGACGGGGACAGTCCAAGAGCACATGTCTCACCGTCTCATCTTGCCCACACCACTGACAGGCAGGGCTGTCTGTCATACGTATTGAATACAGATGTGCCGCAAGGGAAGAGTGTCCAATACGGAAACGAGTCAGGGCAACATCAAGATGCCTCAGTTTGTGCCTCGCCCAATGCTGCGGTGATGAGTCAGTGCGGTAGCTCCCCAGCGTCGTGCCCGGCAGGACTAATTCGAAGTTCCATGTTCCATTCCGCTCTGCAAGCCCTTTTTATCTGCGTCGCCACCGTAGCGAGATCTGGTACTAACCATTCCATTGTTGCTGCCCTGTGAGCCATGGATGCTGCACCATCCACAATCTCATTACCCCGTATCCCGGTGTGCGACGGAATCCACTGGAGAATCACCGTCCACAGAGGCGTGGACAGAAGCAGCAGAGGTCTTGGATCGAGAATACTAGGGAGCGATGGGATGGAGGGCGATCCAATTGTAAGAGGCGGATGGAGGACTGTGAGTCAGTGTATACGACCACTGTCTGGGGGAGCAAATGTGTGGACACAAATAGCAATGCACGATAGATCGCGAACAACTCCGCCGACAATATACCATGATGCCCCTCCAGCCTCCAGGTCTGACACATCGACAGGTCCTCATAATACACAGCTGCTGTAGTGGACGGGCCATCAACACGGGACCCATCGGTGAATATCTTGAAGTATCCCCGGAATCTGGTCGCATTTAACTCGCCGAAGTAGTGTCTGGCCATCGCCGCATCCTTAGATTTCTTGAAGTCGTCACACAGTCGTGGGCGGAGGATCGCAGACAGGTCCATCCATGGAGGCAGAGGAGACACTGTAGGGGTTGGGGCAAGTGTAGGAGGAATTATGCCTAGCGATCGATACGCTAGAAGGCTGCGGACTAAAAATGGTTGACGGCTCTTCACCGACCAGTCAGGAGCATTATACAGTACTCCAGATCCAGCATGTAGGGCAGCAAGGGGATGTCCAGGTTGATAGTGGGAGATACGTTTGAGCCATTTGCAATCCGACACCAAACGATCCTGGGCCAGAGGTAAGAGACCTGACTCAGCTTGTATTGACACTACCGGAGAGGAACAAAAGGCACCCATGGCCAAGCGTATAGCAGCATTGTGCAATGTGTCAAGCCTTTTCAAGACAGACGCAGATGCCGATCCATATACCTGGCTACCGTACCTGATCTTATTGCTGATGAAGGCGGTATAATACTTCAGGAGCGCATCCCGGTCAGCACCCCAATGCGTTCCAGCAATGCACTTCATGATGTTCATCCTCTTGAGGCACGAATTCCGAAGGTATTCCACATGGTGAGACCAGGTCAATATAGGGCCATTGAAGTGAAGACCTAGGAATCCGTGACGAGTCTTGAAGGGGAGGACAGCCAATCCTATGGTGATCCTCGGAATCCATGGGAGTCTCTTGTAGGTGAAACACATGATGGCGCTCTTTAAGGCATTGAGGCAGAGACCCCATTCCATGGCCCAAGCCAGGATCACATCCACCGCTGACTGAAGGCGGGCCTGTGCAAGAGGCAGGGTGTCAGCTGAGCACACAATGGCCATGTCATCGACGTAGTCAAGGAGGGTTGAGTCTTTAGGGGTGCGTAGGTCAGACAACAATGCATTGAATAGTAGAGCACTGAGGACCGATCTCTGAAGTACACCACGCTTAGCCGCGACAGGGGATGATGTCGAGTTCCCGACCAAAACAGCAAACGTCCTCCCGGTTAAGTAGCTGCGGTACCAGGAGAGGACATGACCAGTCACCCCCATTTTTCCCAGTTTGTAGAGAATTGAAGTATGAGATGCTGAATCAAATGCACTCTGAATGTCGACGAATGCCACTAGTAGAATTTGTTTATGGCGATATGCATCTTGAATGAGGAAGTCCATCTGTAGTAAGACATCAACAGTCCCCCTCCCCGGCCGAAAACCGCTAAATACCTCTGGTAGACGTCGACCTCGCTCCAGCCACCATGTAAGTCTTGTAGATACAATTTTGTCAAGTACTTTACCCACACAGGACAGTAAACAGATGCCACGACGTGAAGAAGGTTGCGTAGGGTCCTTCCCGGGCTTAGGAAACGGCAAGAGCAGGGCACACTTCCACGGGGTAGGATATACACCTGTACACCAGCTATCGTTAAAAATTTGCAAAAGATGGCCTCTGACTGGCAAGGGGAGATGGGAGAGGAATTCATATGCTACTGTATCCAGTCCAATAGGCAAGGCTTTGAGTATCCGGCCCTGAGCTGGTAAACAAACAAAAATACAAACTCGGCACAATTTCAATTACGTATTTTCATAAAATATATATAGGTTTGTATCACAAAGCTCAAATACATACATCATATTTGGATATACTTCGAATGAGGAATCTCTGAGTTTAATAAGATAAGTTTTATGTGTACGATTACATCCAATAGTGAAGTATATACGAAGTATTCAAAGAGACAAAAGCGATAAATATGTAAGTCAGTGTTGCCAATAGAGCTACTTTAACGCTACATCAAGCTCCTAGGTGGAGGAGACCTACCACAGCACAGTAAACATGTCATCGCATCAGCCCTAGGAACCTACATCAGAACAACAAACAAAATCACAAGCATATAAAATTACCATCCAACTGAATCTGTACTATACCACCACTGATCATCATCATCATCATCTCTGACCTCACCCTCACCTTGACTTAAATCACACAGTACACATAGAGCAGTACTGTACTGTATCACCACTGATCATCATCATCTCTGACCTCACCCTCACCTTGACTTGAATCACACAGTACACATAGAGCAGTACTGTACTGTACTACAACTGATCATCATCATCTCTGACCTCACCCTCACCTAGACTTAAATCACCCTGACCTCAAAAGACAACGACAAACTTACCCCCCATATACAGTACAGTAGTATAAAATCCACCTTTACTATCTTTCCTAACCCCTATTATACTAACAATTGTTCTTTTCACCCCTCCTAAAACGCCTGTGCAGTAATCTGGAGACACCACAACCCTCCAAGCAAACTGCACATTTAAACAATAAGAAGAAGAAGAAGAACGCTACATCTTAAAACGCTACATACTTCAATTTAGCTACCATTTTCCCATAACTCCCAGGGATACTCTATAAATATCTAGAACCATTATACATTGTAAAACATGCAAAACAATCCAACAAAAAATATTCCAGAGTTGTGGCATCATTCTAGAGATCTATCTATCTATCTATCTATATGCTCAGGCCCAATCCCCATTTTGGGGGTAGCCGACTCAAGACAGAGCAAGAACAGGGAAAACACAAAAACAACATAAAAAATAAAATAAACACTGATAAAAAACACAAACTCACACACATCCAGGTCACCCAGGAGAAGACCCAGAGACCAGGGTTCTAGAGATGGTTTGCATTTATTCAATATCGAGAGGATATTCTAGCGGCTTTTGAGAAAGGAATCTAGCGATACAGTCACTCCCTCTCTCACTAACTACACGCGCAAAGGGACTCCAACTCAGACTTGTTATATAGTCTATATTTGAGCTACACTTGTACAAACTAGTTATATTAAGTTATGGCAGTGAGTTATGTGATGGAGTAGGATTGAAAGCCTAAATCATAATGATTATGGGCAGATAAGGTTTATGTCAGCATAAAGTTCGTAATAGCAGGTTCAAGGCAAGGAAAGGAGCATTAGGAAAGGATTGTCCTCTTCAATAGGCTTAGGTGTATTTCCCCGACACCCAGCGCCGCCAAGAGGATCATAGGTATAAACAAAATCTGCCAGGCATTAACTGAATGGGGAGGAGGGCGTGTTATTCTTCAGAATTATTATTGTTCGTACATTCACACACTGTATACATACAAGTGGTCTTCAGCAGAGTATCATCTTAGTTTGCATAAACAATATCAAGAGGGAAACAAATGGCTTGATCAACATGGTATCACCTATTGGCCTCTAGAGGCGCCACCGTCGCTGTAGAACAGATTTATTACATTGAGTGGGCTCTCCTCTTATACACCTTGGTGAAGGCTGTCACACGGGCAATTGTCAAACTCTGAAGGTCCATATCATTGTTATTAAACAAAGCATTTGGTAAAGGGAGGAATTGTTAAAAACTTTAGCCAATACTCTGCTATTCACCAAAAATAAATTTGAATTATCATTATTATTTGGTAGGGTAGGTATGCATAGGTAGGTTGGCTAAATAATTGGTGGGACTCGTAGGGACTCAAACTGTTTTGAGAGAGTTAAATAAAATAATAATAATAGATCTGAATAATAAATCGACTATGTTATTAAGCAAAACTGGGGGATGCGTGGAAGCGTAGACTTTGTATGGGTAGCGAATGCGGTTTTAAAGTCATTTAAGAATAGACAGTTTTCAATGCTGCAGCCAAACTATTCCACCCATTTATATTCTTTTGGTATCAAAACGTTCGGAATCGCGAGCCTCACCCAAATATGCAAGCATGGCTTTGATCATCAGCGTAGTTTTCAAGATGTGGAATTTTAAGTGGAATTCGAGTTTTTTTCAAGATTGCCGGAAAAACCCCACGTGCAAAAGCAAAACCTTCTCTATAACATTTGCGGAGCATTAGTAGTGGAGTCCATATGCCAAAACCCAATCGTTTCCTATGAGTGGGAGAGACGGTATTTAGGCGTCAAATATTTCGGGAAATCGGCTGCCACGGACCTGCTTGGCCGCCATGCCGGATGTTTAGCATATCAAAAGTTGCCCAATACAAAAACACACCTCTTGTGAAAGTTTGATCCTGATCCAAAAAGCGGTTCTGGAGTTATTGCGTCAAAACCGGCGTGTAAGAAGAATTTGGATGAATAACCGGGTTTAATGATTACAATAGGGGTTCCCCGTAGGGGTCGAACCCCTAATAATAATAATAATAATAATAATAATAATAACCCCCTTTGGTTTCCACGTGTCTTGCTTCTCCTTCCTAACTAAATCCGTCCCTATTAACCTCTCTGCGTAGCCTACCTGCCTTTGGTCACGTAAGCTCTGTCTCTCTCAGTCTAGCTTTCTCTCACTCACACTCTCTTTCTCTCACTCACTAATTCTCACACACACTCGCACACTCTTTTTTTTTTCTCTCTCTCACTCACACACACTCTCTCTCTCTCACTCACACACACAAACCTTTAGATTGTAATTAGGTCTATGCCTGAGGATCACTATCTACTTCTGCTTAGAAATAACTTTTTATATTTACCTTGTATACGCATAGACAGATAGATAGATAGACAGATATATAGAGAGTGAGAGTGAGTGTTAGAGTTAGGGTTAGTTACAAAGATTTACACAGATACTCAGACCATAACGACCTCGCGGTCCCTACTAGGTGGTCCGGCTTTAATACGACTATACAGAGAGAGAATATGAGAGAGAGAGAGAGAGAGAGAGATTGCGTATGTGTTTATATGTGTGTGTGTGTTTGTATGAAAGTGAGTGTGTGTGTGTGTATTTACCATTTTGTATTTACCTATTTGTAGTTTATAGGAATTGAGTGTGTGTGTGTATTTACCAATTTGTATTTGCCTATTTGTAGTTTATAGGAATTGAGCGCTGGCTTGTGTTGTCCTGTCTTAGTTACTTTATAATCAATCCATTTTACTTATACAAGTATCGTAATGGATAATCCCAATTCGCAATATTTTGGACTAACATATCATAGCTTACGTTGTTCTATATCCATATTTACTTTTATTCAACCTATATTTGAACATGTTAATGTTCTTTGCTCAGTTTCAGTTTCAGTTTCAGTTTCTATGGAGCTCGTCCTGGAATCTTTACGACGCACCATCCTCCAAGTTGTTTCAAAATCAATACTTCTATATAGGAAGCTGAATTTCTTTGTGTCCTTACGACATCTGCCCTTCCTCAATATAAACTCATGTCCCCTTGTCCTTCCGTCATCCCTCACGAATAAATCTTCCCTATATACTCGCTCCAAACTTTTTACTCCCTTGAACATCGTTATTAAGTCGCCTCGTGCCCATCTCTTTTTCAAAGTAGGCAGTTGTAGTGTCTTAAGATTTTCCTCAAACATCAACTCCTTCAACCTTGGGATCATTTTCGTTGCTATCCTTTGGACTTTTTTCTAATGTGTTTATGTGCTTTTTCATATCACTGCTGAATATTCTAATTTTGGTCTTATCGTAGTCGTTATCAGTTTTCTTATCATTTCTTCGTCCATATAGTTAAATGCCACTCTCATATTGGTTATTATTCCATATGCTCCTCAAACTATCATGTTTATATGCTTCTCCGGCGATAGATCATCTTGTATAATTACTCCAAGGTCCTTCTCATACTGTGGTTTGCCATTTTTTTACATTCCTATTGTGTACTCCCATCTTTGCCTTATCTCACTTGTTTCCACTTCCAAAACATAACACTAATCTGTATTGAAACAAATTTTCCAGGTTTGGCTCCACCTGTACAACATATCTAGGTCCTTTTTAAAGTTCCAGACAACTTTACATTGTGTTTCTCCTTATCTCCTCTTATCACAATACATTTTATTTCTTCCAGCAGTCTCCCTCACTAGATTTTCCTTCTGTGTAATTACTTTACGTGTGTGTGTGTGTGTGTGTGAATCACTGTATACGTTCTATAACAACTTAATGATTCTGTCAGCCTCCCAAACAGTGGCGCTAACTAATAAATATTAGTTCTTACCCTTAGGCGGAACACACTCGCTCTTAATATGAATATACTCGTGTGATATAAGTCGGATTGATTGAATACTGACTGTGGCCTTCTGACGTATATGCAAACAAATATACATAACCCTTTCAATACTCGGTGATATTTGTCGGATTGGTAGTGAATACGGACTTTAGCCTTCTGACATACATCAACAAAGTATACTTAATCCTACACCCTGTTCCAAATAAGTAGGCCAAAACTCTTGACCACTAACCTCTATAGCTCACAAACGACTACAGTAATCGAGCTAATATTTCTACCATTTGGGAAGGGTCAGCCAGGGAATAGGTGTGGGAATTAAAAGCCCATTTGTTCCAGCCCTTTGTGAGTTACAGAGGTTAGGGTTCACGATTTCTGACCCACCTACTTGGAACAGGGTATAGTATCGGATACAAGCCCTCGTGAGATGCTGGCTTCTTAGAGAGTATATAAAGGTATATTTAAGGGCAGATTTTTAGTTGAGATGTTTCTTTCTGGCCCCCTTTTTCCCACATGTTTAACCCCATTAGTTTTTATATTTTAAGACGGTCGTCCCATTAGTTTGGCGATTTAAAGACCTTTCATCCCATTTATGTCAATTTTATAACCTTTCGTGTCATTTACTTGTCGATTTTATTGCTGGCGAGCGATAGCGAGCCTGTAATTTATCATACTGGGATATTTTTCTACCGAAAAATGAGCACAATTATCTCGAAGGCCGAGATAATGTACATATACTGTACATATACAGTATGTACATATACTGTATATCTTGAATGCCTTTTTGTTTGTTTAAAGTTTGATGGAGGTATAGCAAGGAAACATAAATAAATAAATAAATAAGAAAATCAAATAATATGCCAAAAAACACCCCTTACCTCCTTAAAAGTGAAGAAGGTACTATGGTCAGGACATAGGGTCAACGTGTGGGAGTTATAAGGGAACAAAAGGGCAGCAAGGTCAAGGAAGAAGGGGCCACTGGGTATGGGGCAGGGATAGGGCGGGAATAGGGGACTAACTTCCTGGGTATGTCAAGTGTAGGGTTGGGCTAGCTTAGTAGGGTAGGGGTTTAGGGGGAGGGATTAGGGTAGGCAGGTAGGGTGGGCTAAGGTATGGTAGGATAGGGCTAGGGGGAGGGCTTAGTAGGGTAGGGGTTTAGGGGGTGGGCTTAGGATAGGCAGGTAGTAGGGTAAGGTAGGGCTATCTCAGTAGGGTAGGGCTAAGGGTAGGACAGTAGTAGGGCGGGCTAGGGTACTGTAGGGTAGGGTAGGGCTAGCTCAGTAGGGTAGGGCGGTAGTAGGGAGGGATAGGGTAGGGTTAGGCAGGCTCAGAAGGGTAGAGGTTTATGGAGAGGGCTAGAGTAGTGCTCGCTTAGTAGGGTAGGCGTTTAGGGGGAGGACTAGGGCAGGGGTAGTTCAGAAGGTTAGAGGCATAGGGGGAGGGCTAAGGATAGGGAGGCCTCATGTAGGGTAGGGTATGGCTAACTTAGTAGAATAGGGGTTTAAAGGGAGGGCTAAGGCTAGGGAGGGTATAGGTAGGGAAGGGCTAGCTCAGTAGAGTAGGGGATTAGCGGGAGGGATAAGGATAAGGTGTTGGATAGGGTAGGGCTAACTATAGGGTACAAGCAAGGAGTAGGGCTAAAGATAGATAGGGAGGTGGCTAGGGTAGGGTAGGGTAAAGCTAGCCCAATAGGAGGGAGGGCTAGGGTAGGGTAGGACTAGCTCAGTAGGGGTAGGGGACGGGCAGTATCACAGCAGCCAATGACAGCCTAGGTAACAAGGGCAGGAGAGAGAGAGAGAGAGAGTCACCACATAACTCCCACCGCACGGTCCGCACCTCCACCTCAGCCTCACTTGTCAGCCAGCCGTTCAGCGAGCCACACGTCTCTGCACCTCCTCCTTCCGTAACACCTTCATACTGTATAATTTTATGATTGGGTTGGAATCCTTCTACCGGAGTCCTCAATTCCACCATTATCACCTCCCCAGCCACCTCTCGCCCTTAGCCTTCTTCTGCTATTCCGTCAGAACCCGACTCCCTGGATACAACGGTACGTGGGTTGAAATTATGAATAAGCTTAGAGGTGACGGGGACGGGAGTTGGGGTCCGGGGTATAAATTAAGGAAAAGTGGTAGATAGGTAGAAGTAGTATTAGTAGTAGTAGTAATAGAAAGGTAGTAGAATGGTAGTAGTATAACATTATAGGAAGGAGCTATGGACGGAGATTTAGTGTAGGGGTGGACAATACAGTATACAGTATAGGAAAAATACTATGAGAGGAATTTGAAGGGTAAATTGTGCGTGAGGGTGATATGACGGTGTTTGTAGTGTGTGTGGGGGTCTACGATGTGTTTGTGTGTATGTGAGAGGTGTGAGTGATAGGAGGAGGGGATGCTTGAAGTGTGTGTGAGGTGTACCAGGTGTATGTGTGTGAGGTGTACGAGAGGAGTAGATGTGAGAGGTGTAAGTGATAGGAGAGTATGTGAGGGTGCTAGGAGAGTGTGTGAGGATGCTTGGAGTGCGTGTGGGGTGTACGAGGTGTATTGGGTGAGGGATAGGAGTGTGTGTGAGGAATATGAGACTGTACATGGTAGGAGAGTGAGTGGGGAAGTACATGGAGAGTGTCTTTGAAGGTTGAGTGGGAGAGTGCGTATAGGAGGGTGTGCGAGAGAGTGGGAGAGTACTAGAGAGTGTACTTGAGGGTTAATTAGACGAGTGCGTATGAGTGATAAGAGAGTGTGAGAGAGTACAAGGATAAAGTGCTTGAGGGTTACTAAAGCCGGTATCACACGAGCGTTTTTTCCCTCAACATTTATCCTTAACACTGGTCTGGCAGCTAATGAGATCAACTTTTTAAAATAATTCTATCTATCTATTGCCGGACGCCTTACTCCCCTTACGAGGGTGGCCATACACAGAATGCCCCCAAGCGGACCCATTCCCTGTGAGAGGGACAACCCGAGCCAGTTTAGTGAAGGACTTACAGGATTGACCACTCAATTTAGGATCCGTCCGACTCCGAGGCCCCTATGTATCTTGTTAGCACTATTTTTCTACAGTGGTGTTCGGCTAATCCATCCACTAACCTGCCTTACCCTTAGGTAAGCAGTACGGATTTGTATCAGGTTTACTCCCCTAGACAGGTTGCCAACCAAGGCTGACGAGTCCAATCCACCCGGATTTGTATAAGGTTGTCTCCCCTAGATGAGTTGCCTACCAAGGCTAACGAGTCCCATCCACCCGTTAAAATCATTCTGTCACCTAAATTCATCTATCATCAGTCTAGTTTCTGATGCCACTGCAAAATATCCCAGAAATGTTGTCAGAAAAATGTTGACCATGGAATGTTGAGTATAAAAGCTCTCGTGTGATACCGGCTTAAGGAGAGTGATTGGAAAGTGCATCTATACTAAATATGTAAGAGAAGCCAAAATGAGATCAGTAGGTTTGGAAGGACACAGTGTAGAATAGAGGGAATGTGTTACCCCTTTCTAGATTTAGACGCATTTTAGCAGTATATTTTGGCTATCATTAGACGATTTTATTTAGCTTAGGAAGGATCTGTGGTATTTATAAGGGTAAAGACTATCTCAATTAACCCTCTGACTTCTATATATCCTTCCTAATATGAATACAATTGTGTAATAATAGCCAGAAATATAGAAAATAAATGAATAATCGTATCTGGAAAGTGTTAACGCTGTATAGTCAGTGAGGTGAGTGAAAGTATCCAGGAGAGAGAGAGGGGGAGAGCTTTGGTTATTATCATAAGATCATATAAATACATATAAAGGTTGCCTACAAGTACATACACAGAAACTCGAAAGGATGAAGATGCGAGGTGAAGTATTATGAAGATGAGAGAGAGAGAGAGAGAGAGAGAGAGAGAGAGAGAGAGAGAGAGAGAGAGAGAGGGAGGGAGGGGGGGGGGGGAGGCGGAGAGTGAGTGTGTGTGCCTGTGTGTAGTAAGGGATGCTATTAAGTAAAAACAAGTTCTTAACCCCTTCTGTACCGGCGAGGTGTTTTTAAGTGTATTCTAGCTACATTTAGCCGATTTTGTGCAGTTTTAGAAGGATCTGTGGTAGTCAAAATGGTTAAGGGATATAGTTAGAAGCCTCTTTTATGTTGCACGCCCTTTTTAAACTGAATACAATCGTCTAATAGTAGCTGAAATCAAATATAAAATACGGCGTCGGTACAGAAGCGGGAAATATAACATATTCTGGACTGGCCGCAGTATTGCCAATAATATATACTTGAATATGAACTCGAGGATCATGACACGTTTTGACAGTTTATTCTGGCTATAATTAGACGATTGTATACAGCTTAGGAAGGCTCTGTGGGAATTAAAAGGGTAAAGACTGCTGCCATTAACTCTCTGACTTCCATATATCCTTCCTAATCTACCTAAAATCGTCTAATAATAGCCATAATAAAGCGTCCAAAGCGCGTCATAATCCTCAAGGGGTTAACTGTCACAAATCCATCTAAAGCCGGTATCACACAAGAGATTTTATAGTCAACATTTGAAGATGATTTTTTTTTTGGCGACGTTTCTGGAATATTTTGCCCTAGTATCGGAAACTAGATTGATCATAGATGAGCTTAGGTGACAGCAATATATAAAAGGTTTTAAACTAGATTGATCATAGATGAGCTTAGGTGACAGCAATATATAAAAGGTTTGCCTCATAAGCTGCCAGACCAGTGTTGAGGATAAATGTTGAGGGAAAAAGCGCTCGTGTGATACCAGCTTTACCACATCAACATTACTATACCCTGTACCAAATAAGTAGGCCAGCACTCTTGAAGATTAACCTATATAACTCACAAACGACTAAAGGAATCGAGCTAATATTTCTACCAAGAGAATATTTCTCTTTCTGGAGAGAGAGTAAGCCAGGGAATCGGTGGGGACATTTACAGCCCATTTGCTCTAGCCCATATGGAGTTACAGAGGTTAGGAGTCACAATTACTATTTGGAACAGCGTATAGTTAGGCTGATGGAGAGAATAGCAAATCGGTGTGGACATGTACAGCCCATTTGCTCTAGCCCTTATTGAGTTACAGAGGTCAGGGGTCAGGATTTTTGAACAGAGTGTAATTATGTACGGTCTTATAATTGTGATTAAGGGGGGATTCTACGTTATTCTGTCCCACTTTCTCCCTCATGTTTAGACCCATTAGTTCTGAAATGTTAAGACGTTTGCCCCATTAGTTTGGCAAGTATAAGATCTTTCGCCTCATTTTGTTGCCATTATTAAGAACTTTCATACAATTTAGGTGTTGATTTTGTTCTGGCGAGCGATAGCGAGCCTGTACATTAGGAGTAACCGGCCTTCGGCCGGGAAATTTTTCTATTGAAAAATGTACACGTTTATCTTCAAGGGGGGTCTTGGGTTGTTTTTTTAAGCTTGATGGAGATGTAGGGAGGACACTATAAACATGCAAAATAAATAAATAAATAACCAAATAAATGCGCCCATTTATAATACACCTACAATATCCGAATAATTGTTAACCCTTTCAGTTTTAACCCTTTGAAGATTATGACGCATTTTGACAGCTCCTTGTGGCTATCATTAAACGATGTTATGCAATTTAGGAAGGCTCTGTGGGACTTCTAAGGGTAAAGCATATCTCATTTAATCCTCTGACTTCCATATACCCTTCCTAATGTGAATAAAATCGTCTAATAATAGCCAGAAAACAGGAAAGAAATGCGTCATCGTATTTTCAAAGGGTTAAATTTGAGGCCTCACTTTGTACACTTAAGGGGAGATGGCCTGTTTTTTCTGGACCTCCTTCTCCCTCATGTTTATCCCTATTATTTTTGAGATTTTAAGACGTTCGCCCCATTAGTTTGGCGTTTTTCAGACCCTTTGTCCCATTTCTTTGCCAATATTAAGACCTTTCGTGCCATTTAGGTGTAACAAAAAATCCTGGCGAGCGATAGCGAACCTGTATTTTAAGAGGAAATGGCCTTCGGCCGGGACATTTTTCTACCAAAAAATGTACAAATATATATCGAAGGGGGGTCTTGGGGGTGTTTTTTTAAGTTTGATGAGAGATTTATAGAGCAAACTAAACCCCTTCCTTAAACCATTATAGAGCAAACTAAACCCCTTCCTTAAACCATTGATAGAGGTTTATAGAGCAAACTAAACCCCTTCCTTAAACCATTATAGAGCAAACTAAACCCCTTCCTTAAACCATTATAGAGCAAACTAAACCCCTTCCTTAAACCATTATAGAGCAAACTAAACCCCTTCCTTAAACCATTGACCTGAACAATTCATGCTGCACAATACCGTCTGGGTCCCCTTAACCCCTCCAGTACCGGTGACGTCTTGTTGTATTGATTTCAGCTGCATTTAGACGAATTTGATATAGCTTAGGAAGGGTATAGAGCAGCTAGAAGGATTATTTGAGATAGTCTGTAGCCTTTTAATTGGTATACGTCCTTCCAAAGCTGAATAAAATCGTGTAATAGTTGGCAGAATACAATGAAAAGGATAACGTCGGTTCAGAAGGGGTTAAGGGGAGGTGGCCTGTTTTTTCTGGACCCACTTCTCCCTTGTGTTTAGCACCATTGGTTTTTAGATTTCAAGACGTTCGGCTCATTATTTTGGCGAATTTAAGACTCTAAACCCCATTTCTTAGTCTATATTAAGACCTTTTGTGCCATTTAGGTGTCGATATTTTCCTGGCAAGCGATAGGGAGCTTGTAAATTTAAGCGTAACCGGCTTTCGGCCTGGATTTTTTTTTTACCGAAAAATTTACACATTTATCTTGAAAGGGGAGTCTAAGGGGTGTTTCTTACAGCTTGATGGAGGTCTAGGGAGGAAACTAAACATAATTTAAAGAAAAACAACAAAAAGTTATTAGATAATTTAATGTAATCTAGGAATTATCTCCAGGAAGCAAGCGGGTAAAAACTAGCTTAAATAACTCTGTAACTTAAGGTGAGGCTGATGGACTGCTGAGCTTAAGGGGAGATGGGGCGTTTTTCTGGTCCCCTTTCTCCCCCGTGTTAAGCTCCATTTGTTTTGAAATTATAAGACTATTAGTTTGGCGATTTTAACACCTTCGCCCCATTTCGTTGTCAATTTCAAGACCTTTAGTGCCATTTAGGTGTCGATTATTTCCTGGCGAGCTATATATAGCGAGCCTGAAATTTTAAGAGAAACCGGCCTTTAGCCGGGAAACATTTTCTACCGAAAAATGTACAAATCGATCTTGATTGGGGGTCTAGGGGGTGTTTTTCTAAGCTTGATGGAGGTCTAGCGAACAAACTAAGAAATAAAGGAATACATGAAATAATAGACCAAAGAAAAACAAAAAACCGTCCGTCTCCCCTTACTGGGCGGGCACATTGCTTATTTAATTATCATATTATTTGTTTTATAGTTTCACCCACAGATCTCCATCAAGCTTAACAAAACTCCCCCAAAACCATATTTCAACATAAATTTGTAAATTTTTGTCTATTGAAAAATGTCCTGGCCGGAGGCCAATTGCTCTTAAAATTCAGGCTGGCTATTGGTCGACACCTAAATTGCATGAACGGTCTTAATATTAACAAATAAATGGGGCAAAAAGTCTGAAAATCGTCAAACTAATGGGCCGAACATCTTTAAATTTGAAAACTAAAGGGGCTAAACATGAGAGAGAATGGTCACCAGAAATACCAACCATCTCCCCTAGTGCAATACTAGCCAGAGTTAACGGTGAAAATGTGTCACAATCCTCAAAGGTTTAAGGGAGGTCACCGTCTTTTTTTATCTTTCTCTCCCTTTCTCTCTTTCCCTGGCTTGTATCCATTCGCCCCCATTCAGCCAACTGTTTTAAGACGTTAATCCCCATCCAGGTGTCGATTTCTTCCTGGCGAGCGATAGTGAGCCAGGATTGTATGGAGAAATCCGGCTTCGCCGGAGACATTTTCTATCGAAAAATGTACAAATTTAGCTTGCTGTCAAAACAACAACAAAATATATACAGTATATGCTGGCTCGCTCCCGCTCGCCAGAAAAATATTGACACCTGGATGGGGTAAACGTCTTAAAACAGTAGGCTGAATGGGGCCGAATGGATGCAAGCCAGGGAAAGAGAGAAAAGGAGAGAAAGAGAAAAACATTCGGTGACCCCCCTTAAACCTTTGAGGATTGTAACACATTTTCACCGTTAACTCTGGCTAGTATTACACTATTTTTAATAAGGTTAATAAGCTTAATAAGGTTAGGAAGGACGTCTACCCAATAAAGGACTGCACACTATCTCAAGTAATCCCTTTACTGCCACGTATCTTTCCTAAACTTTGTAAAATCGTCTAGATGTAGCTGAAATCAAGTATAAAAGACGTCGCCGGTACAGAAAGGGTTAACTCTGTAGGTCAAACCACTTTTTCCTGGACTGAAGAATAGTCTACTAATGGCCAGAATGAACTGTTAAGGGGAGGCAGACCGCTTTTATGGACACCCTTCTCCCTAATGTTTAGCCCCACTAGTTTTGATATTATAAGACGTTCGGCCCATTAGTTTGGCGATTTTAACACATTTCGCCCCATTTCGTTGTTAATCTTAAGACCTTTCGTGCGATTTAGGTGTCAATTTTTTCCTGGCGAGCGATAGCGAGCATGCAATTTTAAGAGGAACCGGCCTTCAGCCAGGAAATATTTCTACCGAAAAATGTACAAATTTATCTTGAAGGTGGGTCTAGGGGGTGTTTTTCTAAGCTTGATGGAGGTCTAGGGAGGAAACTAAACAAATATATGAATACATTAATTAATATACCAAACCACGCGTCTTAAGGGGAGACTGACCAGTCTCCCCTTAAGACGCGTCATAATCCTCAAGGGTTTAAGATTTTGTTAAAGTGGCTATTTTTCTATGGTAATGGTATGGTATGGTATGGCTTAGATTAATATGCAGGATTCGAAACTGTATAATAAATCGTAGGCTTGTGCATAATTCTTTAACTGTCTTGATAGTGTAATGCATAAATGCGCGGAATTTCGATGTGAGTATCCTGCGTTCGAGTCCTTGGAGTGCCACATGTATTTGTTGATTTAATTAATCGAGTTTAGAAGTAAAGTTGGTTGGTGAAAAAATAAAATAATTAATACAAACGTCTTTGAGGTTCGGAGTGAAATTCGGTAATTAAGATTATTTCAATAGGCCAGTCCTTTGAGATTTCCACCACATAAATTGTTCTTTCCTCTCACATAAGCATTACCCTATTCGTGTGCAGTTGGGTCCAGTACATGATTAGATTGATATCCAGTATTCGATAAATGGATATTAACCGTGGTCATGTGCTGAACCTTAAAGGGTCACTATCGCTCGCCAAGGATAAGTCAACACATAATTGTACGAAAGGTCTTGAACTTGACACAAAAATAGGGCGAAGGGTCTTAAAATCGCCAAAATAGTGGGGCTATTGTCGGCCAGGATAATTTTCTACCGAAAAATTTACAAATATATCTCGAATTGGGTTCTTGGGGGGTGCTTTTATAAAGCTTGATAGAGGCATAGGGGGCAAACTACCCCCCCCCCCCATCCCTAAGTCAGATAAGGCTAGTATAAGTTACTGTAATAGTTACCGTAAACGAAAACGCAAGTCAATTTATTTATTCATTTATATATTTATTTACCTGATGAATTTGTACTGTCTTGGCTTTGGGTTAGAGCACTCTCTTTTGAGCTCAGTGGCTCTTGGTACTCCTCTTTCTCTCTCTCTCACTCTTTGTGTCTGTCTCTCTCTCTCTCTCTCTAGCGTGAGTACAAGAACCTAAGGGAACTTGGGGAACATGGCGCCGATATAAAGACTGTTTCACATTAACATATTTGACCTCCACTCTGCTCTTCAGTACTGGTCTGACAGGTTAGGAGGATCACTTATTAAATAGTCGGCCCCGAAAGCATTTGCTCTTCAGTCTAGTTTCCGATACCAGTGCAAATGTTCCCGGTAATGATTCCAGAAACAAAATGTGTACCCTCGAAAATTGTGGATAAAGCCGATAAATACCCCAATACCTTGAATACTATACCCTAAATATTCTAATGTAAATACACTAATATTCTAAATACCCTACCCAAAGTACCTTAACACCCTACCCTAAATGCCCTAAGAGGTATGTCTACTGCTGGGAGGAATTGGGTGATGAGTGACAATAAGGACCCCCTCCCCCCCCCCCCCCCCCCTTAACACTGACTTAGCCAATGTTTGGGACGATTATTGAAGTGATTTGAAATGACTAGGTTATTTAGTGTTTTGTACTCTTTAGGATTTTTTTGTTTTTGATAAAGGCCGATAAATATCCTAACTACCTTAATACTGTAAATACTCTACCCTAAATACCTAACACCTCAACCTAAATTTAATACCCTAACACCCTACCCCAAATGCCCTAAAAGGTGTCTACTGCTGGGAGGAACTGGGTGATTGAGGAATTTGGTGATTTTAGCGAGGACTGACGATGACGCCTCTGTATTTTACTTGCACTCGCGAGTACAGGAGGGAGACGATACTGACCCCCCCCCCCCTCCCACACACACACACATACCTGCACTTTCAACCCACCACTACAACACACTCAAGCAGTTTGCATCTAAGCTGCTTGTTTACCCACGACACAGAAACTTACTTCCACCAGACGCCCCTAGACCATCACGTGCAGCTCGTCACTTCAACACACTCCAACCAATAAGGGCAAGAACTGACAGATATAAAAATAGTCCTATCCCAACCATTGTAAATATTATTAATAATATGTAATAACTGCCTGTCACACCATATATACGCGCCCAGCTTTAGTAATTAATGCATAAGTGTGTGTGCGTGTGTGTATTAGTATATATGTATGTATTTGTTTGAGTTTGTTCATGTGTATATGTGTATGTATGTATATGTATATATGTGTATTTATGTATGTACCGTATATGTGTATGTATGTGTGCGTTAATTATGTATATGTGTATGTGTCTATAGTGTATACTGTCTGTGGTTCGAGCCCGGCTGAGAGTATCAGGTGGATAAGTGCATATATGCATATAAATGTGCATATATTTATTTATGTATATGTATGTCTGCGTGTATGTGCTGTCAATGGTTTGAACCCGGTTGAGAGTATAAGGTTTATAATATGTATATAATATTATACTGTATGTGTATTTGTATAATCATGTGTACATGTGTATGTAATATACGTACATATGAGCGAGAACATTTTGCTCACTAGCGCAACTTCTTATTATAAATTTATGTATAATTAGTCTATCTATCGATCTATTGCCGGACGCCTTATTCCCCTTACGAGGGTGGCCATACACAGAATGCCCCCAAGCGGACCTATTCCCTGTGATAGGGACAACCCGAGCCAGTTTAGTGAAGGACTTACAGGATTGACCACTCAATTTAGGATCCATCCAACTCCGAGGCCCTCTGTGTATCTTGTTAGCACTATTTTTCTACAGTGGTTTTCAGCTAATCCATCCACTAACCTGTCTTACCCTTAGGTAAGCAGTACGGATTTGTATCAGGTTTACTCCCCTAGACAGGTTGCCAACCAAGGCTGTCGAGTCGCATCCACCCGGATTTGTATAAGGTTGTCTCCCCTAGATGAGTTGCCGACCAAGGCTAACGAGTCCCATCCATTATTATTAAGTGTTCGAGTATCTTCATCCATGTGTTTCTACCCTTAACAATAATGCCCAGATTTTCCACATTTCGCCTTCTCTCTCTCACTCACACACACACACACACACACACACACACACACCTATACTAAAGAATGTCCTATATACTATAATTCCCCCAAGCTGTCTCCACTTATTTTATATCCTTTTTTTTTTTTTTTTTTTTCTTCTCCACCGAGGATTAACCTCCCTTTCTAATAAGCTTTACCTGACCCCACCTGTATGGACCCACAGGCCGTTTCCCCTTTGCCCTTTTCAAATTCCTCACTTGATCTCTTACGACGTTTGACATTCCATTCTAATTGGCTTTACCTGACCACAGTCCGTTGACTCATTAACCCTTTTCCAATTCATTCATTTAATCTCTCCCAAGGATTTATCTCCCATTATTAGTCTCACCTGACTCTACCAGCACAGTTTTTGCATGTATGTACTATGTATGTTTGTTTGCATACGTGAGCGTTTATGTATACGGGCATTTGCGCACTTACTGCATGTTCTTATAATCTTATGTATGTATATATGTATGTATGCATATATACAGTATGTGTGTACGTATGTGTATATATGTATGTTCTGTATAATTATATATAAGTAAAATAAATGTGTACGGTATATGTACTGTATATCACTTACTCTCATGGTTAATTTATGATCATTTGTATTTTACACTAGCATCATTATTTTTATTTTTTTTTTAAATTTTAAGTATATTATACTCACACATTGTAAACTGAGCTTACCATTTTCATATCTGTATATCTCATGTCCATCCACTAAATTGTAAAATGTGTATTTTCAGCTCATCAGGCTGCCATTCTTTAATAAACCGTTTATTATTATTATTATTATTATTATTATTATTACACACACACACACACACACACACACACCTTAAAGCTCGGTTCACACATGCACAAATTAACGTCCCGTCCGGCCACGACCAAAAAAATAGGCAGGACGGCATCAATCCTGACCCCTTAATTTGCCTGCAAACGAGCAAGGACGCCGGCAAAATCGCCTATGGTCGGTACACAGACATGCGGTGTCGACAGCTCACATGATGCGATGGTGACACATCACCGACTCTCCTTTCAAAGTTTTTTTGCTGCCGTTCTCATCCTGTTCGTCGGCATCTAGACGCAGTCTGTCGGCGTCTAGATGTCGACTGCTCCCGTGGGTGTCCCGGCCTGACACGTTTTGTGGCAGTTGCCCCGGCCCATGCCGACCATTTTATGCATGCACAAAATGTTCGCCGTCTCCCGCCCCGTGTCCCGTGTGCTGGCGACACCACACGTCCCTGTACCGACCATAGGCGATTTTGCCGGCGTCCTTGCCCGTTTGCAGGCGAATTAAGAGGTCGGGGCCGGACGGGACGTTGATTCGTGCATTTGTGAACCGAGCTCGGGACGACCAAAAAAATTGGCAGGACGGCATCAATCTGGAGGCCCCATGGTACACATACACGAATTAACATCCCGTCCGTCCCCATCCCTTTTGCTCGGTTCACACATGCACGAATTAACGTTCTGTCCCTCCCCGACCCCTTAATTCGCCTGCAAACGAGCAAGGACGCTGGCTAAATCGCCTATGGTCGGTACACAGACATGCGGTGTCACCAGCTCACGTGACGCGACGGAGCCACATTGCCGACTCTCCCTCCAATGGTTTTTTGCCGCCGTTCTCATCTCGTTCGTCGGCGACTAGACGCCGCCAGTCGGCGTCTAGACGCAGTCTGTCGGCGTCTAGACGCCGAATGCTCCCATGGGTGTTCCGGCCTGACACGTTTTGTGGCAGTTGCCCTGGCCCACGCCGACCATTTTATGCATGCACAAAATGGTCGCCGCCTCCCGCCCCCCCTTCCCGTGTGCTGGCGACACCACACGTCCCTGTACCGACCATAGGCGATTTTGCCGGCGTCCTTGCCCGTTTGCAGGCGAATTAAGAGGTCGGTGCCGGACGGGACGTTAATTCGTGTATGTGTGAACCAAGCTTTAACACATGCTAAAGCTCGGTTCACACATGCACGAATTAACGTCACGTCCGTCCCCGACCAAGAAAATAGGCAGGACGGCATCAATCTGGAGGCCCCATGTGGCCACGATGGCCACTAGGGCCGTTCCAACGTTTTTTTGCCGCCGTTCTCATCCCGTTAGTCGGTGTCTAGACGCCGCCAGTTGTCGTCTAGACGCCGCCAGGCTGCGTCTAGACAACGACTGCTCCCGTGTGTGTCCCGTAGGTGTCCCGACATAAAACGTTTCTGGCAGTTGCTCCGACCCACATGGACCATTTTATGCATGCACAAAAAGGACGCCGCCTAGGCACGGCGAATTAAGGGGTCGGGGACGGACGGGACGTTAATTCGTGCATGTGTGAACCGTCCCTTTTGTGCATGCATAAAATGGTCCGTTTGGGTCGGGGCAACTGCCAGAAAACGTGTTATGCCGGGACACCCACGGGACACACACGGAAGCAGTCGTCGTCTAGACGCAGCTTGGCGGCGTCTAGACGATGACTGGCGGCGTCTAGACGATGACTGGCGGTGTCTAGACGCCGACTAACGGGATGAGAACGGCGGCAAAAAAACTTTGGAACGGCCCTAGTGGCCATCGTGGCCACATGGGGCCTCCAGATTGATGCCGTCCTGCCTATTTTCTTGGTCGGGGACGGACGGGACGTTAATTCGTGCATGTGTGAACCGAGCTTAAGCTGAAGTTTGAGACGATTATTGGTGTGGTTTTATATTTCTAATCAGGTTTATTTTATTTTTATTTATTTTTTTATCATTTTCGGGCATTTTGTGTTTATTAGTTGTTTCTTGTTCTTATTTGAATTTATTTAACTTAAATTGCCCGTTTGCTACCGCTCGCCAGGAACAAAACTCGACATCTAATGGATCGAAACATTTTGTTAACCCCTTGAGGATTTGGCAGTTTATTGTGGCTATCCCTAAAAGATTTTATACAGCTTCGGAAGGATCTGTGGGCACAAAAAGGGTAAAGACTAACTCAATTAACCCTCTGACTTCCTTACATCCTTCCTAATCTGAATAAAAACCGCTTAACACTTACGTTGCTGGCATATTTCCGCCATATTAGGGCTCATTCAGGCACTCCTGTTTGCTTAGGCAAGTGTCTGAATGAAGCTGAAGTGTCAGCCGAAAACTTGACGAAAATAGCTTCAAAATGACGCCAGAAGGAGCTTCGTAGCTTGCGGGGTTCACCCGCAGCGCTACCATAGACATTTGCTAAAATGAGCAATTCTCGCTAACTTCTCGCTACATTTGCCTTTGGCAGCACTGTATATCTCGCGAGACTCTGACTCAAGAGCCCTCAGTGGCGCAGCTGCCTGGCTGGGAGAAGGATGTGTGGCCTGTCGCGCTCCCGCTCCCTTGCACTCGATTATACAGGCTTTAAGAAACTTTAAAGCCTGTAGATTGCTATAAATTTCCAGGATGGCCGGGAACGTCTCCCGCAGGGAAAGGGTTAATAATAGCCAGAATATATTGGTAAAAAGGCGTCATAATCCTCAAGGAGTCAAGGGCTTAATAGCTAAACTAATGATTGTTTGGGTTGCGGGAATCGTCTAAAAATCGCCAAAACGATTGATGCTTTAGCCGAATGTTACATATGTCACCTCAGTATTCTGCTTTCAAACACAGCAAAAGGAGAGAGATAGAATACTGATCAACATGAAATATTGATCAGCTGCTGCTTGCTAGGCCTGGGAGCAGTGTGGTGATAGTGATGCAGTCGCTTATACGAAACCGTGGACCCCCTTATGTGTTTTATTGCGCAGTTTTAACTATCTGGATTGATTTTTGGTTGGCACTTGCTATTCAATAACAAATATATACATTGTTTTGTAGTTGAAGTATAGACAATTATATTATATAGTCGTTCCTAGATATACAGTATACTTCCTTATTAATTAGAAATAGGTGAGGTCCACACACACACACACACTTTATTCAGGCTATCATAAGACAATTTTATTCAGCATTGGAAGGCCCTCTAAGTATAAGAGTGGTATAGTATATCTCAATTAACCCTCCAACTTCCAACATACCTTCCTAAGCTAAATAAAATCGTCGACTGCTAGCCAGAACAAAAGGACTAATTATGCCCTCAAGTACTGAAAGGGTTTACTCTATGATGATTATGTCGCATTTTGAATGTTCATTCTGGTTCTCATTAGAATATTTTATACGGCTTAGGAAGGACAGAATTAAAAGGATAAAGACTAACTCATTTAACCCTCTGACTTCCATATACCCTTAAAAAGTCTCAGTAAAATCATCTATTAATAGCAAGACAACAGAAAGGAAGTGCGTCATGTGTCCCTGATTTCCATATACCCTTCCAAATGACAATAAAATCTTCTAATAATCGCCAGACATCAGAGAATAAACGAGTTATTCGTCTCTGACTGTCATATCCTCTTCCTAACCGCAATACAATCATTTAATAATATCCAGACAACAGAAAAGAAATGCATCATGCGTCTCCGAGTTCCATATACCCTTTTTAATATTAATAATCTAATAATAGCCAGACAACAGAAAAGACATGCGTCTCTGAATTTCCATATACCCTTTCAAATCTTAACACAACCATCTAATAATAGCCAGACAACAGAAAAGAAATGCACCATCAACATCATGCGTTTTTTACTTGCATATACCCATCCTAATATCAATAAAATCAGCCATAAAAGAGAAAATAAATGCGTCATCGTATCTCGAAAGGTTTAATGTGCAGAGGTCCGCCATTGTGTAGCCCAGTTACCGGTAGCGCTCTCAACCTTGACTTGGCAACAGTGCTCACCTCCAAACGTTGGCCCCCCTGATTGTCATAACTCCTCTTCCTCCTCCGAGTCCTCCTTCTTCGTCTACCTAGCACAACTAAGTGCATCTTAACCCCAAGCAAAACACTAACAAACACGAGCATAGTAGTCTCGATTCCACGCTTAATATCTCAATTATGTTCTACTTTGGGCGCCGGGTTGTATGTGTAATGAAGCGCACAAGATGATGGTGGCGTTGGTAATGTTTGCAGGCCTGTAATAAATTCCGTGCACATCATGTTGTCGCCAGGGCAACGAAAGAGTGGTGGCAGTCATTAATATTATTACCGATACTTCTCATTATCCTACGAGGGGGGGGGGGGTTTCCGGGTTATACATGGTAGTGCTGTTCAGAGAGCACCACAAGACATACAGTACTCTTCTTCCTCTTCTATTCTTCTTTCTAATTATTTGTATTATTCATATTATCATTAATGGTGCTTCTCATTCTCCTCCTGGGGTGTTGGGGTGGATAGGTGGCAGTGCTGTTGCTAGAGGCCCACACGACACGAATAATTGGTATTATTATTATTGGTGCTTTTCATTATTCTGCTTGTGTGTTGGGGGGGGGGGAGTATACATGGTGGTGAAGTTACTAGAGCACCCCAGACACCCAGGAGGCTAGGGCTTAGGATGGGGAGGGGGGGGGGGGGGGGTTTGGTACGAATACTTGACTGTCTTTGATTCTGGATAGCTTTAAACTGAACAAATAAATTATCTTGTATTTCCTTGTATTTTATTTGTAAGTCGATGCAGCCATTATATCATTACACTCACATACAAACACAATATGTATATCTACCATATACTGTATACATACTATACCGTATATATACTTTATATATATACCGGGTATATATATATATATATACAGTATATATACTGTATATATACGACCTATATAGTAATTACGATGTGTCTCTTATTTTGTTGCATAAAACATCCGGTTGATAAGACACTAAGTACATAACTAAAAATATTTACTTAATATTCATCTGTATACCCTGTAAGGAAACGTTGGTCTACAGTATACCTTCCAAGGAAACGTTGGTCTACAGTATACCTTCTAAGGAAACGTTGGCCTACAGTATACCTTCTAAGGAAACGGTCTACAGTATACCTTCTAAGGAAACGGTCTACAGTATACCTTCCAAGGAAACGGCCTACAGTATACTCCCTAAGGAATCGTTGGTCTACAGTATACCTTCTAAGGAAACGGTCTACAGTATACCTTCCAAGGAAACGGCCTACAGTATACTCCCTAAGGAATCGTTGGTCTACAGAATCGTTGGTCTACAGTATACCTTCTAAGGAAACGGCCTACAGTATACCCTCCAAGGAATCGTTGGTCTACAGTATACCTTCTAAGGAAACGGTCTACAGTATACCTTCCAAGGAAACGGCCTACAGTATACCCTCCAAGGAATCGTTGGTCTACAGTATACCTCGTTGGTCTACAGTATACCTTCTAAGGAAACGCTACAGTATACCTTCTAAGGAAACGGTCTACAGTATACCTTCCAAGGAAATGGCCTACAGTATACTCCCTAAGGAATCGTTGGTCTACAGTATACCTTCTAAGGAAACGGTCTACAGTATACCTTCCAAGGAAACGGCCTACAGTATACCCTCCAAGGAATCGTTGGTCTACAGTATACCTTCTAAGGAAACGGTCTACAGTATACCTTCCAAGGAAACGGCCTACAGTATACTCCCTAAGGAATCGTTGGTCTACAGTATACCCTCCAAGGAATCGTTGGTCTACAGTATACCTTCTAAGGAAACGGTCTACAGTATACCTTCCAAGGAAACGGCCTACAGTATACTCCCTAAGGAATAGTTGGTCTACAGTATACCCTCCAAGGAATCGTTGGACTCTACAGTATACCTTCTAAGGAAACGTTGGTCTACACTCTAGTATACCTTCTAAGGATACGTTGGTCTACAGTATACCTTCTAAGGAAACGTTGGTCTATTGTATACGGAGAGAGAGAGAGAGAGAGAGAGAGAGAGAGAGAGAGATAGAGAGAGAGAGGCCACCTTGCGAGTACAGAGGTGAGATATAGGTCGTGTTTTGAATGATGCAAGACGGTGGTGTGGGGGTGGTAGTGATGCTGGCTGCTTGGGTATGACTGATGGTATGAATGATGGCTATATGTGGCATGTTATGAATGATGGTATGAATGATGTTATGAGGTTATGATTGTCGTGTTATGAATGATGGTATAAGGGTATGATTGTCGGGTTATGAATGATGGTATGAGGGTATGATTGTCGTGATATTAATGATGGTATGACGGTATGATTGTCGAGTTATTAATGATGTTATGAGAGTATGATTGTCGTGTTAGGAATGAGGGTATGAGGGTATGATTGTCGTGTTATTAATGATGGTATGAGAGTATGATTGCCGTGTTATGAATGATGGTATGAGGGTATGATTGTCGTGTTATTAATGACGGTATGAGAGTATGATTGTCGGGTTATGAATGATGGTATGAGGGTATGATTGTCGTGTTATTAATGATGGTATGAGGGTATGATTGTCGTGTTATTAATGATGGTATGAGGGTATGACTGTCGTGTTATTAATGATGTTATGAGAGTATGATTGTCGTGTTATGAATTAGGGTATGATTGTCGGGTTATGAATGATGGTATGAGGGTATTATTGTGTTATGAATGATGGTATGAGAGTATGATTGTCGCGTTATGAACGATGTTATGAGAGTATGATTGTCGGGTTATGAATGATGTTATGAGGTTATGATTGTTGTGTTATGAATGATGGTATGAGAGTATGATTGTTGTGTTATGAATGATGGCATTAGGGTATGATTGTTGTGTTATGAATGATGGTATGAGGGTATGATTATTGTGTTATGAATGATGGTATGAGGGTATGGTTGTTGGGTTATAAATGATGTTATGAGAGTATTATTGTCGGGTTATGAATGATGTTATGAGGTTATGATTGTTGTGTTATGAATGATGGTATGAGAGTATGATTGTTGTGTTATGAATGATGGAATGAGAGTATGATTGTTGTGTTATGAATGATGAGGATATTTGTGATGTTATGAGGGTATGATTGTTGTGTTATGAATGAGGGTATGATTGTTGTGTTATGAATGATGAGGATATTAGTGATGTTATGAGGGTATGATTGTTGTGTTATGAATGATGAGGATATTTGTGATGTTATGAGGGTATGATTGTTGTGTTATGAATGATGGTATGAGAGTATGATTGTTGTGTTATGAATGATGAGGATATTTGTGATGTTATGAGGGTATGATTGTTGTGTTATGAATGAGGGTATGATTATCGTGTTATGAATGATGAGGATATTTGTGATGTTATGAGGGTATGATTGTTGTGTTATGAATGATGGTATGAGAGTATGATTGTTGTGTTATGAATGATGATATTTGTGATGTTATGAGGGTATGATTGTTGTGTTATGAATGAGGGTATGATTGTTGTGTTATGAATGATGAGGATATTTGTGATGTTATGAGGGTATGATTGTTGTGTTATGAATGATGGTATGAGGGTATGATTGTTGTGTTATGAATGATGAGGATATTTGTGATGTTATGAGGGTATGATTGTTGTGTTATGAATGATGGTATGATTATCGTGTTATGAATGATGAGGATAATTGTGATGTTATGAATGATGTTATGAGGGTATGATTGTCGGGTTATGAATGATGGTATGATGTTAATGAATGATATTATGAATGGTGGGTATGTTTGTTGTGTTATGAATGATGGTATGAGGGTATAATTGTCGTGTTATAAATGAGGGTACGATCGTCGTGTTATGAATTATAATATGAGGGTATGATAAGTTATGAATGATACAAGCCACATCATGAGTTTTTGGGTATGAGTGTCTGGGAGCCTTACTTATGACCATCTCCATAAGTGACAACAAGGACACCAGTAGAGACCCAATTTACGAGGTCGCATCTCTTTCCTGTAGTCGTATCCAAATCACTGATACCGTATTTGTAGGGCCAGCTAGAGTTAAGTATTTTAGTATTTATAGTTATGTATTTATAGTTATTTATTTATATATATACAGTATATAAATGTATTCATAATTTTATTATTATTAGTGAAGTGAGAGTTCCAAGCACCAATCAGCAAGCAGAATTCTCGCAGGAATACCAGGGAAAGATAAGCCATATTGTGGCATTAGCACCTCAAATGTCTCCACCAATCAGCGTCGTCACCTGGAGGTTGCCGACTTTCTAACTCAGCCGCCCAAAAAGCGACTAAGTTATAACTCGCCCTCATTCACTTCCTGTATTATATATCACAGCGAAAAACATTCTAATACCACGTTGCCAACCATATACTCCCATCAGCCACTTAAAAATGTGGAAAATGATTTGCCGGGATATTATTACAATGAGATAAAGCAAGAGAAGTGTGAACGAAATCTTCAAAGCTGCCGCGCATACACTGGTAACTTTACCCGGGCGTCTCCACCAATAATGGATAGGGCCGGAGGAGGCAGACCATGACACGGGGCAGTCAAGACAATTTCTTTTGAAAGGCACTACCTGCAAGCCTACTTTCCTTCCCAACCACCATGGGGGGGATAAAAGAAGAGATAATTCCTGGTCAGCTGAGTGTGTTAGAAGCAGCATATATACAGAGCAAGGAGAATGTCAACCGCTCAGCCTCTGCACAAATTCACCTACAATATCCAGTAGCATGTGCCCACACAGCACGCTTACACACCCCATCCCAAGCTATCCAGAACCGGAACCAGGTGGTAAATGGAACAAAATAATTTAGCAGAATATATTGCCCGAAGCTGAGAGGGTAGAAGCTGGGGGAAGAAGAAAGAAGAAGCTAATAAAACACATAGACTTTTATTAATGGACCCTCACAGGCCCGAAAATATATACTGAGAGAGAAAGAATGTTCTTGACTGACTGTCCTTAGTCACTAACAATTAATGTACCTTATTGGGCAGACTTTTACAAAGAAGTTTTAAACAATTGATGCAGTAAACCTACTATGAGTTGAAGTATAGCTTTCTTTGGTTAGAATAGCGAAAGCTATATAGCTAGAAATAGTGACAGGTTTTGATAGCAAGATCAATGACAGTTAAATATAGGTAATCATTTTCTAAGAGTTTTGAGAAGTTAACTGTAGCTTATGTAATCGATAGATTAGGGACATATGTGTCCAGCTATCGAATGAGACTTGGTGAGTCAGCTGAGTAGACTTTTAAGATTGTCTAACTCAAACTATGGAGTAGGAGTTAACGTAAAATACCTGCAATCTATGTGGGCTTGACAAATAGGGTTATGTTAGTGAAGCTTAGCTGGAGTAATAGTTAGGAAAGGCAGTCAAGCCTCCCCATTTGGAAACTTTTCTGTTAAAAGGGAACTACATTATCAATTATAGATATAACCTCGTCGAAAGCATGCTATCGATTGGGCGTAATATTAATCGTAAGAAATAAGGATGTACCTTATACAATGCAAAGGTTTCCTTTTTGGTTAATCGTTATTGTGCCTTGAGACCGAAGTCGAAGCAAGTCAAACTCTGAATAGCGACCTTACAGATAGGTTGTAATGCGAATTTATACTTCCGAAGGACAAGTTATACTGCATTGTCGTACGTACTCAACCTCTTCTAGTTTGAACGTATTTCGACCCGAATCTAGAACCATTAGCTATGAGGGATATTGATTGCTTTGGAGTTTATTAAATATAGTACATACTTCTGAACAACTGTCAAATCATTCCAACCCTATTAGTAAAAGTAATTTCTAAATTATATACTACAATTATTATATATTTTTTAGCTCTCTAGACCTCCATCAAGCTTAAAATAAATACCCCCAAGACTCCCTTTCGAGGTAGATCTGTGCATTTGTTAGGAGGAAAATGCTCCGGACGAAGGGAGATTCCTCTTAAATTGCAGAGTAGCTATCCCTCACCAGGAAAAAAATCGACACCAAAATGGCACGGAAGGTCTTAACATTAACAAAAAAATGGGGCCAAAGGTCTTAAAATCGCCAAACTGATGGGGCAAAAATCTTAAAATCTCAAATCTAATGGGGCTAAACATTAGGGAGAAGGGGTCCAGAAATAACACCCCCTTACAGCAAATTATAACTGATTATGTCATATATATATTTTTTTTAGCATAGACAAGTTAAGATGTAGGAAGGAAGAAGTAAGGTGTTAATGCCTTTAGGGTTATCACACACTTGACCAATTTGTTCTGGCTATTATTAGATTATTTTATTCAGATTAGGAAGTGCATATGGAAGTCAAGGGTTTACTTGAGATAGCCTTTACGTGTTTAACTCCCCCAGATCCTTCCTTCCTAAGCTGTATACAATCGTCTAATAATAAGATTAAATTTGTAAAATGCGTCATAATCCTCAAGAGGTTAATATAGAGGTATGAAGACCTCCCTCTGAACCAAATTAGGAAAACCTCTTATTTGGTAGTAGCTTCGTAGTATCCAACGTACTGCTATATACAATTGTATAATTCCGCTCCGCTCTGGGAGTGGCCAAATTATCGAAACCACTAGCGCAATTAATCGATATCTTCTAGAGTTGCACCTTCATTCTCTACTAGGTACGTTGTACATAGTTCGAGGTCAGTAGTTCAACCTCTGGGCTGCGCAGCCCCTGTAGTATACATCATACCCCTGTGCGTAGGTATTATGACTCTTTCCTCACTAAAATAGTTAATTTACCATAAATATAATTAATACTTATCAATATGCGCCTATTTTACGTTAAATATGAAGATAGTAACATGTGACAACAATAAAACAAGTGGGAATAGTGTTTATATGGTAAAAATCGCGAATAAACATGGAGCGACCCATTCATGAAATGTGGAGCACAGTGAGGCAACCCCTTCTCTCGCGAGCTCTGGAGCATGACTGACAGTCTCACCCCACCGTCTACCTCTGCCAACACGCTCGCTAGGCACATAACCACACCCTGCAATCGGCTTGCTAATGTTAGCACAAAAATATACCAAAGAATAAGGAAATAACAAGGAAAATAGGTGGTAATTGAAGAGGGGAGGGGGGGGGGGAGAAAGGGGGGAAGGAGGGGACTTTGACAGATGTCGAGAAGTGATATGAAGTATGGAGGGGAAAAACAAACATAAGAAAAGTTTCAAGTGCTACTGGGGCCTTTTAGAAGTTTTTTTTTTAGGCCTAGGATGTTAAGAGTCTCCCCACAGTCGCCCAGTAAAACCTCTTAAGAGTCTACCCGCAGCTGCCGGGTTAAAGAAAAACGGAAATATGGATGAGAAAAGAAAAGAGAAAGTAGAACATTTGCCCATCTGCGATCTAGGCTTCTTACGACGCCTTTGTGAACTCCCCGCACAACACGACAGGGCTTATTAGATCATGTTATCAAGTTAATCATACTAGATTGGATGGGCAGGGGTTCGGCGCGAGGGTGGGATACTCTGACGTTGGATAAAACTAGGCTACTACCAAATAAGAGCTTTTCCTTATTTGGTTCGGAGTGAGGTCGTCAAACCTCCCAATTTAGTAGTAGCCTCTAAGTTATCCAACGTAGTGCTAGCGTACCAAATTAGAGGCGGACATTCAAGCTGCAAACAAAACTTTAGCAATTAGTAACATAACAAGACCAAGAAAAGAAAGACATAAACAAGAGAGTTTATTGAAATGAGTGTACCGACAGGTGCATATTAAGAAAGTCAGGTACAGTCATGTCAATTCATAGGTAAGTACTTAGCCTAATGTAATGAGTGATGCAGATCATAAAGATGATTATGAAAGTACAGGATGACCACTACATATACAGTACATATGCCAAGAGTAACATAAAGAGTTTTATGTTTGACATATACAGTATGCCTACATGCAGCAATAGAAATGTGGACACACAATATGAGTGACATACACATAATTCTTATTGTAAGTCATGGGTATGAGGCATAGACATACCAAGTTACAAAGGACGGATTATAATATCACATCTTAATCGTAGGGAATCAGGTACATATATTACATAGGTTCACTTTCTTAAGCCTAGGTAATCGGGTACATAGTTTACATAAGTACAGGTACACCCCATTACTCCCCCTCCCTCCCCCCCTCCTATGGGAAAGGAAAGTACAGTAGGAGGAAACACAAACTGGAGGAACAATACAGGTCATACACCTTAGTCACCATTTTACTCAGCGCCACACAAGGACGGCCCGGTCTGCCTGTGAACATGGATACGGAGTGCACACACATATGCAGAGCTTCACCGGGCATAGCGTATGATGAACACGTCCTTATTTTAAAGCCGGTACAGTGAATGGCTTAAAAACGTGCATCTCACGTTCATTTTTAGCCACAAAATGAACAGACAGAGCCAAAGTGACAGAGGGTGGGAGAAAAACTCAAGCAATTCTGGGCCCTAGACATGGCAGCCAACTCCGAGACTCTCTCTCCCGTAGCTAACGCCATAAGAAACAATGTTTTCTCTAGTAGGTGCTCAGGTGTTGGGTTGGTAGTGTGTGTGGGTGTAGAGAGGAGCTTTAGAGCCTCCGCCAAAGACCATTGAGGAAGTATCTGGTGCGGGGGTGGCCTGAGCCTAAAACAAGCTTTCATGAACAAATTGAGCTCTCTCTAAGGGACTGCCAACCCTGTCAAGGTCTCAAAAGGCTTCCTTATGGAAGACAGGTGGTTCCTAAGAGTGTTGTACATGTGTCGGGATTCAAACAAGAAGTTAAGGTAGTGAAACACCAATGCTACTGGTGGAACTGTTTGGTCAGTGTCATTAATCCAGTTAGTAAAACTTTCCAGTGAGACTAGTAAGTCTTCCATGTCGCCTTAGTCCAATGCAGATTTAACATGTTTGCCAAGATTCTTCCAAACGTGGGGGGCCACCCTGCCTCACAAACATCCACGATGCAAATGCCAACGAGGTCCCTAGATCTCCAATCTGCCCCAAGTGGAAGCCTGAGACAGACAGCGGAACCGGACTCGGGCACCATCGTTTCAGCTGAGTGTACCAGCCTTGCACCGGCCATAAGGGCGCGACCAACCAAACCTTGCCTCGATACTCCCTCAGCCTGTGAAGGACTTTGCACATCAAAAGTGCATCTGGTGGTGGAAACATGTATATTGACTGCCACCTGTTCCAGTTCTTGCTGAACGTGTCCGGCCCTCCCGCTAAAGTGTGAGTCCAGCAGGTTAGGAACACAGGCAACTTGTTTGTCTCGTGAGAGGCGAACAAGTCCACCTGCGGAACGTCCCAGGAGGTTGCCAGATCGTCGAATACGTTCTGTTGGAAAGACAATTCTACCTGGGTGCTCTGTCCCCTTGACAAAGCATCCGCCCAAAGATTGGCAGCTCCGGGCAGATAAGTCGCAGGCAGGGTGATGCTGTGATTGTTGGCCTGATAAAACAATTTCTCCGCCAGGTCCTGGAGGACCGAGGACCTGGAGGAGCCCTGCTTCTGAATACAATGAACTGCCATCATATTGTCCATCCTGAAGGCCACCGACTTGCCAGCTAGGGCCCGCCCGTGGTTCCTCAGGAAGAACAACGGGACTAACAGTTCCAAGACATTAGCAGTAGGAAACACCTTCCGCCGCCTTGCCACAAAGGTGGGTTTGAAACCGCTTTTGAATGGCCTAGGTCAACACTTAAGAGCAGTTCAACTAGGTTTTGGAACTCCAGGGGTGTGTGAAGCTGCTATGCACGCAACCCGCACTTACCTCAGCCTAGCCCGAGATAAACGAGTGCTTCTAAAGATAGACATGCGGCGGAACGCATTCAACAGCATTCGCAGGGATGTCTTCCTCCGTGCAGTTCAAGAGCACATCCCCACGCTGTACCCCCTACTTTGGCAGGCTTATTCCAAACTTTCAATTCTGATTTTCGGCGAGACGGCAATCTCATCAGCGACCGGGTTACAGCAGGGAGATCCAGTTGGTCCTGCTCTTTCTCACTAGGGGTGGATGCAGCAGCTAATAAAGTTAGGTCAGAATTGAATGTTTGGTACCTGGACGTTGCTACCTTGGGTGGGTCTGTAGAAAATGTCCTAACAGATCTAAACAACATCATAACTGACCTCGGCCTGGCTGGGCTAGAGATAAATGACACCAACTGTGAACTTATCCTCCTCAACCACGTACTTGAAGAAAGAGAGCACACTCAGGCCCAATTTCGAGATGCATTGCCAGGTGTAAGGATCCTTCAGGAGCACCAGCAAACCCTCCTAGGTTCCCCACTTACTCTGGCAGCAATCCCACCAGCACTTCAAGGTAAAAAGGAGGAGCTTCAACGTCTTGCGAGTCGCTTGATACACATCGATGCCTACTCAGCTCTGGCCCTTCTCAAGAATTGATTCTCCACCCCAAAGTTCCAATACCTTTTGCGCACATCTATGACTTACATGAACACTGGCGGCCTCCAAGAATTAGACAACATAATCCAAGAAGCAGTGACCAGCATCACCAACGTGGAATTTCAAGATCGAACCTGGGCACAAGCCACTCTCCCTGTCCGCCTCGGGGGCCTGGGTATACGGAGAGCCACGTATATTGCCTCCCCTGCCTTTATTTCTTCCCTTATCGTGACCAACGACCTTGTAGTGTCCATCCTTTCTTCTCAACCCGGAATGACACTTGATGAGGATGTAGCAGAAGCGATTAACACCTGGAAGGAAAGTACAGGAGCAGAGGAGGAGCCTCGGGGTACCTCCAGGAGCAAGCAGAAAGCGTAGGATACTATCTCGGCAAAGAAAACATAAGAAAATCTCCTAACCAATGTGGACCAGGTTGCTAAAGCATGCCTCCAGGCAGCCGCCTGTTTGGAGAGTGGCTTGTGGTTACATGCCATCCCCATCCCACCTCTTGGAATTCACTTGGATGCTGAAGCGCTCCGGGTTGCCATCACGCTCAGAGTTGGTGCGTCAGTTTGTCACCCACACACTTGCAAGTGTGGTGCGTTGATGGATGCTCAAGTTCACCATGCCTTGTCATGTAGTCACAGCGCAGGCCGCCTGCCAAGACACTCAGCACTAAATTATGTCATAAAACAGGCCCTGCAGAGTGCTAACCATGCATCAATCCTTGAACCACATGGACTTCTCAGAGAAGACGGCAAGCGGCCAGATGGGATGACCACTTTCCCTTACAAGAATGGCCGGTGCCTCGTGTGGGATGCCACATGTGTTGACAATTTCTCAATAACCAACATCACCAGAAGCGCCAACGAAGCAGGTGAAGCCGCCCGGATAGCAGAAAGTAGAAAGTGAGAAAAATATAGTCATCGCTAGAAGTCATCCGTTCGAGCCTCTGGCATTCGAAACTTCAGGAGTCTTCAGCCCTACCACCCTTAATATGGTGAATGAATGAGGCCGTAAAATCAGAGAAGTTTCAGGAGAACCCCGGGAAACCCTCTGGCTCAAGCAAAGACTAGGGATGGTTATCCTCCTGGGCAATGCCACCAGTTTCATGAGCTCAGTACGACTGGGCCATGCCACTGTGTGAGGCCCGGGCAGGAGTGGTGTATCTGTAGTCTGTCCATGATAGGGTGTAAAAATAAACATTATTTGTATTTAACATGTTTGATGTACACAAATAAAAGGAGATGTGTCGGATGGTTGAAAGCAACAGTTGCTCACGTATTTGGGGCTAGCAACACGTATTATGAAAAACATGTATCTACCATACAATTCACTTTCTCTCACGTCACTCACCTACCCCCGTAATTTACCGGAGGATAACAAGTTTTTCACAATACGTAGACGGAGGTCTTTTGAATAAAAAAAGACATTGATGTGTAAGTGTGTGAGCCCTGACCACCTGCCTCGATTTTGATGTCCCATGTTTGATTTGTAGCCCAACCCTACTTCGCTCAGTGTCATCCCAGATAGTTGGCGGCGGAGCGGTCCAGGGCACGAATGCTGTGAGAGTGCCCCGTGCGACCCAGTGTGTCAATCTCAAATGAATCGAGTGCGGAACCAGCCATAGCCGATTGAGGGGCAACAGAGGAAACGCCCTGTTGCCCAGTTGTATTAGGCATTTGAGTCTGAGCCTCCCTAAGGGTATGGTCAGAGCCGCCCAAATTGAGTGATCCGATGAGCGAGTCCCAGATCTTCCTGGTGATTGAGAGCGAGTGCAACATGGCAAAAAGCTTCCTTCAGAGTTTTGCCGCGTTCACTGGACTCTGCTTGACCGCCGCGCTTGCCATGGCCCAGTCTAGGCCCACCAACGTCACTTCATGAGGCGTGAGGCACGACTTGGGAACCTTTACCCTGAATCCCAACTGAGTGACATGTTGTATTACGTGTAGGGTGTACTGTACACACTGTGATGGAGAATCTGCGGTGATGAGCCAATCGTCCAAGTAAAACAGGATCTGAATCCCCTGTTGGAGCAGAGGATTCAGAGCCTGCTTGACGAGTTTTGTAAAAACATGCGGTGCGATGTTGAGGCCGTACGACAGTCTGTCGAACGTGAACACCCGCTCGTGCGACTGGAGCACCAGATAACCCTGGAACCGAGGAACTATTGGAACATGCCAATAAGCAGGGCTGGATTTAGATATGTGGAGGCCCTGGGCAGGCTCTGTGTGGAGGCCCTCCTTCATTGCAACATTTTACAAAGGGTGGGGTGCCAAGCGAAGCGAGGCTGAACAGCTGGGGTGTCCAGAAGGGCACTGTAAGCTCCCTGGGAATTATTTTGAAATTTGAGGCTGTTTAGGAGCATTTTGAAGCAATAAGCATAGCTAAATTGAGAATTTTGAGAAAGTTAATTAGCTTTAGCAATGCATACACTAGAGAAGAGATTTATTATCATTATCACATTTATAAGCAAAGTAAGCAATAGCTACAATTTTCAACACCAGTCTGAATATCTATGATACATATCTACAATGTTCATGTCTCTGCAAATAAAACAAATAAATTATACTGTACCAATACCTTCAATTACAAAACTGACAGTGGCACTTTACGAGACCTAGCCCTTGCAAAGTTTTTGATTATCTCATTGAAGTCAGTTTCTCTGAGGGTATCATATTCGATGCTCATCAAGGCCAGGTGGCTAAGCCTGTCATAACACATTGTAATACGAAGTCTGTTTTTGATAAATTTAATTTTACTGAAAGAACGTTCTCCAGAACAATTTGTGACCATGAATACCAAGTACAACCGCAGCATTATTTCAACATTTGGAAATGTATTTACAACTTTCTTGGACATCAACAGCTTGTAAAGGAAATGTTCCCTCCCTTTCTCAACATCTTCATCTTTGAGAAATTGAGTACAGAGGGCTGCAAACTGCACTAGTTCAACTCCAAGTGTTTGATCCAGATAATTCTTATACTCCGCAACCAATTTCGCTGCAGCTGCTTCAATTTAATCACAATTCAATTATTCCAGTTTATCCAAGAATCCAAAAAGTGAACAGATTTTTTCATAAGCCTTAAATCGTTGATCCAGTGAACTCTGGAATTGATCAATTGCTGGAAGGAAATTCTAAATGCAAAATGCAAAATGCTTCTGGCTGTGAGAGGGATGCTTCTTCAGATCGTCCATAATCCAATGGATCGAGTCGTACATTACGTAGGCGCTTTCGTGTCTGTGAATAATCCTCGGTTCCGGACAATTCCTTCCCCTTCTCCTCATAAACATGGAAGCAATCTCGTTTTTCACGTACAAAACATTCCAAGGACTTCAACATTGCGACTGCTGTGTTCAAATCAAATTTAGGCTCTTGCAATGTGTGGCTTGTGGCATCAACTCTGCTAAGAATGTCATGCCAAAAAACAGCATAAATGGCTGTCTCTAGCTTGCCCATCCTTTCAAGGAGACCACTGGCTTCATAACGAGTTTTGCTCATCTCATTCTCATCTCTAGCTATTTTAGCAAGGGCTTGACGGATTGGGACATATCCTTGGATAACTGCCTTCACTGCAACTGCTCGACAGGACCATATTGTTGTAGAAATCCTCTTTGGTACAGACACTGGGCCAGATTCTACATTTTTCAGTAAATCGCTGAGAATTGCATAACAGCGTGTAGAAGCTGTGAAGAACACAGAGTAGGGGTGGGAATGTGTTGCAAGACGGGTGCAACGTGCTCTACGAAGGGGGGGGGGGGGGGTGGTATACACTGAGAGAGCGCTGAGGAACACTGATTATTGTAGTAGTGGTAGAATAGTGAGAGAGATGCAACATTGCGGCGAAGAGAGAGAGACTGGAGATAATTGGTGAGTGGGCGTGAGTTAATTAATGAGACGAAAGGCTTTCTTTTCTACTTTGTCTAGAAGTGCTGTGTGAGAGGATCATCCTCCCCACATGTGTGAACAATACTCAATACATGGACACACTGTGCCCCTGTACAGAGCAAGAAGCTGGGCAGGGGTAAAGAATCCCCGGAGACGATTGAGCACACCCAGCTTCTGGGAAGCGGTTATAGCAAGAGTGGTGATATGATCTTTCCAAGAAAGAGCAGAAGTAAAGTATAGGAGTAAGCCCCATATATTCAGAAATTTGAGCTTTCTGCCTAGAAAATTTGGTTAATATGAAACATACTGACGGGAGTTACTTTCTAGGTTAATTTTTTATGAGTGTTTTTTTTTTTGTATATATGAATTATATGCAACTCTGACCTAAACCACTGGCTACAGCCTACAGTCAATGCCTACCTAAAAATTATATCAAATTACACTAGGCTAGTTAGGCACTTAGCAGCGGCTGTTGGATTCCGATTAACGCATCAAGAGGATCAAGCAACACTAGCTAGGCAGTTTAATAAAAGATAAATAAGCAGTAGAGACGAACGCAAAATACACAAGCATATCAAGACAAACCGTTGGCTAGCTAGCCACAATGTCAGTCACTGCCAATTTTCTGCCTCCCTCCACTAAACCTCATCGTTGGTGCACTTCCCTAATGCCTGTGAATATTCCATGTTATATAAATTGATCATGGAATTAATAGAAACGGTCACTAAAGTGATACATTTACACAAATTTCATAAAAAAGAAACTCCCAACTTACTTGCCAGCAACCCCCTCCAGTCCTCCTAGCTGATATCAACAAACAGCGTTCAATGTTGGAGAAAAACAAAAAAAAAATATCTGTATTTATTTTTTCTCAATGTTATTATTCTCTACCATTCAAAAGTAAAAAAATACATATAATTGTGTATATTCAGCAACACAGAATCAATAGTGTAGAAACTATTATAAAATATGCGCTTCATAGAAAACGAGGTGCTCATGAATTTCAAGGATAAACAATTTAATATTACGTTCTCATACTGAACGAATGGAATTTATAAACAAAAAATCAAAATCTTTGCTCCTCTTTTTAAAAAAAGTTTTTAGTATATAAATAAACAAAGCAGTAATAAATAAATAACTAAATAAGAGAACATTTGTAATATGTGGACGCCCCCAGTTTGGCAGTTTGTCCCAGCTTGTGGAGGCCCCCTGAGCGTGGAGGCCCCTGGGCAGCTGCCCACTTTGCACACTCCTAAATCCGGCCCTGCCAATAAGCATCCTTGAGATCCAGGGTTACCACCAAGAACTGGGCCGGAGCGCCAGCTGCACTTGACTTATGATTAGCATACGAAACCGGGCGTTCACAATATGCTGGTTGAGGCTCGACAGATCTACCACCGGTCTCATCGCATCGCAATTCTTCTTGGGCACCAGAAATACATAGGAATAGATAGGAAGACACACTTACAACGGGGCGTGACCTCCCGAAATATCCCATCCTCGTGCATGGACTGAATCACTTTGGCCACGGCTTGAGACACTGATCGATGTCGGGAAAGCCACCTGAGAGGAGGTCTTGACCTCCACCTCCAGGACAGACCCCTCTTCATAACCGGACAAGCCCATGACCAGCGGGGCCATTGCCGATAGTGGGGGCGGAAGAAGCCGGTGTGAGCGCCTTGTGTGAGACTAATCACCGATTCGGCCAAGCGGACGGGAGAGGAGAGAGGGGACTGACCATGAGGAACTACGCATTTTTTGAGGCGGAGGTCCTACCGGACTTGTCGTGGCGGAACCGGCCCCAACGACCTACCCCCCTCCGAAATGGACGATGAGGCTCGTGCGCTGGCCAAAATGCCTCCTGCCTCTGGTCGAACCACTGAGAGGAAGACTCGAGACTCTGGGAATGGCGGGGCGGAGAGTGACGATCGTAGGGCCTCTGCGATTAACCACCCTGGCCCCTGCTCTTCCCAGCGCTCCAAGTTTGTCGTCCCCTGGACGGTCCAGCCTTCCCTCTACGACTGAGGGAGGAAGCAACTGAGAAGGGCCTTGATGCCCGTTTCATCTGAGGCACAAAGCGCTCCTCAGCCGCATGGAGGTTGGCCTCTTGCCACGCCCCGTCGGAGAAGAGACCCTCGGTCGCGAGCTCAGACAATAGCGGCTTCGTCCTTACCTCCGAAGGGGACTTTTTGCAGAATGCCACCCGAAGAGACTGCCTACAGCGAGCAGCCTCATGGCTGGCATGGTGAAGGTCCCTCATGGAGTTCAGAGCCAGCTGCAGGTGGAACCGCCGCAAGTGCTCCCCACCCATGCGCAGGTCACCAGGCGCCTGGGCTTCATTCAGTTGGAGATGAAGCTGAGATGCCTGGAACTGTAACAAGAGGGTAGAGAGCAGGCGAGCAGCATGATCCTGGAGTCTGTGGTTACAGTCAAGGGCACTCTTCTCCGGGGACGTGAAGAAGGTATCCGACAACTTCTCAAGGGAGACTCTAGGGGCAATGAGCCAAGACCAGTACTTGGCTGGCATCCCGGACGATGTCCCGGACCAGTCCCGACACGAAGGTTGGTTCCTGAGATGGAATGGAAACCGAGCCTTCCGCAGATCGCATGCCGAAGTCCACCCCCTCAGCCAGCCACTCCACCCAAGGTCCCGCCTCAAGGTGCGGAAGTTCCAAGACCAGGGGTCCCTCCAGGTCCCGGGCACTCTAAACGAGCGGGATCCCAGCGATGGCTGACAGAGCGGGGATATCGACATGAATATCCTGCCGGGAGAAGTCCGACCATAGCTTGGTCAAACAATTTAGGGCGGTACAAAAAGTATTGGAGATCGGACCGCCTCGGGTACACCCTGATGTCCACCTCTGGCACGAGGCCGTCCGGAGTCAACGCCCTGAACTGGTTCTTGGCGTTCACCTTCACTGCCCAGTTTGCCACAACAGGTCGCTCCCCTGCGGGTAGATCCACCGCTCGCTATAGGGAAGGGAAGTTAGGGAACCTCAGCTTGGGGATCTTAAACTTCCCCAGGGAAGGAACCGAGATGGGCTGCTTAACCAACCCCAACCCCTTCCCAGGCAGAACGACAAGAGATGTCGGAACAGCCTGAGAAGACGCAGAGGGAGGAGTAGCGGGTGGTGCAGCAGCCACAGGGTCAGCGGGCGTCGTCGGTAGGTGCTCCTTCAAGGGCGGGAGGGGGTTCACTATAGGTGCGACCGGAGGGACAGGGGACGGTCGCACCACCGCCGCTGTGAGATGCTCCAGCGCCTCTTGAAGGGAGGCAAACTTTTCTGTGTTTGCCCCCTGGTATGCCTCCCACATCGACGCGTTCTCCTCCCGCATGGCGGCCATCTCCTCCCTCCAGCCAGGCACTCCGGGAGAAGCTGAGGGAGAGGACGAGACAGACCCAATGAGGCCATGTCGTCCGATCCTTGATGGAGGAGAAGGCGTGTAGGAGAGAGACGCATGAGGAGACTCCATATGGGCGGCTCCCTCCCCCTCCTTCAAATTCAACACCACCCGGTCTAGGTTGGCAGCGACGTCCTCTTCGACCCCCTCCACCTGGACCACAACGCCTCCTCCCTGCCTTGGCCCCAGGAGAGGGATGCAGGGAGGACACAGGACGAGACGATCCCCGGTCAGCAGCTGTGGGTGAAGGCTGACCACAGGCAAAGTCGGGGTTTACGGTCGGAGTAGGGGCCGGTGACAAGTGAGAGAACGGCACCGGAGGGGGCTCGTGTTGGAACAGGGCAGCAGATCTGGATGAAGGAGGAGTTGGAGGGATCACCGACACATCCAGAGGCACAGGGCGGTGAATCATCATGGCCTGGCCCTCCTCAATCTCCCTGATGAGGTCACGGGTCGTACGACGGGGTCGTGACATGACAGGAGGCAAAGCGGGAACAGTGGGCACTCGACGCTTTTCCCTGAAGGTTGTACAACCCCTGTCCTGGATGGGAGAGAGTACACGCCTTGCAGGGGAGAGGGACAGCGGACGACGAGGTGAAGGCGAGCGGGGCCTGCGACGCTATGCCCTCTTCCTCCCAGTATCGGCAGACACCGTCGACAGATTCGACACGGGCACTAGAGTCCGGGCGGCCCGGCGCCCAACTGCCGACGATACTGGGAGGCGCAACAGGACCCTCACTTGATTGTCGACAGAGCGAGGCGTTCTGTGCAGCATGTCCCGCACGTGGTGGCAAATAGCCACCCATGTAACACAGAGGCGGGACCTGGCTGCGGCAGCCTCGGGCGAAGCAGGGCGAGACTCGACGATGCTGAGGGCCAAGAGCTATGGTCCACGTCGCCGCAGGTTGTAGGAGTCCCGTTGGTAGCAGGCGAAGTGGAGACAGCACTCCCAATGTCCCTCCCCCAAGGCCTTTTTCCCACAGCCATGACGAGAGCAGACAGGTGCAGGCATCTCAAACTACCTAGGAAGACAAGCCACATTAGTCACAAAATGGAAAGACCCCACCATAGGGCAGTATCACAGGTATTTCCACAATATATGACACACAATATGAGGAGGTAAAGTAAAACAGGCAGATGAGCATGCATGAACCACCTACAAACCCCAGTTAAGAACCACAGGCACAAGGACAGGAAGGAGCCCCTAAGTGCAAACTAGAGCATGAGCCTGTGTCACCTTCCTGTAAAGGATTTATCCCTCCTAATTAAGGTGAGAATAATACCTGGAGGCCAATAGGCACCGAAGACGACGATCAGGGCGGACAAACGGCAAAACTCGGTGGGCGGAATAATCCGCGGGATGTGCGGATGAGTCTGTGGGGAGTGCGGAATAGTTCGCGGGGGGTGCGGAATAGTCTGCACCCAGGGCGGGATGTGGGGCGATGGCGGCCATACACATGATGCTCCCAGAGCGGGAAGACACAGCCTGTGTGAGATAGAAGGGCGTTAGACACCCAGCCAACATACCTCTGCATAAGAGAGAGGGACTGAGGAAGAAAGAGCACAAGCCAGAGCTCCCAGCTCCCAGAGCAGACCAACACCGATATCTCAGACAGCCCTATGGGAGTAGGGATACGTCAGCCACCAGAGGTCAAAGGGGACAACAGGCGTGGGAGCGTCTGTGTAAGGTCAGCTAAACAGTTGCCAACCAAGCCTGACCGGGCACGGCTGACACTGCAGGGAGAGGTCAAGATTCAGCAGGGCCACTCTGGGCCACTCTGGGAGCAGGGACCCTCGAGTATATGTCAAGTGAAAACCGTGGAAAAAACAACTGACACTGTTGCAAAAAAACAAAAAAAAACAAAAAAAATTAAGAGGCCTGTGAGTACTGATGCCAGCCAAGCAGGGGAATGCCTGACTGATCTGGTAACAGGTTGATAGTCAAGCAAAAGAGCGCCTGACAGAGCCGGCAACAGTGTGTACTCTCTCCAACCCAACCAAGCTGATAGCCTAGCCAAATTGTCAATCGAGTGTCAACCAACAGAGAAAACCTTAGCCCCCAATAGGGACTAAAATAGCCCCTATGAAGTGGCCAGATGAAAGAGAAAGAGGACCTGTGCCCTCAGACTGCAGACATACTATAGCCTACCGGCCAAGCCAAGTAAAACTCAAGGAACAGACACCAACATTGTCACAAAATTATGAGCAAAACTAAGGCAGTGACAAAAGGCCCTAATTGAACAGAAAACCTAGCTAAACTAAGCTAAAACACTCTGCCATAATCACCAATTAACGTTAAAAGACACAAAAACAGGCTAAGGCCTAGTTACTATGGCCGTCGCCAGAGGGACGATGACATTCCCGCAAAAAAAAAGAAAAAAAAGAAAAGCGGTGACCGCAAACTCCAATCTCCAATTAAACTCATTAGAGCCCATTTCTTGCATGCCTACATCACGGATCATCTGTCTAGACTCTAGAACCTCAGGAGCCATAAATAATGGCCCATAACTCACCAAAAGGTAGATAAACAGGAGTGGAAGGCACGAAAATCGGAGCACTAACAAAAGATGTTTACAGTAGAAGTGTAGCGCGAGAAAGATGATGATCTAATAAGCCCTGTCGTGTTGTGCGGGCAGTTCGCGAAGGCGTCGTAAGGAGCCTAGATCGCAGATGGGCAAATTTTTAAATTTATCTTTTCTTTTCTCACCCATATTTTCGTTTTTCTTTAAACTAGTGGCCTCAAACTATGTACAACGTAGCTAGTAGAGAATGAAGGTGAACTCTAGAAGATATCGATTAATCGCGCTAGTACGCGGAACGGAATTATGCAATTGTATATAGCACTACGTTGGATAACGTAGAGGCTACTACTAAATTCATTGGCTTGTAATGTCTCTCACCTTGTTGTAACTGGATATTATTTACTATAGTCCATTCATTATAGGTAGGCCAACAAATCTTGACCACCTCTAACCTCTCTAACTCAAAAAGGACTAGAGCAATCGAGCTACTATTTGTACCACTTGGGAAGAGTTAGCCAGGGAATAGGTGTGCACATTTAAAGTCAATTTGCTCCAGCCATTTTTGAGTTATAAGAAGTTAGTGGTCAAGATTTTGGCCTACTTATAATGAAGAGACTATAATGACAGCCTAATTTCTCTGGGTATGGAGACCTTTTGATGTCGTAAGCAAGGAATAGGGTGTTTATTAACCTCGACAAAGTATACAGACTGATAACACACAAATAAACCCGACAAAGTATACAGCCTGATAACACACATAACAAAGCCACTCCAACAGCTTCCTCTCTCCCCAACACCCTTTCTCCCCCCTCAACACTCTTCGAAAAGTAGATATGAGGTGCCGTTGTAAATGTTTATCCCTCGATACCTTCACCTGACCCGATAGAAGCGAATGATGATATTTGTGTATTTTCTCTGCAGAATTTGTGAATATGTATTGTATAAACTAATATTGATATTAGTGTTTTATACTCCGCAGAGTTTGTGAATATGGCGTCCATCCCCCACACTCTACAGGTGGTCCTAGCCAAGAGGAGGCAAAGCTGTCCAACAGTCACCACCAGTAGGGCTGAATACTCTACTGGGGCTGGTTAGTGTGTGTGTGTGTGTGTATTTATTGTAGAAATAGTCACATATAAGGTTACACCCACTTGAATCTCTGAACCTTGAAGCCTAATTATGTAGCATCTGGGATTCAATATACCTGTAGGTTCAAATGGGTATACACATACCTGTTGGTGCTCACGACTGTACACAATTGTTAGTTTTTTGCTCTCCACACACCCCCCCCCCCAAAAAAAAAAAAAAAAAAAAAAAAAAAAAAATATATATATATATATATATATATATATATATATATATATATACATATATATATATATATATATATATATAATATATATATATATATATACAGGTCTCCCTCGATATACAATTGGGTTACGTTCCTGAAAACCCGATCTTAAACAGAAAAATCGTATAGCAAACCCAAAATTAATGGGGTAAATGGGGATGCGTTCATGGACCAGCCAAAACCTAAACCGAAACACCTAAAGGCCTATAATAATATCGTAAATTGCGGCATCGGACAGTGACCTGTTTAAAAAAAAAAAAAAAAAAAAAAAAAATAATAATAGTAATAATAATAATAATACAAATACTAATAATAAAGTAGACGTGCCGTTTTGCCCAAAATCAAAACGGCATACCCAACTCTGCGATGGGTTACCATCATCACTACTAATACCATCATCAATCACAATCAACATAATCACTACTACTGCCATCATCACTACAACTGCCATCATCACTACAACTGCCACAATCATCACGAGTACTGTCATCATCACCATTACTATGATCATCATCACTACTACAATTACAATTATCACTACTACTCTCACCATCATCACTGTCCATTGTCACTAGCATCTTAATCACTACTATCATCATTGATAATAATAATAATAATAATAATAATTCTTTATTCCAGACACATAAGATAGATACAGTATAAATACAGTACGACCTAATGGTCCATATCACATACACTTCTCGTCAGAGCACAGATAATAATTATACACAAAGATATATTAATAAAGACACAATAAAATAAAAAATACAGTAGGCCTATTTACAGAATAGAGCACATATCACATTTTGTCACAATATAACACAGATAGGCTAACTAAGGCTATTGCTCAATGTTGGTTAACACCTATTGCACAGATCATTGCTCATAGTTCAATTAGACCTATATATTACATTACAGTACATACTATGTGTGCAGCAGCTTCTGCCAGTGAGATATAATACGGGATTCATAGATATGATCACTAGACCAAAGAGCTACAATCAGCGTGTTACTGGAGGATTGCAGTCGCTGCGAAAAGCTGTACACCAGTCTCCTGATGACAGCCCGACAGCACTGCACATCCAACAGTGTGCACACCATACTAGTGCTTTCATATTTAGAGAGACCAATGAACATCTTGAGTATATTATGATAGGATGTACACAGACCATTTATGGTGGCTCTCTTATACTTCCACCACAAATGGGCCGTGTACATAGAGGAACAATATGTCCGGAACAAAGTGACTTTAGTTTCCCAATTACACATGTGGAATTTTCTCAAGATGGTGTTACCACGTAAATATAGCTGTCTGCGCTGACGGCCGATATCTGCATCATCTGAGCAATCGTTTGAGATAATGTGTCCCAGGTATTTTATTTTGTTTACTTCTTGAATAATTTGATTATTGAGTGAGAAATTTGGCAGTTTACTTTTATACAGTAATTTTGATCTAAATATAAGAACAGCACTTTTCAGTGGGTTGAATTTAACACAATGTTTACTACCAAAAGATTCACATATATCAAGAAGTTTGCTCAGACCCGCAGAAGACGGTGCAATAATGACCAGATCATCAGCATACATGAGATGGTTGATGATTTTATTCCCACCATAACATCCAATCTGCTCTTTATTCAATTTATCACTTAATTCATCCATATATACATTGAATAAGTAAGGTGAGAGAATACTACCCTGTCTCACTCCATTGGTTACTGTAAAGGAATCCGAAATAATGTTACCCCATCTTACATTAAATGTTTGATTGGCGTACCAGTACTTCAAGATTCTCAGTATATAGGATGGCACTCCCCTTGTTGCTAATTTATCAAACAGGATATTGTGGCAGACTCTGTCAAATGCCTTACTAGCATCAAGAAAGCATGCAAAAATAGAGCTGTTCATTTTGATGTACCCCTCCACTAGCTCCTTCAGAGTGTAGATGCACTGGTCCGTACCATGATTCTTTTTAAAACCAAATTGATTACTATTAGTTGAGATATACACTGAGATTCTGTCTAAAATGATTAACTCTAGTATCTTACTTACAATACTGGCAAGGGCAATAGGTCTATAGTTGTCTTTTGATGTAATTTTGCCAGCCTTGTCTTTAATTACTGGTATCAAGGTAACGGACATCATAGATTCTGGTAGGAAACCATGGATTAGAAAGCTGGTAAAGCAACTGCTGAGTTTCTCCAAGAGGAGAGTGGAGGAGTACTTCAAATGTTCAGCATATATACCATCAAAACCACAGGATTTGTTAGCATCTAGCCTACTTATTGCAGCCTTGATTTTTTCACTTGTAACTTTAATTGTGTCATATTTTTCTTCTTTGTTACACTCTGTTGTAGCAGCAATGGTATTTCCTTGGTGCCCAACAGAGTTAAACAAAGTTTGGTAATGTGTTTTCCAAAGATTGGCTATGTTATTAGTACCAGAGATCCCATCTACACTAACGGGTAGAGGTGTGCAGCTATTATGCATTTTTTTAATATCCTTCCAGAAGGCCAATGTGTCTTTGCTAGCAAAGTTTTTGGCCAATGCTTCTCTTCTTAATACATTTTCATTGTTTTTTATATATCTGATTGCATACTTGCATCTAGCCTTTAGTCTGGTGAACATGTCAAAAATGGGTCCCTGTCTCGGTTTGTTATGATCCAGCCATACACTACGAGCATCTCGGGATGCCTGGTATAGTTCTGAAACATGGTCATTCCACCCAGGTTTGTTAAAAGAGTAATTTTTGTTATGCTTGTGAAATACTATGTCACTAGCCTTAGTAAGACAAGATATAATATTATTGTACAGCTTGCTGACTTCTTCTCGATGACTAGCATTAACACAATTGGGGTCTTCACAGGTAATGGCATCCTCACTGCCAGGATCAAGCTCAGAAAGGAGAGTGTGTGTTAAAGTGCAAAATTGCTCACACTCCTCCTCGTCAAGCCCGCCCCATGGCAGTTTTGGATTTACACTATTGTTTGACTGGGTTAATTCTGGCGCTCTTTCCAAACTAGCTGTTAAGGTCAATGGGATATGATCTTCATCTGTATATGTATACTGAATTTCCATATTTGTTATCATATCATGGAAATCAGCACTAGCTACGGTATGATCTAGCCAAGACGTTGAGCCCCATGCTGCACTGACACAATGTGTAACTACTATGAGGGAGCATGAGCTGAGAAGAGATAATTAGATCATGCTCACCACAGAAGTTAGTCATATGACTAGCAAACAGAGAGTTACTCATGTCCTTCAGATTAGCATTCCAGTCCCCTATTACAGAGTAGCAGGTGGTATTTAGTTCTTGTAAAAGAGCACTTAGCTCTCCAAGGCATTCCAGGTATTGTTCTTCATTTTCATTACATTGGTAGGGCAAGTACACACTAAGAATAACTACTTTCCGTTGGATATCTTCTATTTCTATACCTGTACACCATGGTAAATTTGTTACAAGTGGTTTAACCCGGCTGTCTAAAGAGTCCCTCCACAAAATAGCTACTCCTCCCGGTGGGTGACCTGCTACTAGACCATCCATAGCATCGGTTGTCGAGACCCCAAACCCATGAAAATTATCACAGATAGTACTGAGGTTACCCAAATCCTGTTTAAAATACCAAGTCTCCTGCAGGCACACAATATCACTGGTATTAAATACGTCTACTACATCAGGGCGTAGGAGAAGCCCTCTGTTGGTTTTAGGGAGCCCCCTACAGTTATAAGTAGCAATACGCAAATTGTTGGGAGATGAAGTAGACTTTATATCCATGATTAAGAGTTGTTGGGAGGGTGGGTTACCGTAGTTATAGAGTCCTCATTTGTTGATACCGGTACCTGTGCCCTACGTTCTCTCCACCAGTACACCGATGCTTCCTCTGGCCAAAGTTCTTCATCCATAAACACCTCGGGATTTGGACACTCGCAGTTTATTCTGAATGAAATATATGTGTGCCTATCAGACCAGGGAATAATTGGTTCAACATCCATACTAAGACTGAGTTTATTGGAGAGATATTCTTTCAAGTCGGATGCCGTCACTCCTGGCTTAAAACCTGTCGCGAATACTTTGGCTATGCGTGATCTTTTCACTTTTTTAACTGTACTTATCCCCGTACTTTTATTTTTACCCTTAATCCCCTGATGCATAAAGTTCCTAGGTTGAATTTGCACAGCCATAGAATTCCTAACATTGTTTGTGGTACCAGTACCGGTACCTCCATTCAGCCTCTGTTCCCCCTCAGGTATGTGATGAGTTTTACCTTTGGTGGAATGTACCCTAAACCATTGTCCTTGAACAGTACCCTCCCCCTTATCACCTGAGGGTGGAGGCGTTGTGATCCTGTCGATAGGGGTTGTCGTCGAGCTCCTTCCCGTCGCAAGTGCTGTAGTGATGCCTTGCGCGTTGCCTGTACTTACAGCTACATTATAGGCCCCAGGTGTTGCTATACTCATTATAGCGGGTGTACCGCTTCCGACGCTCCTCACTGCAGGGTAGACTTCATTAATTTCCTCAGTGGCAGAAGTTACGTTGATGTTAGGCCTACCTCGGGTTGTCTCGTTGGTTCTACTCGTTATGGCTGTGGCTTCCTGTGTGATGGAGGAGGCGCCACTGGCACCTGGTGTGGAGCAGCTGGTGGTGGCATCAGTAATTTCCCCTGTGGCAAAGGTTTCAACGGAGTTAGGCCTCCCTCGGGTTGTCTCGTCGGAGTCGTCGCCGTCGGTTCTGATCGTTGTGTCGTGGACAGTTGTGGATGTGGCCGTGGTCTCCTGTGTAGTGGAGGGGGCGCTATCTGATGTAGTGCGGCTGGTAGTGGACACTGCAGGTGTGGTATTTATAGGCTCTGGATTAGTGTCATTTACAGATGCAGTAGGCCTAGGCCTATTTGAGGGAAAGCCGCCTGAAGATATTAAATTTCCTTGGGATTGGCTGTAGTCCTCAATCACTAGCACTCTACTACTCAGATCACCAGTTGCACTCAATAAGTCCTTCATACAGTCATTTTGGGCTGAGGAACACTTTCTCAGATTAGAAACTTCTGACTGAGTTTTCTTGATCTCACTAAGGAGCACAGTAACGTCAACATGATCAAATTGGATGGGTGGGAGTTTACCAAGGTTATGGGCAACAAATGTGGGTATATTATTACCTTTTTCCAGAATCAGCTTAATTATGTCTTTAATATTCTCACTATTTTTGTTGGGACCCTGTCTTTTCCTGTTCCGGTCACTATTGTCGTCAGCACACAGTTCAAACAGTCTATTCTTGGAGGACACAATCACTTCCTCATCATAGAATTCAACACACAATTTTGTTAACACGTCAGTACTCAGAAAATTGGATTTATTAGTCAGGAAACACAGTAGCTCATCGATAATAAGTCCATCTTGGGAGGGGTGAGTTGGTCCCTGGCTTGAGATTGTCTCTTCGGGAGCCATGTTGTTGTGATCACTTTTCGACGGCACTTTATTTAGAGTAAATTCACACACTCCATTAAGAAACTACTATGTCCTTTATCAGAGTGTGAACACTAGGTATTCATGCACCTATGTGACAGGTAGAGTACTTGCTGGATGGCCCATTATGTGGAAAATGTGAGGTGAAAACTGGAGTCTAATCACACCGTCACACCATACTTCTTCTTCTCAAGTTACTACAACTACAACTATCAACCATCATTACTAATAATGATACTACAACTATCAACCATCATTACTAATATCATCACCACCATCTTACAATCATCATTACTATTGTTAACATCACTACTACTATAACCATCATCATTACTACTGTCACAAATATTACCATAATTTATTCTACTGTCACCATCATCACTACTACTGCCATCATCACCATTGCTATGAACTTCATCACCACAACTATCGTCATCATCACTACAAATTTCACCATCCTCACTACTACTCACCATCATCACTAATACTCACACCATCGTCACTACCATCATCACTACTGTCATTATTATCACTACAACTATCATAATTACTTGTCACCATCATCACTACTATTATGACCATCATCACTACTATTATGACCATCATTACTACTACTGTCATCATCATCACTACTGTCATCATCATCAATACAACTACAACCATCATCACTACAATTATCACCATTATCACTACTATCACCATAAACCCAAATATTACTACCATCACTTGTAATGCCAACTAAACTAACTTAACCTAGCAAATACGTAGCAAGATGTTTTCGCTCCAAGAACGCCATCATTGCTGGGGGTGGGGGCAAAACCATATTTTGGACCTAAAATCATAACTATTGCATAAATTCAAAAAATCTTTTTTGCCTGACGTTTGCATTCACGCAACAAATGTTTGTGTGAAATTTGGTGAAAATCCGTCCAACGGTCTAGGAGGAGTTCCAAGACAGACGGACGACGACGACGACAGACATTTTTTTCGTGTGGTACCCACTATACGGGGGGGCGATACCAAACTCTGCTTACGCAGAGTTGATAATTGACTAGAGTACATGACTATTTTTATAGACTGTACAGAAGCGTGGATAGAAAGTGGCTAAGATAAAGTGCCTCAGGTCACATAAGTTATATTTACTTGCTCACTTGGATTAAACGTATCTCTCTCTGTCTATCTCTCACATTCATTAGGCACACTCACAGAAGGCACTTCCGACATTTTTGTTATCAAATTGTTTAATTGAGGACTATAAACAAAAATAATTCTGTTCATTATAATTAGGCAAAAAATCTTGACCACTAATCTCCATAACTCAAAAACAATAAATTGGAATAACTTCCTACAAACACTTGATCACAAAGCAAACCCCAAAAAACTCTGCAAAACACTAAACAGCATCACACTTTCCAACAACAACACAACACAATCACATGCTGCAATCACAACAACAGACTCTACTCCTTCATGTAAACAACAAGCAAACACTCTCATTAATCACTTCTCTCATGTCAGCTACCTAAAACCCCATATAGACGACCGACGTGTCATCCGACGTAAGAGACACAGACCCTGACAGTGCACCTTCCACCAACAACCAGACAAAGCACATCATCAACAATCTCAAGCACTCACCCGCCTGTGGCCTAGACAAAATAAGCAACATACATCTCAGACACCTGGGACCACAAGGCATACAAGCACTCACTAACATATCAAACTACAATTATTCACACAACACAATACCAGACATCTGGAAGCATGGTATCATCATTACATTCCCCAAACCCAAAAAAGACCCCACGCTACCCTCCTCACACCGCCCTATCACACTCCTTTGCACCCCCTCGTAAGTCATAGAACGCCTTGTACTACAACTGATTACACACGCCTTACCCCTATCTCCAAAACAACATGGCTTCAGGCCACTTCACTCCACAAACACTCTTCTTACAGACTTTACACAAAGAGCTTTTGACTGCATCAACTCAGCCAGACCAACATACAGATCACTACCTGCCACACTCAACATTAGTAAAGCCTTCGATGCCATCCCCCGCCACAACCTAACAAACAAAATCAACGACAAAAACATGCACAACAACACAAAAAGGTGGCTGGCCAACTTCCTAGCAGGCAGATGTGCACATGTTTCTTTTGCCGGTCAGTTATCTAGCATCAGAAATCTCCCAAACGGAGTCCCGCAAGGATCCGTCCTATCGCCCGCACTCTTCAATCTGTACATGCATGATATACTGTAGATACACCCAATACATCCCAAATAAACATAGCCTCCTACGCAGACGACATAACACTCACATGCACACACCAAAACCTACACACAACATGTCTCCTTCAACACTATCTCAACACATTACATGACTGGTGCACTACAAACAGACTCAATTTAGCCCCAACCAAATCCACCGCAACCTTCCTCACAAGCTGGACAGCAGAACACAAATACACCCTGCAACTCACCATAAACAACACACCCCTAACACACACACACTCACCCAAAATCCTAGGAGTAACATATGATACTCTAATGACATTCAAACAGCACACCACAAACATGAACAATAAACTGACACCCAGACTTAGCACCCTCTGGTCACTTGCCTCTACACAAAATTTGGACACAACAAAGAAACCACCACCACAGTTTACAAGCAATACATAAGATCAGTGATGGAATACGCAAGCCCGGCTTGGGCTTCTAACCTATCTGAAACACATCATAAGACCTTACAGACTATTCAAAATAAAGCCCTAAAAATCATCACAGGCTGCACAGCTACTACACCTACAGATCACCTACATCAAGAAACCAAAGTCCTCAAAGTCAAAGACCATCTGGACATGAGAGGCACTCAATTCCTGGCAGCAGCCTCCACGAACCAACACCACCCACTACACTACATGGCAACACACCCACAGACACCAATAAATATCAAAACAACACCCAGCACACGGTATCACACACAAATACTGTCTTCTCTCCCTCCCTGCCCACCCAAGCTAGGCTCCAGAAGCACAGCAATACTCATATCTCTCGCCGTTCCATTCAATCACTCATAGACAGCACGCAGCTGCAGGCACGACCTCCAGAAATCCATCCTTCTGAATCCTCCCTTTCTCGCAAGGACAGAGTCCACCTGGCCAAGCTGAGATGCGGACACCATCCAGCTCTTCTGAGCTATCAGAAGAGACTGGATGACTCCGTCGTCGACACCTGCCCGGGATGTAACACAGCATCCCATACGATTAAACACATCATAGAAGACTGCATTTCACACAATTACTTACGCCAACAATACAATTTACGCTCCTTGAGAGCTCTGTGGGAAAGCCCGACCGTGGCCATGGCATTCCTTAGGGACTCGGGGCTGTTCGGCCAGGCAGCTTAGGGAACAACAACAACAACAACAAACTATAAAAGAGGACTAGAGTAATCGAGTTTATATTTGTACCATTGGGAAGAGTTAGCCAGGTAATAGGTGTGAAAATTTACAGCCCATTTGCTCTAGCCCTTTTTGAGCTACAGAGGACATAGGCTAAGTTAAAATTTCTGGCCTACTTAAAATGAATGGACTAACATCATGGGTCATAGTGCCCCTCAATGTAGCTTAAAATCCTTACTCTTGTTGATTATGGATGCTCTCATGACAATCAAAATGTCCACATCTGTGAGCGTGCCTCTTATTAACAGGTTTCCTCCCTCCACAGAGCAAGACCAGCCCATGAGGTACAGCAGCAAGCTCATGAACAGCATCTGGGGTCACTATAATGAAAACTCTGTGCATAATTTCAAGTCCCTGCAATGCGGTGGTGAGGTACCTCAGGTTATGGTTTCTTCACCGGAGGTTCCTTCAACGCCGCAGCCACAGTCCCCGATTCTCAGTCGCAGGTAATATACAGTAGTCACTACCTTATATTAAACCAAGTCAGTGATATAAATAGATTCTCAGTCGCAGATAATATAGTCACTACCAATAAACCTAGTCAGTTACATACGTAGCAGATTCTCTTTTGTAGGTAATATAGTCACTACCAATAAACCAAGTCAGTTGTATGCATAATATATTCTCAGTCATCGGTAATCTAGTCACTAGTAAATATTAGTCGCAGGTAATATTGGATTCATTATAAGTAGGCCAGGTATCGTGAACCTTAACTTCTGCAACTCAAAAACGACTAGAGTAATGAAGCCAATATTTCTACCATTAGGGAAGAGTCAGCCAGGGCATAGGTGTGGAAAGCTATAGCCCATTTGCTCTGGCCCTTATTTTAGTTATAGAGGAGAGAGGTAGAAATAAATTACCTACCTATAATGAATGGACTATAGTCACCACCAATAAACCAAGTCTGCTATATACATAATCTCCCAAGCAATTGTTCTATGTCAATTAGTATTATAGCATATACTGTACATTCAATACTATATGTAATAGATTATTTCATCTGGAGCACTTATATCTATAGATGCCTTAACCCTTTGAAGATTACGATGCATTTTGAAAATAACTTTATAAGGGTAAAGACTATCCCAATTAACGTTCTGACTTCCATATACCCTTCCGAATCTGAATAATGTGGTCTAATACTAGCCAGAAAACAGAAAAGAAATGCACCATCATGTCTTCTAAGGGCTAATATACAGTAGTAGAACCATAATATTGTGATTCTTTATTGAAAATGTATATTTCATCTATCTATGATAATTAACTTAATTTTACTTGCAGACACCAATATTTAATAGCTTAAAAATGTTGTCAGAAAAAAAGTTACTAAACTAGAATTAGGCGAACAGCGTTTGTAATACTCTGCATTAATACTAGTTCATTTCCTCCCCAAGGTGTCCCATGGTGTACTGTGCTTGATTAGAGTTTGAGAGAAACGTTCTATACCCTGTTCCAAATAAGTAGGCCAAAACTCTTGAACATTAACCTCTTTAACTCACAGATTACTAGAGTAATCAAGCTAGTATGTCTACCATTTGGTAAGGGTCAGCCAGGGAATAGGTGTGGAAATTTATAGCCCATTTGTTCTAGCCCTTTCTGAGTTACAGATATTAGGGTTGACTACTTGAGGCCTACCTATTTGGAACAGGGTATAGTATCTTGCACTACAGCTTAAATCCTTGAGGAGCTTTAGGGCAGTGTCAGGGGAGGGATTAACCCTTTTAAGATACGGGGACGCCTTTCCTCCTTTAATTCTGGCTCATAGTAAACAATTTTATTTATTTAGAAAGAAATTATAGTTGTGAGAGGATTACTCGAGACAGACTTAATTTCTTTAATTCCTACATGGCGCTCCAAAGCTGAATAAAATGGTCTAATGTTAGCCAGAAATAATATTAAAAGTGCTTTATCGAATCGTGAAGGGGTTTAAACCACCTCCAGCTTTTCAGTAACCAAGGCTATAGTATGAACCCAGCATGATTATGGGACACTGCCTATGCTGCTTTAGTGGATGTCTAGCTTCTCAGGCGATGTTGACAGCGCAACAAACTCTGCTTGAATATTAACCCCTGGAGGATTGCGAAGCCTTTAGCAATTTAATTCGGCTATCATTAGACGATTTCATTCAGTTTAGGAAGGATCTGTGGGAGTCGGAGGCATAAATGAGTTGGTTTTGACCCCTTAGATTCCTAGAGGTCCTTCCTAAACTGCATTCAATCGTCTAATGATAGCCAAATATACTGTCAAAATGCGTCATAATACTGAAGGAGTTATTTTTTCTCATTGACAGCTGTGTGAAATTATGCTTTAATTATCTCTGTTAAAAACAGTTGGGAGATAATATATAATTATTATTAAATGTCAGCCAAGTAGCTCTGATGGCTGAAAATGTATGCTTTTATTTCAATATCAAGGTAAATTTTGGACTTACCCTCATTTGGTACCCACTTGAAATTATTAACTTGACTCTTCCCCCTTTTAAATGAACACTATATACGCTTTAACAAACTTAACTATGTTTCTTCACAAATATATTTTGGCAATGATCCCATGGCTGTAAGATGGCGACATTATAGTAGCATAGTTTAATCCCCTGAGGGTTATGATGCATTTTGACGGTCTTTTCTGGTAATCAATAGACGATTTTATACAGTATGGGAAGGATCTCTGGGAATGAAAGGGTAAAAACTGTCGTAATTAAACTCTTGACTTTCAAATTTTAGTCTTAAACTTAATAAAATCATCTAATGAAGCCAAAACAAACTGTTAAAATTTGTCTTGATGCTAAGGGGTTAACCAGATCCCTGAGTTTGAAAAAAGGCTATTATACTAGGCTATGATCATACTTTATAGGATCAATTCTATAGTATGATTGCAGAGTTCCTTGTCCGAAACTCGAAATGATCCATAGCCAAAAGGCTAGCCCGAAAGATTAAGCTATGAAACACACATCAAGAAGTCCAATAAAATACACTGCAAGGTGAAGTTCCAACTGTAGAATTAGGCAGTAACAGAAGTAAAATCATATCAAAGTAGTGTAATTTGAAGTCCTTTAAAAATATATAAAAGTTAAAGTGCTAAACAAAACTATCATGTTCAGACAGGATGCCAAGCAAAGATGGGTTGCGGAAAAACTAACGTGATGAAGAGAGTACCTAAATATGTATGTTTAATCATTGCAGCTGACTTGACAGGTAGTGCAGCACGGTTATTGCAACTCTTGAGGATTGGAAACAGGTTAACCACGATTTAATCTTGAATGGCCAGTGCTCAAGCGTGTCAGAATAGTATCCTCTCGGGCTTCGCTCAATAACGTTGACGCCCACGGGTAAAATTGTGCACTTAATTCTGAGTAACATGTTGGCCATATAGGCTAAGGTCCAGTCATATTGACACTGGCCATATACAGCAGTTTTTATAGCTGAAATTGAATCCTGGACAGTAAAATATGCATATATATATATATATATATTGTCCAGAACAAAGCCAGTAGCCTGCTGTTGTACCAGGTTTTTACTGGGGTTGTATTGACTTTATAGGTAGGTTCTTACTTGATTGGAGAAGATGAGAACACACAAGCACACAAACACAAAGATACTAGAGGATTATATAACACAGAGTACAAACATAGGTTATTCTTATTCACACAAAATAATAAGGTTAGAGGTGCAATGTTACATACGACAGGGATAGGTTTCAAATAGCAGCACGATCGAGGATCCTGTAGGCGTCTCAAGAGGAAGACACAGGCAGGTTTTGAAGATCTGTGAAGACGTTGCTGCCTGGTATTCCCTATGACGTCCTGGTCCGTGGGGGTGGTCCTGTCATGTGACAGTGACAGAAGATAGGGGAAGACTTCCTTGAAGATCTCTGAAGACTGTAGAGGTGAGGGTCTTACATGAAAAACGAGCCGTTACACCAATGTCTTACGCTCTCGTATCATGGGATTAAAGTAAGGAGCCGTTTCTCCAGTTTCTTATGCTCTCTCTTACAATCCAGACATAGACTTCAGCAGATGGGTGCAAACTTCCTTGAAGATCTCTGAAGATTGTAGAGGTGAGGGTCTTACATGAAAACGAGGCGTTACACCAGTGTCTTACGCTCTCGTATCATGGGATTAGATTAAGGAGCCGTGTCACCAGTGTCTTACGCTTTTGCTTACAATCTAGACCTAGACTTCTGTGTGAGTCTCTAGAGGAGCTTATATGATGGAATCTTGGGATTGTTACGAATACGAGCCGTTACACCAGTGTCTTACGCTCTCGTATCGTAAGGACTAAGTAGGGAGTTGTTACACCAGTGTCTTACACCCTCCATTACAAGTCCTGACTGAGAAGGGAGCCGTTACAACAGTGTCTTACACTCTTCCAACCAGCCTTCCTATGTTTGTGGGTTTAATAGAACTAGAGCGCTCACTCCGTGAGGCATACTCTAATTATAGTACAAAGTCACGTCCCAAGGCAATGTAAAAATGTTAGGTGGTCACCAGTGTGGTCTAACAAAGATACGAGCAAATCCAAGGTACCTTCGAGAAATACGTTGAGTAGTTCCACCAGTGTCTTACTCCCTCAAAGCAATTTCTCGGTATAGATAATCCCAAGTCTTCCAGATATCTCTCAGCCAGTGCCTTTAAGATATCTTTCCAACTGTACCGCTGGGCATGTCTTACGAATTCCGTCGTTCTTTCCGGCTGTGCACCTCAGGTCTATTAGAGCGGTTGTTCGCAGAGGAGGGTGTGTGTCGACGGCGGTAGCCCTTCTCAGAATCCGTGCCACGGCGGTGCTGAGTCTCCGGGCAAGATGGGCGCGTGGTGGTTTTGGATTTATGGAAGGTTTTCTCCCCTGTGTGTTGTGGTTGGCCTTCCTTGGTTTTGCTAGTGGTGTTGGAGGTTAACCTTCTTGTTAAGCCTTTTCCTGGTGTCGGGGGACGTGGCGAAGTGATGGTGGCGACCCGAGCCTGCCAGGGTGAGGAGGCTCTTGTGTCCTCTTGTCTCAGCGACGTGGTGACGAGTTGTTTTTATACTGGTGCTTCCATCTCCTTTGTTGTTCTCCCCTATCTCACTTACTTTGCTGATGCATCTGTAGATTCATTGTAAAAAAATTGGGTCATATAATGATCCCCCCCCCCCCCCACCCTCTAGCCGCGCTCATATGAAGATTCTCCCCCGCCCCCCCAACATTTGAATATATATAAACTATTATGTTTTCTCCACCAACCAACTTTACTCCTAAACTCGATTAATGAAATTAACAAACACATGTGGCAGTCCGGGGATTCGAACCTAGGATGCTCACACCGAAAATCAACACACTTATGCATTACACCACGAAGACAGTATATAAGGATCAAATAATATAATATTATTCAGATTATCTTTATTATTACACAACAAATTGCAAGGAAATATGAATAGATAAGTTAGGTTAGGTTAGGTAAGTGTAATCCGAAGGTCAGGTCATGGTGATCGCAGGGGGATCAACTGAAGAACCTCCACCCCAGGCTAGAGCAAATGAAGATCCTCCCCCCCCAATGAGTCTTGGGGCGATCTTCATATGATCCAGACATTCTAACATAAGAAGGAATAGAACAGAAAGTCACCAGTTTTCCACCATTCTTCACAGCATATAAAGTATGCTATATCTGGAGGACAAGAAGGTGTCTGGTACCATAACATATGAGAGCCGTAACAGCACTCTGCGAATCACTGTAGATAATTGATGAAGTATTGCCACCAGGGATTAACCGAAGCACATTAATAATGGCAAGTAGCTCTGCCATGTAAACAGAGACTTCTTTTCACAAAGACTTATTGCAAATAGTGCCAAATGGAGACACCACCAAAAACCAACCATCATATTTTGAGCCGTCCATATAGAAAACAAATCGAAAGCTGTGCCTCCAAGTATGTTCAAGAATATGTTGTTTAAGAACCTACAAACAAGACAAAAAAATGCATACATGTAAAGGACCGGATGACCAATGAGGAAGATCAGCGCCTGTGGGATAAAAGTCACAGATTCCATAAGAGTTCACCAATCACTCGCCTCTGATTGGAAAAGACGTATCATTATCACAAAATTTGTCAGGCTCACAGAATCCAGATTTACTAGGTGAACTACATTCCAAGAAGGTAACCACCCTCTTCATTGTCAGTAAATCCAATAATTTTGACAGATGAAGGCCACACCTGCCCCTGTTGTCATAACAAAATGTAGGGGAATTTAAAGGCACCTGTACAAAATTGATGACCCAGATGATGAACAGGATCCAGGTACTCAATGGGCCTGATCCCAAAATTGCAGGAATCGCTACCATTTAAGGGGTCAACTTTTAATATAATTTCCAATAATGGCTACTAAGTGATATGGGAATTCAATAAAGCTGCACTAGAATAATGGGACCTCTACCAAAGGAAATCCGACATTTAGAAATTTGTATGCATAGTATGCAAAGGTGAGCTTGTTTTCAATGACCGGCTCGAGAGTGTTAACTTTGGCAATGAGGCACTGGAGATGTTGGACAAGTTTTGCTACTTGGGAGATACTATCTCTGCCTGTGGTGGGGCCGAGGCTGCCACTATCGCCATAATAAGATGCGGGTGGGGAAAGTTTAGAGAACTTTTGCCACTACTCACCATGAGAAAACTCCCTTGAAGGGAAAGGTGTACGCTTCATGCATTAGAAGTACAATTACATATGCTTCAGAAACGTGGCCCGTCAAAGCGAATGATATGAACAGAATGGAACGCAATGAGATGAGAATGGTGAGAATGGTGCCAAACTGCAAGATAGGATATCAAGTGAAGTGCTAAGGAGAAGTTTAGGCATCAAGAGTATCAGTGATGAGATGCATACTAGCAGGCTTGGATGGTTTGGACATATGGAGAGGATTGATGAACAAAGCTGGGTGAAAAGATGCAAGTCCATGAATGTGGAGGAAGCTGCACCAAGGGGCGGACCAAGAAAAACGTGGGATCGGACTTTGCAGTCTGCTCTTAAATCAAAGAACATGACAAGCGAGGCAGCTCTTAACAGGGTTGCCTGGAATGCCGCCATTAGGACGTGAAACCGGAACCGTGCTTCGTGTGGAACACTCGGTCTTTAAATTTGTGTACGTATGTAATCAAACTGAGGTAACTTCTCCTCAACAATAAATAAATGTCTTGTAGCATTTAATTGTTGCTAAAAACCCAATCTGATGGGAGTAATTTTCACCTTGGCTAAGTACTTTAGAGAAGATACAACGGGAAACCATATATTTGACAGCAGTATTCTATAATAGATAAAACACTCGACCTATACAGCATTAACATTGTATGTCTAGGCAAACCCTAAGATTTTTGTTCATGGCTGCCAAGGCTTTAGCTTTAACACATGCCACATGGGCCTTCCAATTGAAGACCATATCCAAAAATTTAACATAATTCTCAATAAGGTATCTTGATCTCGTAGTATCCCCAAATTTGTATAGAAAATAACTGCTTATGACTTCTCAACGAAAGTCTTATATCCAACAGTATCTACCCTACCAATAGCAAGGTTCAATATCTCTGAATGCATCGGCAGTTTCTGGCCGAATAATAAATAACAAAGTTATCGAGGCTATTTTGAACATCAGGTGGCAGTTGAAGGGAAATACCATTTTTTTCCAAAACAAACTGATAACAACTTGACACATAGCTACCGTACTTCCAAAGGGAACGTGCCAGAAAGTACATTTTCTAACCGCCTTTGGAGGGATTTGGCGCTTAGAAGTTCCGAACATAAAAATGGAGTTCCCCACATAAACTACCTGAATGGAGAGACCGGAAGATGGAGTACCTCCATGTGTCGGTGTCTTGGGGTGTCAAAACAGATGGAAACAAACATTCAATGGGAATTGAATACTTATTTGATTTAAGGGGTCAAGGGTAGACCTATTCCAATATGATCCTGACTGAATTTGGGAGAGAAGATTGTTCTTATCAACATACCACGTCATCGTACAGTGTGTGAGGGTGTCGACCGCCCAGTACTTACTTCCCCCTCCCTCTATGCACATGTGGCGCAATAATATTGCTTTATACGGTAGATATATCTCATAACTTCTTAATTCTCTTCACCTCACCAACACCACATACCCTCACTCATTGCCGATGCGTGCCAACCATACAACTTCCGACCACAACCATGCCATAATTACATTGGTTAGGAGGAAAAAATAAATCATGGTCGGATGCGGGAATGTATTTTGAAGACATTGATGTACTTTTCAACCAATTTTGCAAGACAATATTTTTCCTGAATTCTGCTGCATGCATGATATAGGCCTCCTCACCCCTTGACGCAGTTTATGAGTTAAGGGTGGTCAGTCTGTCGACTTTGGACTTAGCATTGAAGGCAAAGTTAAACATTAATGTTTCCCCCTCGCTCTGACACATCACGTAATCCAGTTCTATGGATGAAGAGGCATACTGTGCATCCTCAGCATCCACCAGATTTATAGAAGATTCAGGCCCTGTCCCATAAAATATCCTGTGCAAGAGAGAACAGAGGAGGAAAACAAATAATGAAACAGAACATTAATGAATTCATAGCGCCAGACGACAAAAACAAAATATAATATAATGAAAGAAAAAAAATGTAAAAAAGAAAAAATATTTGCACTGTTTTCTAACTCGTATCAAAACCGGACTGATTTTCTGAGTTTGGCTTTTAACATTAACAAGACTATTTTTATGCAAACAAGTTTATTGTACAATACTGAAACTAAATACAGAATGACTTGACTACTTATAATTCCCTATATATACTGGGGAACTAACCCTTGTCCATAATCTGTATCAATACCACTCAGCCACAGCTACACTAATGCAATTAACTGTGATAATCTTCAGGACAAGGTATTATGAGAAAGAAAAGCGCATATTTGCATGGAATGCATGATGAAAGCATACGGAATGAATAATTGCAAAGGCATTGCTAGCTTACTAACTTGTTCAAAATAAAAATACTAATACCAATAATAAAATTAATTTGAAATAAACAAAAACAAAAGTTTGATTTCTCGAGCAGCAAGGCACTGGTAGATGAATGGTCGTTATCCACCAGCTCGTTGGTCAAACCTAGAGCAAGGTCTACCGGTGATATCGTCATAGAACCTGCTACCTTAACAGCACTCACACATTCCTACGAGAAGGTAGGCCATAGGCTTTTACCAGACCCTCCAATGGTATCAATGGTAAATTAACGGTAAATAAACCCAGTAAGTTCATGGTTTCACAGGACACCACATGTGTGACGAATATCCCAGGTCACATACTGGTAATCCATCAGCTTGAGAGAGGCTGCACAACACGCTGGAGATGCCACATACAGGCTATGATGTAACACTCCAGTTCTTCAATATCCTTTAAAACTATGGAGACCAAACTAAATACATTATAAATTAATTGGATAAAGTGGAAATAATTCTGCAGCTTCAAATTCAAAGATCTCTCTATAAAACCAATAATTTAGTAACTTTACAATTATTATTGAGCACAATGTTGTTTCGGTTACAAAGTGTTTATCAGCTTTGTTGACTCTCTCGAGTTGAACGTCATTTATCGAGTAGTTTCACTTTTAATTTTGTTACCTAAATGAGACCCTTTACTACATTAACAATAATTTGTTATATTTAATGTATATGCAATGTAGAACTAACTTTGCAATGTTTATATTATAAGCACAGATTGAGATTTTGAACAAGAAACTGTCACTAAAGTCATATATCTAAATCAGGAATAAAACAGGTTTTACCATTGATCCCTGTGGCACACTGCTTGTGACTTTAATCCAATTTAAGGCTTTGATATCTAATAACTTTGATTAACCCTCATCCCTTGCCAGCAGTATATGTATATATATATATTTTTTTCTATGTGAGTGAGGGAGACAAAAGGCAGAACTGCCTGTAGCGAGTGCCTCCCTCATAGTTGAAAGAGTGACAGGACCAAAATCAAGGGACGTTCGAGCCAAAATGCCTGGACACACAGAGTTTGAAGCAATTTAAGTCATAGGAAGAGGGAAAAACTGATTCTGGGAGAGAGTTCTAGAGCTCAGCTGTTAAATAGAAGAAAGTCTGAGAGCAATGTTTCACTCTTGGGTTAGAGAGTTGCACAGAGTAAGGATGGGATTGTGTTGCAAGATGGGTAGCACATACCCTACGTAGAGGAGGTGGTATACACTGGGAGAGCTCTGAGGAACACTGATTATTGTAGTAGCAATAGAATAGCGAGAGAGATGCAAGATTGCGGCGAAGAGAGAGAGTTTGCAGAGAGTTGGTGAGTGGGCGGGAATTAATTATACGAAAGGCCTTCCGTTCTACTTTGTCTAGGAGTGCGGTGTGAGAGGACCCTCCCCACAAATGTGAACAATATTCAATACAAGGACGCACTGTGCCCCTGTACAGAGCAAGAAGCTGTGCAGGGGTAAAGAACCCCTTGAGGCGGTTGAGCACACCCAGCTTCTGGGAGGCTGCTTTAGCAAGACTGGTAATATGGTCCTTCCAAGTGAGAGCAGAAGAAAAAGAGACACCAAGAATATTGAGAGAAGATGAAGGACTGATTTTTGTATTATTGAAGAATAAGGGATAGTCCGCTGGAAGTTCCGGACGGGTAGATAGAAGGAGATATTGAGTTTTGGAAGCATCAAAGGCAACAAGGTTTTCTCTGCCCCAATTGGAAATAACAACTAGATCAGAAGATAATTGTAGGGGATTCAATGATTAAATACCTTGGTAGGGCTACTAACACACATGTTGGTAAAGTTGTCTGTCTGCCTGGTGCCGGAGTCGAGAAGGTGGCAGAAAAGCTAGATGGTGTCATGGAAGCGAGTGGAGAGGACCCCATCATCTTCCTCAATGCAGGGAGCAACGACATTTGGAAATGCAGGACTGAGGAGTTGCTCACCACGTACCGGGAAATGTTGGAGAGGATCAAGGAGAAGGGTGGAGTTCCTGTGGTACACAGTATCCTACCAAGAAGAGGGGTAAGGAAGGAATGGTCCTCCAGGGCTATTGGTGTGAATAGCCGGCTTGAGAAGTATTGCAAGGCAAATACTATTCCATTCCTGGATAACTGGACCCTCTTCTACGGTAAGGATGAACTGTATGCCCAGGATGGAGTACATCTCTCTCGACTAGGAGTTTCGACCTTAGCCAGCTCACTCGACAAGTTTGTTGCGGGGTTTTGTTAATAAACCATAGGTGTGTAAGTAAAATAGAATCCCAGCCACATCAAATTGATAGTAATAACGAACATTCTGATAGCGTAGATTTTCCGTCTAGGTCCAGTAGTTCAACAGGTAAAAATAAATTAGTTAAAAACAATAGAAAAATAGTTGCAAATACAAGTAATAGTTTGAGTGTTTATTATACAAATTGCAGGAGTTTATGTAACAAAATGAACGAACTTAGAGCACTGGTTAGCAAAGAAAATATAGACATAATAGCGCTAACTGAAACATGGATTAATACAGAAACCAGGCATTTTTTAGCAGAGTTTGATATACCGGGATATAGTTTGTTTAAATATGACCGAACAAGTAAGAGGGGTGGCGGTATAGCAGTGTTTGTCAGGAGTTCATTAAAAAGCTGTACTAAATCAGGTATTAGAGTAAATAATGAAAATGAAAGTGTTTGGGTAGAAGTTAACGAAGGTAGTGAGACTTTAGTTATTGGAGTTATGTATAGACCGCCAAATATGAGTAGAAATGACGGAACATCATTATGGGAGGAAATTAAAATAGCATCAAGGCTTAGCAACGTGTGCATTATGGGGGATTTTAATTTCCCTAATATAGATTGGCAGCAACAAATAGGCGACTCTGATTCAAAGGAGTTTATTGAGGTAGTACAAGATAGTTTTTTTATCTCAATTCAAAGATACGCCAACTAGAGGTGATAATATTCTCGATTTAGTTTTCAGTAACAATGAACATATGATAAATAGTGTAGAAATCGGGGACCACCTAGGAAATAGTGATCACAATTCTGTGTATTTTAATATACAATGGAAAGGTAATACCAGAGAGAATACAACATTAATACCTGACTTCAGAAAAGCCAATTATGGTGGGTTAAGAGAAGCCCTGTTAGCGGACCCTATGGTCAAAAAATTAAGTCGATCCAGGTGTCCAAATGAGTGTATCCTTTCTCAGGCACCTGTCATCTTAAGTCAGGAGGAGACGTCAAACTTGGTAGATACATACGATAATTTTATCAAGTCAGTATTCAATGCGCAAAATAAATATATCCCCAAAAGAAAATTTAGATCAACACAGAACCAACCCAAATGGATGAATAATAGACTATTAGATCTTCTAGGACAAAAGAGAGGAATATATAGAAAAATTAGAAAAGGCGAAATTCACCTACTTGCTTACTATCAGAATCTATCAAGACAGGTAAAAAAGGATATTAGGAAAGAAAAAAGAAATTATGAAATTAAGGTTGCCAATGACTCAAAAAATAATCCTAAAGCTTTTTACCAACTATATAAATCCAAGGTTAGAGATGTAATTGGTCCCCTTAAAACTTCGATAGGAAAATTGACAGAAAGTGATTTAGAAATGTGCAGTACATTAAATAGTCAATTTCTTTCCGTTTTCACTAATGAAAATTTGGCACAGTTTCCAGAAGTCCGTAAGGTATACAGCGATAGTATAGAAAATAGGTTAAGTACGGTTACTATAAGTAGAAATGATGTGGTTAAGGAAATTGACAGACTGAAACCTCATAAATCGCCTGGTCCTGATGAGGTATATGCTAGAGTATTAAAAAAATGCAGAGATGAGTTAAGTTATCCATGAACATTTCTATTTAACAAGTCATTAGAAACAGGTATAGTTCCAGAAGCTTGGAAGCTTGCAAATGTAGTTCCGATCTTCAAAAAAGGTGATAAATCAATAGCATCCAATTACCGTCCCATTAGTCTCACTTCAATCATAGGAAAACTACTAGAGTCAATTATTGCTAGGAAAATGAGAAACCACTTAGAAACATTTAACTTAATCAATTCTTCTCAGCATGGATTCACTCAGGGACGGTCTTGCCTTACTAATTTGCTTAGTTTTTTCTCAGAGGTATATGAAGCAGTAGATAATGACAAGTCATATGATATTATATATTTAGATTTCAGTAAAGCTTTCGACAGAGTCCCTCATGAGAGATTGATGAGAAAGGTTGAGGCACATGGAATAGGTGGGGCGTTGTTAGGATGGATTAGGTCATGGCTAATTGGTAGGAAGCAGAGAGTCAGCATAAATGGTACCAAGTCAGAATGGGGAGCAGTCAAAAGTGGTGTCCCCCAGGGATCGGTATTAGGTCCCCTGTTGTTTCTTATATACATAAATGACCTAGATTTAGGTATAACTAGTAGGATAAGTAAATTCGCAGACGATACTAAAATAGGGAGATCAATTGATTCAGATAGCGATATAGAGTGCCTCCAAAGGGATCTAGATACCTTACATGAATGGTCAGTAAATTGGCAGATGAAGTTTAACATTGACAAATGCAAGGTATTAAAGATAGGGAAGATGCAAACAAATCTTAAATATAAACTAGCTAATTTAGAATTAGAAAATTCAGACTGCGAGAAAGATCTAGGTGTGTTTGTTAGCAATGATTTGAAGCCTAGAAAACAGTGTATAAGCGTTCGTAATAAGGCAAACAGGATTCTCGGGTTCATCTCTAGGAGTGTGAGTAACAGAACTGCTGATGTTATCTTAAAACTTTACTTGTCATTAGTGAGACCCCACATGGATTATGCTGTCCAATTTTGGTGTCCTTATTACAGAATGGACATAGATTCATTGGAGAGAGTACAGCGTAGAATGACAAAAATGATCCATAATATTAGAAATCTTTCGTATGAAGAAAGGTTGAAGAAATTAGGTTTACATTCGTTAGAGAGACGCAGAGTTAGAGGGGATATGATAGAGGTGTTCAAGTGGGTTAGTGGGATTAACAAAGGGGACATGGCAAATGTACTAAAGCTCAGTGATAGCGAAAGAACTCGTACCAATGGTTTCAAATTAGATAAATTTCGTTTCAGAAAAGATATAGGCAAGTATTGGTTTGGTAACAGAGTTGTAGATGGGTGGAATGGACTACCAAGTGCTATAGTGGGATCTAAAACTGTAGGGAGCTTTAAGATAAAATTGGATAAGCATATGGACGAGAAGGGTTGGGTGTGAAGGGGGATCAGCCGGGTTGGGCCAATCAGCGCTCTGCAGACCTCCATAATCCTGCGTTAATCTCTAACCGTTTTGGTAAGATGATCCTCAGGGTATTAGAGTGTGAAGCCTATAATTGGGCTTTGTAATTGAATTGGGGTTGTGTGGGACAGGGATCTGCCTTGCTTAGGCCAATCGGCTTTCTGCAGACTCCCATTTTCTTATGTTCTTATGTTCTTATAAGTGTTGTATGGCTTCATTACGTTTGTCTTTGAGGGATTGCTGGCTGGGGCATTCTGGAAAACTAATTGAGTAGTGTAAGGTAGAGTCGTCTGCGTATGAATGGATGGGACTGGAGGTACAGTTGAGAAGATCATTTATGAAAATTAGAAAGAGAATAGGAGATAGGACAGAGCCCTGAGGAACACTGGAGTTGATAGGATGAGGAAGTGAGCGATGGCCATCCACAACCGCAGTTATGGAGCGTCCGGAAAGGAAATTAGAGACAAAGGAACAGATGGAGGGATAGAAACCAAAGGAGGGTAGTTTAGAAATTAAAGATTTGTACCAGACTCTATCGAAGGCCTTCGATATGTCTAGCGCAATAGAAAGGGTCTCACCAAAGTCCCGAAAGGAGGATGACCAAGAGTTAGTAAGATATGAAAGAAGATCACCAGTAGAGCGACCCTTAAGGAAGCCATACTGGCGATCTGAGAGTAGATTATGAGAAGAGAAATGCTTAAGAAATTTGGAAGCAAGAATAGTTTCAAAAACTTTAGAGATACAAGAGATGAGAGGAATTGGACGGTAGTTGCAGGGTTTAGACCAGTTTCCCTTCTTTGGGACAGGTTGAATGAGAGCAAACTTCCAGCAAGAAGGGAAGACGTTAGAGGAGAGACAGAGACGACTGAGTTTGCCTAGGCAGGGAGTCAGCACGGTAGCACAGATTTTGAGTACAACAGGAGGAACACCGTCCGGACTGTATGCCTTCTTAGTATTAAGCCCAGAGAGGGTAGAAAGTACATCTTTAGAAGAGATTAGGATGTTAGGCATAAGTAAGGGAGAGGGGGTGAAGAGGGAGGAATAGCACTGGAATCATCTAAGGTGGAGTTTCTAGCAAATGTATGAATGAAGAGTTCAGCTTTGTCAGAGGAAGAAGTGATGGTTGTGCCATCAGAGTGGAAAAGGGGAGGGAAAGACAAGGAAGAAAAAATATTGGAGAGGTTTTGGCTAGATGCCAGAAAGCTTGGGAAGAGCTAGAGTTGGATAGTTCAGTGAATTTTTTATTGATGAAAGAGTGCTTGGCAAGTCAAAGAACAGATTTGGCTTGATTCCGGGCATACACATAGGAAGAATGAGATTCTTGAGTTTTTAGGCGTCGGTACTGTTTGAATGCTTCCTCCTTGTTGCAGACAGCAATAGAACAAGCGTGAGTAAACCAAGATTTTTTTTGCATTAGGCTGAGAGAGTGTGTGAGTTTGTGTTTTTTATCAGTGTTTATTTTTTGTTTTATGTTGTTTTTGTGTTTTCCCTGTTCTTGCTCTGTCTTGAGTCGGCTACCCCCAAAATGGGGATTGGGCCTGAGCATATAGATAGATAGATAGATAGGCTGAGAGCAACAAAATGGAATGTATGCTTCCATGCCCGGTAGGATTACCTCGGTAATGCGTTCAGCATTCTCCGAGGGTCCTCGGCCACGGAAGCAGAAATAATTTCATGGGAAATTAAAGAAGTACTGCCCGAGAGCCTCCCAGTCGGCTGCACCAAAGTGCCACAAGCGCCACCAGCTAGAAGGATCAGGTGGCTGTACTGGAGAGATAGTACAGGTGACAGAGATAAGTTTATGGTCGGAGGAGCCCTGAGGAGAGAAAAGATCGACAGTATAAGAAGAAGGGTTAGAAGCTAGAAACAAGTCAAGAATGTTGGGCCGGTCTCCGAGGCGATCCGGCATACGGGAGGGTTGCTGAACTAACCTCTATAGGTCATTTAGGATAGAAAAGACGTAGGCTTGTTCACCAGGTTGGTCAGTAGTGTGAGAGGAGAGCTATTGGCAGTGGTGAACGTTGAAATCTCCTAAAATGGAGATTTCTGAGAAAGGAAAAATGGATAGAATATGTTCCACCGTAGAGTTTAGATAGTTAAAGAATTTGGGAAAGTCGGTAGAGTTAGGGGAAAGATAGACAGCACAGACATATTTAGTAAGAGAATGACAAGAAAGTTTGAGCCACAAAGTTGAGAATTCAGAGGAGTCGAAATCGGGAACACGAGAGCAAGTGAGTTTGTTGTGCACGTATGCACAACATCCGCCTTTGGCTTTGAAACTAGGATAGAAAAAGTAGTAGGATACAGAGAAGGGGCTGCTGGCAGTTGCTTCAGACACCTGAGTGTCGGTGAGGAAAAGAAGATCAGGTTTGTAGGAGGAGAGATGGGTGTTCAACAGAGGGAAAATTAGAGGAAAGTCCGCAAATTTTGCAAAAATTTAATAGAAAGAGTAACAGGCTGAGGTCCAGGTAATTCTGAGGGGTCGTCAGGGGAAGGTCAGACGGGTGTGGGGGTATTTGTGGTCCCCCCCTCCCCCTGGGGACTCCGAGGCTGGGCTAGAGTTCATCATTGAAAAAATAAATTTGATGTGAAAGAAGGAAGTATGGTGTGCATGTTTGGTATAGTGAAGTGGATAGGAGGAGGAGGTGTTTGTGAGAGCTAGCTGGATTACTTTCTGTGTAAGTGAAGCACAAAGGGAATCAGTAAGACAGGCCAAGCAAATGAAGCAGGAGTTCCAGCAACTCCTTATCAAATGCTTACAGACTCTCCTGAGTATTGCCCTGTTCGATTGGTGCCTACAATCTATCCCCATTACCCCTATTAGTCGCCTTGTACGACACGCAGTAGGATGCGTGGGGCATATTCTTTGTTTCCTCCACCATAAGATGAAGGCCTCTTTACGCCCTGGGGGGAATATATATACCGGTATATATATATATATATATATATATATATATATATATATATATACTAAATTAATTCCCTATGAAGGAATAACAATCATAAAGTAGACAGAAGCCCATGGAAGTTGATCAAATATCTTTAAATACCAAACCTGATAGGCTGGATGTTAGGTATATTTTTCGTAAAATTTTACATTGTTATAACCCAGCCGTAGAATATTGAGATATTACTATACAACAAGTAGCCTACATAAACAACAATTTTCTGATTATAGTATGTACTAGGTTCTATGTTAATAATGAACAAAAGGATAGCTTCATAAATGAATTATTTAGTACTATGGTGAAATATACAGTTCCCTTCCAGCCGTTGTAAACTAACTGGTAGATGGAGAAGTTTAATTAAGCATAACCCGGAAACAAAAAGGGAAGATGGAATGCCGTCCCCCCATGAATGTGGGGGTGGGGGAGAGTCCATTAATTTATGATAATAGCATATTAGATACTTTGATGATGCTGACGGTGATTTGTTTGCGGCTTATGGCATACTAAACTGACGCTTGGCAGGTTAATTACATTATAATATAATATGCAGTAAGTGCTCTGAGTAAGCAACTTCCTGATTTAAAAAAAAATACATACTTCTATAGACATTGAATAGAAGGACTACAAGAAATTGTGAAGGAATATGTATAACAATTGGGAAGGCATAGATGAATGAAAAAAATAAAAACCATTACAAAGAAGTTTAACTAAGGGAACTTAGGATCTATCTATCTATCTATCTATTGCCTGACGCCGTGATCCCCGAAGGGGTGGCCACGAATGAACCGCCCCCATGCACCTCTGTCTCCAGTCAGTCGATGCCCCTCCCCCCAACCAGCACCGCCTTCGTTCGTATATATAGAAAAAGCAACAAGATAAATCTTGGGGAATATTCTTGGTGTATCCTTTTGAACAACCTTTCTTGGAAAGACCGTATTACCATTCTTGCTAAAAACAGTTTTCCAGAAGTTAGGTGTGCTCAACCGTCTCTGTGGGTTCTCCACCCCCGTACAGATTTTTGCTCTGTATAGGGGCACATTGCGCCCATGTATCAAGTATTGTTCGCATGTGTGGAGAGGCTCCACCTATACACCACTTCTCGAAAGAGTCGAGTCCTCATCAACTTACTTCCTCTTACTAGTTCCCTACAATCTTTCTACATGCCGCAATGTTGCATCTCGTTCACTCTTCTATCGCTATAACAACAATCGGTGTTCTTCAGAGCTCTCTCAGTGCATACCCCCTCCCTTGCGGTGAGTGCGAGTCTCCCGCCTTTCAACAGCCCCACTCTCTAATCCAAGAATTGGTAAATTTTCTCATTCTTTCTTCTACTCAACTAGTGAACTCTGGAACTCTCTCCCTCAATCAATCTTTCCTTCATCCAATGACTTACACTACTTTAAATTTCGTGTGTCCAGGCATTTTGACCACAACGTCCCTTGAATTTGGCTCTGTCACTCTTTCGACTCTGGGGTAGACACTCGTTATAGGCAACATACCTTTTATCTCCTTAATACACACAGAAAGAAAATGAACAAGCAAAAGAAGAAGGAATGAAAAGTGAAAGAAACACCGAGAAGAATGGCAAATAATACACTGAAACAAAAGGATACACAAAGAGAAATCAGCAAACAAGAAATGCAAGAATAAATATAACCGTAGCAGTGTAATTGGAAGAAATTAAACAAGATTGCGTAAAGATGAGAGGGAACTGACGAAAGAAGAATGCTAAAAACAAGAACCCAGGCCACGTTATATCCTCTCCTCATTCCTACCTCCCTGTTAGCACACAAAACTGGAATACCTGGGATGAGTTTAAATTGCTATGAGAAGTCAAATGAGATCTAGAGGTGGTCGAATTAGGCCGAGATGCCGTGATGGGCTGATGGGAGCTTTTAACCCGTTGAGTACCGTAGGATACAGTAATTAAAGTCCCCAGCAGTCCCAAGCACTGTGGCCAAAATGGCAGTGGAGACCACCTTTTCACCTCCAGAGATGAGGCAAGACTGGCCCTGCCACCCTTCAGCGGGTCTTATATATGCTGGAGAAGTGTTGCCATATCGGTAGCAGTGCTCAAACGGTGGTGGTGTCTGGTACAGCCTTGTACAGGCAGTTACAAGGAAAGTACATTACTGACGGCTATATCCGTCGCTGGGACTGGAGAGTTACTTATCTACTAACGGCTATATCCGTCGCTGGGATTGGAGGGGTTAAGCTGAGCGGCTGAGTTGAGCCAAGTGGCCTCTTTGGTCTATGTTTGTTTAGGAATAAGTGGTCATTCTGGCCTGTGCCTGATTTGGTCATAGTGGTCGAATTAGTGAGATCAGCTGTTGTGGGCTGAGTGATCGATTTACTCTGCAGCCACTTTGGGCTGCGCAGTGACCACTTTGGTCTGAGATCGATTTTGGCTGAACAACTGTTTTGGGCTGAAAGGCCATTTTGGTACACGGCCAATTTGGAGCAACTGGCTGTTTTGGCCGAACAGCTTTTTTCACCACAATGTGTCATGGACATGAAGTCCTGCCAATCCCCTTTCCTTTCTACATTATTAAGCTACTTTTCCAGTCAGGGGAATAATACCAGCTTGCCAAACGGCTGTCAGGACCGAAAGTAACCTAGCGATTGTGGCCATACCCTCAGAGTTTAGCAGTTCTCCAGAAGTGCTTTTGAATCGAATTTCATATATATGTCAACTATGTAATACAGAGGTACATAGTACCTGTATAGGCTGTGCACCTTTGTAATGTTCCCTCTGGTGTATAATAAACATACCAAATCAAACAATCTGTTCAGCGGCTTGTTCAGCAACGTCTTGTGATTATGGGCAGCACAACACCCTTCCCAAATGTCCCATGAATACAGGCTCAATGTTTCAGGTATACTGTATGTCAACTAAGTATTGAAGAGGCAAAGTACCTGTGTGAGATTTCCTATGATGTATTGTATGATAAAATACACCATATCAGATGATCATTTCTCAGGGGCTCACAGCAGCAACGTCTTGGGGATATGGTTAATACAGCACTCTTTACACATGTCTAAAAATACGGTCTCTTATTTTTCAGGTAAGACTCAACTATTAAATGAAGAGGACTAATACCGGTGTGCATTTGTAAAGTTCCCATTGGTGCATATTAACCCTTTGAAGATTATGACATTATATTCCGGCTATCATTAGAAGATTTTATACAGTTAAGGAAGGTTCTTTCGGAATAATATGGTTAAAGACTATCTCAATTCACCTTTTAACTTCCACATATCCTTCATAAGCTGAATACAAGTCTAATGATATCCAGAAAAGAAAATAATGCGTAACCGGATCTTGAAAGGTTAATCATATGAAACCAATCCATCTGTTTCAGGGGCTCGCTGCAACACCATCAAGCTCTACACAACACACTACTCTCTTCCTAAATGTATAAGAATTCCTCTAATTTTTTTTCTTCTTCTGAGCAGCTAGTCATTCTGATTTAGTGCCATATGACCTTAGTCGCCAGGCACTAGGAATTCATTAATACTTTCTTCCTAAATGTATAAGATTGTGGTCTGTAACATAAGTTAGACCACAATCTAAGGTCATATGGCACTAAATCAGAATGAAGAGCGGCTCAGAAAAAAAAGAGGAATTCAATATTGCTAAGCAATGAGGTCTGTATGTTTCAGGTGTATATCGGCCAGCCCTGTGTGAGTTTCGTATTGTACCTCAGGGGTCTGGTTAAACTAATATAATAAATATCGGGTATATATCGACTCTTAATTCTATCTAGACCTATACCCTATTCCAAGTAATTATGCCAAAACTGTTGAACATTAACCTCTTTAGCTCACAAACGACTATAGTAATCCAGCTAATATCTCTACCATTTGGGAAGTGTCAACCAAGGAATAGGTGTGGAAACTTACAGCCGATTTGCTCTAGCCCTTTTAGAGTTACAGAGGTTAGGGTTCACGATAATCTGGACTATTCATTTGGAACAGGGTATAGTATCTGCCTTTGTAATGCATAATAAACCCACCAAATCCCTCCATTTCAGGGCCTCGCTGCAGCAACGTCTGGCGCCCCTGGGGGAGGCAGTGACCCAAAATTTATGGATAACCTGAACCGGTTCTACTAGAAAACTGAGCCACCAGCATCATCACCACCACCCACAGCAAAACCACAACAAAGAACAGAAAATAAACCAACAAATAACCAGAAAAAAGACAGGGAAATTACCTATAAAAGAAATCCTAGCATCACCATTTATAATCGCAAGAAACCCCACATACACAAGGACAAATAAAAGACAATTATACATGTATAAAAGAAATCCTAGCATCACCATTTATAATCGCAAGAAACCCACATACACAAGGACAAATAAAAGACAATTATACCATTCCAAAATGCCAGAAAAAGATAAAAATTAAAGAAAAAAAAAATCCATACAACACATCCACAAGACACGAATAGCCCCTTCTGTACCGGCGATGTCTCTTTAATTATATTCTAGCTATATTAAGACAATTTTGTGCAGTTTAAGAAGGATCTGGGGTAGTCAAAAGGGTTGAGTGAGATAGTGCGAAGCCTGTTAATTGCTGGAGGCCCTTTGTAAACTGAATGAAATAATCTAACGGTAGCCAGGATATAGTTAAGAGGATGTCACTGGCATAAACAATGGGTATCCCATCAAGTAGGCTACCGGTGACGTCTTTTTCACTACATTCTGGCAACTATTAGATGATTTTAGCCAGTTTAGGAAGGCTACAGAAAGGCTACAGACTATCTCCGGTAATACTTTTACCTTTATCCTTCTTAAGCTTCATAAAATAATCGTCTAAATGTAGTTTAAATAATATATTCACCGGTACTGTATTGGTTAATCCGACAAAATAAAGGTCCAGAAAACACCTCAGAGCCATGGAAGCAATATTAAGGGGAGACTGGCCGTTTGTTTGGCCTATTAATTAATTTATTCATATATTTGTTTAGTTTCCTCCCTAGACCTCCATCAAGCTTAGAAAACACCCCCTACAACCCCCTTCAAGATAAATTTGTTAATTTTTCGGTAGAAAAATGTCCCGGCCGAAGGCCGTTTCCTCTTAATATTGCAGGCTTGCTATCGCTCGCCAGTATAATCGACACCAAAATGGCACGAAAGGTCTTATAATTGACAACGAAATGGAGCGAAAGGTGTTAAAATCGCCAAACTAATGGGCCGAACGTCTTATAATATCAAAACTAGTGGGGCTAAACATTAGAGAGAAGGGGGTCCAGAAAAACGGTCTGCCTCCCCTTAATACACATCAACTTGAGTTTAGGGTTTCACACACTGGGTTTCTGAAGCACACTACTCGCCAGGTGACAGAGGGATACTGCTGGGAACTCGATTATTATTTATATCATCACCCTCGCCAACACCATCATTAACAGATTTATGAACATCCAAAATCCAGCTGACAGAAGTTTTCTTCAAGGGCTAGTTTTGTTTATATTTTTAAATTATCATTATTGTTATTTTTTTTTGTAAGTTTTCTCCCTAGACCTCCATCAAACTTAAAATAGTGCCCCCAAGACCCCCCTTCAAGACAAATAGTGCCCCCAAGACAAATTTGTGCAGTTTGGAAGAAAATTCGCCCGGTTCCTCCTAAATTGCAGGCTTGCTATCGCTCGCCAGGAAAAAAATTGACACATAATTGGCACGAAAGGTCTTGAAAATGACAAACTAATGGGGTGAACATCTTAAAATATCGTAACTAATGGGGTTAAGCATGCGGGAGAAAAAATACTCCTTAAACATTTTGTAATCAAAATTCTGTTGTGATAGCAATATTTATCGGTATATGTTTGTGTTATGCTAGTCTTGTGTTTTGGCATGAAGTATATGCTTTTCTTGTTCATTTTTTTATGCAACCTTTAGCTGCTCCTTTGAGAACATAATTTATAATGCCAACAAATTAGTAAAAGATATATACAAATACATATGGAAAGATATATACAAATACATATGGAAAGATATATACAAATACATATGGAAAGCATAGTTCCTTTTTGTATGCAATATTTAGCTACTTCTTTGATAAAATATAATTTGGATTGCCCCCAAATTAGTAAATGCTATATACGAGTACATATGGGAAAACAATTCTGTCCTAACTTTCTTCATGGAAACCATATATATAACTCATCAGATTAGGCAAAGCAGTAACTAACTACACTATAATACCATCAGTAATAATATAAGCTAGTGTATGTAAACACATACAAATATATGTCTAAATCAAACAATGTAACAAGAAATTTAGGCGCAAAGGTCAGCTCAAAGACAGCCTAAAAAGTTGAACCAAGAGAAAGTTCAAGTGACTGTGAAACTCTTGATTAGCATAAGGCGAACATAGACCAAACCTGTTGATGTATGGTGGGAGAGTGATGGTGCCTGTGACAGTTCCCCAGCACCTCTTGACACCAATGAAATAATTAAACTATCCCCTCTTATGAAGACATGATAATACGATGTTGTTCTAGGCAAAGTGACTATCTAGGGACTGGTTCAGAGACGATAAAAAATAGATATGATATTATAAAAAGTAAGTTAGTAAATTATGACCTAAACGGCGAGCTAATCCAATACACATGGTTTTCCTTAATTGGCTGAAATTTATCACTCCGAAGGAAAGGTGGTGGATCGAGTACCCTAATAATTATAATCAACATCAATGGAACAAAGAAATAAAATGCGTGGCTAACGACATTCAGCGAGAATAAACGCAAGTATAGATCATCATATTCCAAGAACTATTTTAACATCTTCCTCAGTACTTTGCTGCCATCTAGCTACTTTCCTTGTCACTATAACTATGATCACAATTTTTGCACTCCAAAACTCACTAACGCTTGCTATATAATTCTGTTCGCTGCGTCTCTCACCATTCAAAATTATTTAAAAATTTGATACGTAGTGTAATATAAAATTGAGAAAGATTATAATTCGAACCACCACATCTGATCTTTTATACACAATTAATTTCATTTTTTATCTATAGCCAAATTTCTCTCAAGATCCGTTTTAGCTTGTTGTGCTTCATTTGTATATTAGGCCATAATTGAATTGGATGGGGTTCAGGTAATGTTTAATTTGGTAATAAAATCAATAAAACCAACTACATAGTATTTCTTTTCCAATTGTGACCTTGAGTCAGGTAAAAAGTTCTCCAAGTTTCATGGTGGCGCAAACGTTTCCCAGGTTAAGTCTTCCAGAACGTGCTTGGACTGGAGCCTGAAATGTTCTAATACTCTTGTATGATGAGACTACCCATTCTATCTGGAAAATTATGGATAACTTGTGAGGTGATTTGGGAAAGGTAAGATTGGTAGCCATGGAAATTCTTACTGCTGGACTAGATGCAGCGGTGTACAGTCAGTCGGGCTGTGGCATGGTTGGGCCGCGGTATGATTGGGCAGCGGTGTAGTTGTTATTTTCCCCCCTGCTGGCAATATATATGATGATGACAATATGTCATGGAGGGGTAAGGGCCTCAACTCAGTATTGTATCCCACAGCATACAGTAATGTAAACAAAGCGGGCGATACACCCGAATACTACATGGGCGGTAGCCCGACCGTCAGGTGGCCCAATTGGGATGGGGCCCAACAGCCATGGGACCGGTGCAGCAGTGGTGCCGGGGGTGGCTGTGGCAATATCTTTTCCCTACTGCCATCGATGGTGTGGGTTATACCAGTTGATAAACGTATACTGGTAAAATTGGGTGCGCCTAAGAGATGGGGGACTTGGAAAAAAATATAAAAATAATTGAAAACTATTTTGTTATGGACCAGTGCCACTTTGAAGACCAGCTCATTGTCCTGGGTGACTAGTAGAGTACAGATAAGCCACTGGCACTGGTAGGGCTGGCTATGAGATATGTGTTAGTACCAATGGCTCGAGTGGTACTCTCTTTCTAAACTTTGCATGATCTAGATTTAAGAGCATTGAGGATTTCTGGATACGGTTCTAGAGACCAGACCTACATCGCTGAAGTTAGCACTCCGACATTGACGGTGTTATGAAAGAGATTGATCACTTCCTCATGAACTCTTGGCGAATCTTTCATAATTGTAGGGTACGGTATTTAGGTGCTCTGATTTCTTTGATATCAACCCCAGGCTTGCCGTTGCGATGCTAAATCTGTGCTTTAAAACCGGAAAATATCAAAATTTTATTCTTAAGGGTATGCAAAGGATTATGGTGTTACAATCTCGAATGGGATTGAGGGGTTTGGTTCCATGGGGGACCTTATTGAAAAGTAGGATAATTTCAAACGTGAGCATCTTATAGCAGCTAATGCGCAGTGTTGGGATTAAGCAGAGAATAAGGAAACGTGAAAGCATTAGACATTTTAAAAGATTCGTGCTGCTAGACTGACTG